>KZ308771.1:0-87349 GCA_000376725.2 Ladona fulva | reverse complement strand
CTGTGTTTCTATGTCAGCAGGGTAAAACACGAGTCTCAAATGGGGACGATTTGAGAGAATGAAAGGACATGAAGTTTTCTGCATGTCTGGCATTGGTAAGAAGATAATTGCGTTTGTAAATAAAATAGCACGCTTCGTACCATCTACTCCAGATATACCTTTTCATTTCATAAATATAAAACTTAAGTTATGGGGTGAAAGGGGTTTTGTGACTCTTACCGCACTCACGTTGATGGTTTGGGAATTGTAGCTCTGGTGGGATACATTAATCTGGAAATTAATTGGAATTCCGTACAAGGACAGTTTTTAGGGAAGCGTAGAATGAATAAAATATTAAGAGTTTAAAAATTTCAAATGGAATTGAAATGAAAAGAGGATATTTGCGGAAATGTAACAGTATTCTTCTTGATTTAATGGCCCCTAATTCAGAGATGTGGATTCGAGGAAATACAAACGAATTTTAAAATCTGTTTTATCCTTTATTACTTTCTACCTACGATAGCTATAGAAGCCATCGAATAAGATTTTCAGTACGCGATACTTTCTTTGCTACAATATTAACGCAGACCAAAACCCACATATTGCAAGACTAGTGAGCTATACAAGTGAAAAGTTAATTAGGGAGATACTCATTGAGTGCAATCTACCGTACACCATGTTGATAGAAATGAGGAAATCATAGTACATGGATACCAATTTCAAGGCTATTTAAGAATACCCATCCGCGCTATCGGTCAATTCTTTTCTAAAAGTTTCAGACGATTTTCTATTCTTAAGGTCAGCAAGTATTAAACTATGGTTAGAATCTACTATCAAAACTTTCACGTTATACTCTGTATACCATTGTAAAAATTTATAACTATTAGCAAGCAGTGCTTTTCGAATTATAAACGACGAAGAAATAGTCCGCGAGCTAAGATGATGTTGGTGTACGGGACCCTACCGACAATTGTTGCACTTTCGAATTTGGAAATTTACATCGAAATAAAATACGTTCTGTTAAGAATTCTTACAAAATATCAGTGCGCGTTACGTACATGCTTTGGAACGCAGTATGGGAATCTTTAGACAGTAGAAGAATAAGGATTAGATGAAGAATGAAACGAAGGATTGATTTACGTAATGAATTCTGAGAAAGTACGTTCTTAGTCTATACTGAAGATATTAAGCGTCTATCCCGCTAGATATTCTGTTCCGTTACTGCGAACAAAATCCAGTAATACAAGATCCAGTCGAATTTAGTTTTCCCGCGAATGTAATCGATTAGGGACGTAGAGTCATTGTGCATGCACCCCTGCCAGCCACCGAAAGATGGATTGTAGATGTTGATGTAGGTGCAGTTATCTGACCATTTTATCCTTTAAACATACTAGGAATAGATGAGTGGATTAACTAATCTTCTAAGTTTAATATTTTTTAGAAAAATAAGGCCTCACATATCCTTGGCCATTGTTTGTTTTTAATGTTTAAAGTTGTTTACCCTTTGAACATTTGATTAAAATAAGAGGTCATGGGATACCAAGGGATTGATTCGATCGGTTCAACGGAGAGAAACTATGTTGCATATTCGTTGTCTGAAGTACCTTTGTCTAAATTTAAGGGATCACTCCGTGAAAGGTGAAAGATAATTGAGCACTGATAATTTCCTTAATTGGGAGTGGCGAATGACGTAGTCAATGAAATAATTACACGCATAAGCATGTACGAGATTGTCGGTGCTGTATGCAACCATTAAATTAATTAAATACATTCTTATAAATTTATATAATCAATTATCCGACTTCGGTAATTCTCCATGAGAAAAGCATCGAAACAATATCTGAGAATTAATTTCACGCACTTTCCGATGAGATAGACATGAAATTTTTGGATTAATTAGAGGAACAATGGGCTATTACATACAGAAATTCTTTTACCAGAGATACAATTGGTTCGACTCCAGACTACTCGAAACACTTACTTAAGAAATACATGTTAAGTTCATTTGGATGAATTGCAGCTTACTTTTACAAAGGTAATTAGGAATGATGGTCAAACGAAATCGTTTCTGGTATTTAGTTCCGGTTTTTCAATATATGGTCCACTTATGGTTTTAAACCAGCCCGACAGTCATCCATAAAAATTGCTAAATAAAATCATGAGTGCACAAACTCTTCCTCCTCTTCCATTCTCTTTTGCGATTGGTGTAAGAGATTTCACAAACGTGTATCAGATAAAATAGCTTTTGCTTATTGAATGACTTATAAAATCGCCCACTGAAGTAAATCTTGTTAGGACTAAAGCTCCATTTTTCTTGCTATTGAACACTTTTCTAATGTGTGTGCATGAGAGGTTCTAGCTATGCATCTAGAAATTCGCTAGTGTATATATGCATGTTGGCGTAATCGACACGAAATACCAAATAACTCCATGAATACGTTCTCGAAGGAGCGGTTGTTCAATTCGAAGTTTTAATATATTTTTGGCAGTTTCCAGGCCATTAAAGCTAGGCATCCCAGGTTTGTTGAATGCCCCGTAAAAAGTAAAGTGTTAGAATTGCTACAACTTCATGTTCTGATCCTGGGAATAAGTTTCAAACAGAAAATATAGGACATAAATTAAACGATATAACGATGACAGTGAGTTTATTGTTCTGCGAATTTCGGATAGAATTTCATCCGAAAATCTAGAAAGAAAAGAGAATTTTAGGACTTAAATTGCAATCGTGTAACGTTTATTAAATTCAAATACGTATAATGTATTTAACGCTTTTGAAGAAAGATGAAGGTGACGAACAGAAGTACTCCTTCAATCTGCTTGCTACACCATGAGTTCCATCGTGAAAGGTATGATCTGAGCCGCGCCGTCCTATGGGTGCAAGGGGTGCCCCGCACCCAAGTGGCGTCATCTATAGGACTGCAACAGAAGTGTAGCCAACTATTATTGTTAAAACAACAAAATTATTTTTTGTTTTTTGTGAGGTAGGCTCAAAACATTATCCGCATTGCGATAATAATGATTCTCGGAAGTAATGTGAACATTTAATTAATGATGACCATTTACTGTGTCAGCATACGGAATATGCAAAACTAATTGTTACTGATGCTCTATGACCAATGTAATCTGGGAGACGAAGTCATAAAACACTGGTTTTTTGAAGTCTTACAAAATAATTGTTACCTGCAACTCAGGTTTCATGGTACATACATGGTGTACATATATGTTACCAAATATGGTTTTGGTATTTAAATCTAAGGGGGTTGTTTGGCGCAGCTCTGGGTATGACGTAACGAACCTCATAAAATTTCTCTTTCCATTTCTATTTCCATCAGCATCTAATTATCGGAAAAGCGTCAGCATCAGCTTTAATCGTGAGATATGAATTGCATCAGTGTTAAATCAATGTGAAGATTCAAAAACAATATTATTTCGGCACATGTGACAATTTTTTATTTCGGATAAAAGTGTACATGAAGGATATTCCGCTCTATGCAACTATTAAATGTTTTTAATTTAAAAGTATTTCCATTTGATTCCCTCTCAAACATGATGAATGCGACTAATTTTACAAAAATTCTTTACAAAGATAACGATGTAACGACCCTACATAATCGGAAACATGTCACTATAGCGACGAGGTAAGATAAGGTATATGATATTGAAAAACTCGGGCGTTTAAAGTAGGTCAAATGTTCGAATTCACTAAGCGCGGATTTTTAACGAACCGGAAGGGAATGAAAATGGAGCACTAAGAGCTGATATGGTTTAACGTCGGATATCGCCATAAAATAAAAGAAAACATCACTTAGGCGCTGTCAGAGAACTCATTTCGGAAGGATCACGGTGTTACTCTCGTTAGATCAATTGGAAATAGGAATCAGTTCTTTTTGGGGCGGTAACCATAGCTTTCCCATGAGAGAGAAAGTCTTAAGAGGAGGAATCACTGTAAATACTTTCGATTAACAATATTATCCTCTTGGTGCTACAAAGGAAGATGATTTCTAGTAGACAGATGGCGTACATGATAGTGTACTCGGCATTTACATAATTACTCTGATAGCCGTGTGACGGCGCAAGGAAGGGGTGCATGCACAGATATACCAAATTATTTGGTATCGTTAGCGGAAAAAACTAACATTTAAATAGGGTGGTCGTAGTACAGTGGCGAGGTTTACTTCGGAAGGCCACAACTTCGTATATATACCATTCCGTCGCGTAAAAAACCATTAGGCCAAACTTGAATTCTGTATTTATTTCATTCATTCACTGTAGTTCATTCATAAATATAGATATAAGCAAACTAACTCATTCGCTGAGTGAACGAAGAATTTTTCCATTTTATTTTCTTTTAGCGTCACTTGCGAGATTGGAAAACGGCATAATTAAACAAGGGTAATTCTTTAGGAAGTGACGAAAAGGTCGCATTTAATACCCAGAAGGCCGCAAGTTACTCACGTCTATCCATAAATTTATTTTCCCACCTCAATACAGTAAACCTTCGATAAATCTTCCTCCAACGATTCTCATTTTAGGCTCATGCATGGCCAGTCGGATTCCTCGCTCGCCTTTGGTGATAGAGGTTCGGGTTCGATTCCATGTGGGGGCCCCGTCTCCAATTATGATGATAAAAAATTATTGGAAATACAAATTGATCCCCCGATGAAAACGAGACAACAGCTACCCACGTTATCACCAACACGGGTCGAAGTATGGTGATCTCACTTAGTTGAAAAGCTAGGTTTCTAACGATCGAAACAGAACTAGGGAGTAGTCTTTAGAAAATTTTATAATAAATTGCAAAATCACGATAAATCATTGGGAAATTTTTATTTATTGATATTAGTAGGCGTGCTTTTATGTTAATCATATTATTTGTATTTATTACTGGGTATTATACTGAGTCNATTATAAATATGTACAGTGATATTTATAAATTTAGTAAAACTGTTTAATTTACGTGTATAATATTCATCAAATTGTTGAGATTATCATTTTACGGCTTAAAACAGATATTTCAAGAAATTGTCGACATTTTTTCGATAACACTTGCCCATTAAAGTAAATGCGTAACTGGAGCCTCACTGCTGAAAATTAGCTTTAAAATCACGCAAGTTTCCTTCCAACGATGCGCTATTCTGTTCTTTTAACTCAGTCTGTGCTTCCCAAACATACATACGTATGTAGATATTATTGTTATTAAGGACCGTTGAGTTTTTTTTCCTTCATCTTTATATTTATTTATTTACTTTTTTCTTGCCATCTTTTGGAATTCTTTGCATTTCGGTTTCTTCAAGGGGGTATCATTTTCTTTCAGCTGGACTTATTTATATTTCATGTTTATTTTAGCCAATCCGATTTTATTTTCTTCCTCTATATTAAAAAGTAGCTTTTTGAAGTCCACAATCTCTGAAAATGTTTAATGGCCCCATTTCCTTTTGTGGTCTATCCATTTGTTTACTATCCGTCTTTTCGAAGATTTCTTGAATTAGCTTGTTACTTAAAAACTATCCTTTCTTTTATTTTGCATGAAATCATCGTATATTGTGGTTTTCGCTAAAGTTAATTAATGCTTAATTACTACGTTTCCTTTTTCCGGTATGTTCCACCAGACAATCCGTTCCTTAAAATTTTCTCTCCGCTAATTTAGAATAATAATTATTATCGTATTTTTACCTCGTAAACTTCTGTTGAAACTGCAATGAATTGAGTCCACTCTTTCCACACAACAGGATGTTTACAGAAATAAAAGAACGTCCCACAGAACTTGGTAAAAGAGTTTCAACTACACAAAAAATCGTCGATAGCGACGACGGCTGTTACGTACCCGTACGCAACTAAAAGCTAAATTGAAATTTATATAATAATAATGATGATGATAAATTCTTACACTACCGAAACACTTACTTAAGAAATACATGTTAAGTTCATTTGGATGAATTGCAGCTTACTTTTACAAAGGTAATTATAAATGATGGTCAAACGAAATCGTTTCTGGTATTTAGTTCCGGTTTTTCAATATATGGTCCACTTATGGTTTTAAACCAGCCCGACAGTCATCCATATTCGAAGATAACTAATGCAAGATATTCAATGGTTATCATTCTTATGAGAAAAATGGATATAAAACATACAGAAAGTTTTGATAACATAAATAATAAAAAAATATCTTCTGTAAATAGTAAAAAATAACTTACGGAAGTCTCATACGACAGGAAATTTGAGGTATATAAAAAATAATTTTAATAATAATAATAAGAAGTCTTCATTGATGGGCGAGATTAAGACTTCATAATCTCTTCTTACAACTAACCCTTAAGTAATTCCTATTAAAAAAATCGTTAACGATGATATTATTACGTTAAAATTATTACAGAACTCAAAAACAGGTACGAAAAGAGTCAATAATACACTGGTAAGGAAACATGTCACATTAATGTTACTTTTTGGCGAATTCGGCCGGAAATGCGTTAATCACTTACCTCATTATCATTTGGATTCAGAGGATTCAAAAGCGACGCCGGTTATTTACATATCATCGTTCTCGGATTATGTGATAAAGCAGCCATTCGGACCTCTTCTAATGAAAGAGAGATGCTGGACAGGGATGCGTGAGGATGGGAAACAGCCATTTCTCGTCCGGGAATCAAGTGATCCCTCCCTCCGCCATTTCGTGCGTGATCGTATCCGAGGAGACTAGTTCAATAGAGGGGCTTAGAAGATTCTCCACAAATCTCATCTCTCAAAGGGGAGAAAATCTCTTTTCCACTTCTCTCTTCTCCGACCCATTCCATCTTCTCCGGAGTTCCTCCGAAAAATATCAGATTTTATCTCTCTCTGTCCTGGACCAGAATTTGTATCCCCACGCTCATTCCACGGCCTCTCACCTAGACCTTCACGACCTGCTTTTGGCGCGACGGAACTTATTTGCAAAACATCTGAGGATGCGCGAGCGTAAATCCTGCTTCAAAACTCACGTAGGTAAATAAAAGATCTTCACTCACGCACCAAAATGTGCAGACAGAGCGGTATGCGCACGTACCTGCGTAAGGGGTCGATCCTTTTGAAAAAAACCCTTTCTTCTCTCAAAGATGCAGAGAGACTGAGGTGGGGGTCTCATTTTTGCGCTCTGAATATTTCATTTGTTTTCTCGCGTGCTGATTCAGTGGGGCACGAAGACATCTGGCGATGTTTTCTTCGCCGGAGAAATATGAAGCACGGATCATCCAAAGACTGTGTTTTTCTATGGCGGACTGAATAATTTAGCCGTCCCTGTTTGCGCGCTCAGCATTAGGTAAGTCCTTGAATAAAGTGGTGTAGGTCTGCAGGATGTTACCGCCGTGGTTTCTTTCTAAAATATTTGGACGGGTTTGTAGACGGATTCGTTCAAGATGTAACGTCTAGAGTCCGCCGTAAAGGGATTTTCGAAGAATCATCTCGGATTATTGAGTAAATTTACTAAGGCTATAATTCTAAAGGAATAACAAGTGTGAAAAATAGCGACACGACTGGGACTCGAACCCAGGTCTCCCACTTCTACTAATTTGTCGTGTATAGGGTGAATCGCGCTCTGTTAGTACACACATAACGTAGAAATACTTCACTTCTACTAGCTTTATAAGAAATATTACAGTTACAGCGTAATTGTAGAAGTATGTTTATCAACTAATTCTGAATACTTGTTTACTTAAGCTATATTCAATAAGAATATTATCAAATAAGAATATTTTTACGTAATATTCCCTCAATTGGCATGTGAAGGACTCCCTCCAATGGAATCCTTCATATGCTCAGTTTCCGTTGCCAGGAAGGTAAAATATGCAGCCTAGATGATACGAATATTTCTGTATTTAACAGTAAACTCCATTTTTGAAAATCTACCTTTTTTTTAGCTAAAACGTTTCTTTAAAGTAACATGATGAAAATAAACGTTTCATGAATTTATGCTACTTGATATTCTCTATGTTTCTATGTTTAAATTGATATGCTTCATTAACTTGATTAATGATCAACTTATTAATTGAGAAAACATAACTAGCATATTATTAAGATGGTTTAAAGATAATTAAATCGTGTTTTGAAAACGTAACTCCACAATATTTATGAATTACCAATAATACTTTACCGATGCTGGCCATTAGAGATGTACGTATACCAAATGGACTAACTTCCTTTTAGTACTCTCTATNCGATTCATTTACAATATTACTTGATACATTTATAACGAACTCATATCTTTCTTAGAATTCAAATTTGTCGATAAACTATTTTAAATGTATTTAATCATTAGTTCTAATTTACCAATCCTACGTTCATATCAATATCCCCGTTTTATAAATTCCATATTAGGCCGGACTTCGTGGAACGCCATTATGAGGAAATAACAAAGAAATTTGTAAATTCTACACTTCATATGTTTATTTTACGACCTGTTTCGGCTACATCCAAATATAAGAAGTTTTTGAAATGATATGGTATTATAAAACGATATTTATATCAGATTCGTGTATTGTAACAACTTCCACAGATTTTATTAGTTATTTTATTTTTTAGGATTATTTCAGTGATTTTAAGTTTTAGTGCAATGTCAATCGTTTATCACGCTCATTGCAGTCTCTTTGAGTATCTTTTGTTAAAAAAGTATTCTGTTTTAAATTAGACCACTATTCTCGCCAAAGGATTGTTAATCGTTATCATAACATAAAATACCCAAATATCCTTTAGTTAAAACTATGTTAATTCATCCGTGTAACTAGGGCAATCTTCGAGAAAACCGGCAAAATATCATCTGGGATGAGAACGAAAGATAACTAAAACCCATCTCCTTTATTTTTCCTTGGGTGAAAAAAAATCGACGCCTCAATCTCTCTTGCTGGATGAGTGCGCAAAACGCAATCAAAAAGTAGATTTCTTGGGTAATAATCCAGTTTCCACCACATTTATTACTTTTGCACGCATCTTGGAAAGCATAGAATATCTAACAACTATCTGAAGTAAAAACTGATTTTTTTTTCAATCATTCTTTCAATTACATTACTGTATTCATTTAGAAATGTATATCTATTTCATCACTAGGCTCCTGAGTTTTAATTGTTTATCTTAATTCATTTCGTTTCATTCCGCCGGAATGTACACAAGAGTAATTGGAAGTAGGATGTATGGCTAAATTTTGATCGTATTTTACTCGATTTATTTTGAACTAAATGCAATTTCTGTATAGTGATAAACTATCTGTAACTTTTAGGGTATTTTGCCTGAATCTGACCTTCTTTCTAGAATCAAATTTACTATTTCTGCAATTAAGTGTGCAATAAAAGAGATCATGGAAAGAATGACTGCACACTTTTTAAATCTCACACTAACATGGAATGTTAAAGATTGCTTGGGCGAAGTAAACCCTTTAATGAAGGAAATAAGAAATTTTAGAAATCGGCGTTAAAATAGACCAACTAAAAGAAAACTGGAAATCGAGGATTGATCTTACAGTGAAAATAACCACGAAGTTAACCTTGTATACTTTAAGTGGCTACATTTGAAGCAGATATATTTCGAGGAATTTCCTTATTCATGTTTTGCTCTCAAAGGATGTAAACTAAAGAATTATTCAAACAACTGGTAATTCATAAAACAAAATGATTTTTATATTAAATACTGCTTGAAACCTTATACCTGATGTATCAGAATTACCTTTCAGAATCGAATTACTATTAACTTTAATATGCTAGTCCTGTTTATCTTGAGGGGTTAGATGAAAGGTATCTGAAAAGAGGATTTTGTAAGTGATCCCTCTTATAACATTATACTAAAGGATTTTCAAGCAGTAGCGGTGTTGTTCGTGTATCCTGAATTAAGGCTACTTTAGTTTCATGTGGTTTATGCGGATGATAAACAGCTATCTATTAGACTAAAATCTACCAAGTTACAGAATCAACATAGGGGCAGTGGATTTTTACGGAGATATGCCTACTCCACTTTAAAAATACCTCGTGAAGCCTTGCTTTTATAGACCAATATGTTATACGTATGCCCTAAAAATTACTTTCTACGCAGGTATATTATTAGTATAGTCAGGTAAGCCATCCAATATCGGCAGCATTTTTAATCATGAAGTGTAATTTCACTAACACGGCAACGATGAAGGTTTATTGGGGAGAAGTTCAATATCCTAGGCACCGTTCCAACCTTAATCTCCTACTTTATTTGGTACATCTAGGGAGTGCTCAACTTCCTCAGCCAGGACGTGCTGCCCATTACCATTGCAGGTTATCGTGAAATTGACCGTTCCTCTTGTATCCGAGGAGGCTATAAAACGAGACCCATTGGCGAGTGGATCGATAGCTAGGTGCTGTTGTTAAGTTCTCCGGTCCGGAAATGAGGGTTTCGCGAGGGAGAGAAAAGAAAAGTTATCGATGCAACTTTGCAACGAAGAAACCACGTTCAGTAGACGCTCTTTCTTCACGCGCAGAAGAGAAATCCGGGAGACAAAATGACCTTTTTTGTGCGTGATCGGAAGGATGAGTTACGACAAGCGAAATTCTTTACAAGTCCGAAAGAAACACGACGAGGGAGATTCAACAGTTCAAACGCCATTCAAACAGGACGAAATTACCCTCTGATGTGTAAAACAAGGTCGTGGTAGATTCTTCCTCTACATTTTCCTTTTGGTGAAAAGCTTCGACCTGCTTTTTGCAGATATCGATGGATCTTGACGTGGTGAGACTTTTCTAAGTGGAAAGCTTCATTAATTTTTTATCGCTCTCTACTGAGGTGGAGTTAATGTGGAATGCTGTTACATTCATTAACTTGGAGAATGCCATGTTATTTCTCTTTTAGTTTCCGCAAACACGCAAACGAAAGTATTTCGAAGTGCACCTGCGTGATTAATGCATCAGGAATACCTCAACACTTTCATGAGCGATATTTACTGATTCTCCTCTTCAAAAGATTTTAGATGTAACAGTTTTCTTCAGTAAACACGCGAAATTTGATTCTTAACCAAAATGATCTCCTCACTTCTCATTAAGATTAATTTAATTTCTGTGGTTCACTGAAGCAGAGCACAATGAAAGTTTCAACTCCAAAAATTCATTTGGTTTCAGTTCTCGTTTCGATTCATTTACAATATTACTTGATACATTTATAACGAACTCATATCTTTCTTAGAATTCAAATTTGTCGATAAACTATTTTAAATGTATTTAATCATTAGTTCTAATTTACCAATCCTACGTTCATATCAATATCCCCGTTTTATAAATTCCATATTAGGCCGGACTTCGTGGAACGCCATTATGAGGAAATAACAAAGAAATTTGTAAATTCTACACTTCATATGTTTATTTTACGACCTGTTTCGGCTACATCGCCGTACCTGATGATGGCGATGTAGCCAAAACCGGTTGTCAAATAAACATTTAAAGTTTTTAATTTGCAAAGTTCTTTATTATTTCCTTATTTCCCCGTTCTAATTTGTAAATATTACAATATCGTAATAAAGGGAAAATTTCACTAATTTTTAGCGAATATTTTAGAACTAACTCTATTTGTATGCCCAATAAATCATTAATGATACTTTTTGTGTATAATTTATTTAATAAGAAATTAAGGGTAAATTTTAAGCCGATTTTGAGGTAAAATAATATTCATATTTTAATTATGTTAATATTAATATCCAACCTGTTTCTGTATGTTTTCCACCTTGTCTGGATGCTGGATCATTTTTCATGGACCACATATTTACAATGAAAACAATTGGTGAAAATTCTTCTCAACCTTTGCCGGTGGAGATTCTTCACTTTTGTTCTGTAGCTCAGTAATTACTCTAATTTTTTTCTCCATTCTCATTTCTATACCAGTAGCTGCTAATATAATGTAAAATTCAAAATTAGTTTTCGTAGAGGTTACACAACTCCTACCTTTATATCATCGTTGTAATAACTTCTAATACGTCTTCGGGAAAAAAAATTGATTCTGTAATGATTGAGTGAAAATTATGGTTTCAAAATTCCATAAGTAAGGAATGGAAGTAAAATTCGTTAATTTCTGAACCATATCGAATTGTTGGAATTTAAAATCTTATTGTTGTTGTTGTTATTGATTATGCTTTGAAAGACAAAATTTATACTTCTACCTAAAATTGTCAATTTTATTAATCAGGATTACATAATTAAAGCTCGTATAGTAGTTAACTATAGTAAATGACTATTCGAAAATTTCCATGAGAACGGTGCAGTTAAGGTAAACATTAGAGCGTTAGCGGTAAAACGAACGTCGAAGAACGTTTGCACATTAGCTACGTACTCTAGTTAGAAATCCCCGCGAGAGGAAAAATTTCATTCCATTCTCGGAATCCTCTCTCTTCAGCAGCCATATCTTTTTAGGTGGGAAAGTATGTGCCACTTCTTTTCGCAGCCATTTCTCGCGAAACCTTAAATAAGTACAAACTGCGCGTGAAAAAATCATCAAATGGGCTTACTACTTTCTTTTATGTGGTTTCCACATTGGCGGTCGCATCTGAGAGACTTCAAAAATTGCTCTCCCGAAGCTGCTACAGCTGTGCACAATACATTTAAGAAATAGAAACGTTCATAGAACATCGTATAGTGTTTCTGATTAACGGAGAATAGGATTTTGCTTCTATTGTACGTCATAGTGGTACATGCCTATATCGTACGTTATTTTAAAGGCAATTTTCTAATCGTTGAAAAAAAAGTCCATGATAAGAATCGTTTACTAGACCATAAGACTAGAAAATAAATTAAACGACTATGGTTTCATTGCAAATCTATAAAGACGTTGCTTTGCTATGAAACCATGGCCGTGTATTTCTTTTATCTTGTGGTCTAGTAAACGTTTCTTATCATGGAGTTATTTTGTATTAAATAACTACCCCAAAGCTACACCTAAGTCTGTACCGTTTATTCCAATCGTTGGTTTATACTAAACGTATCGGAACGGCTTCGGTATTCGGAGTACTGGATAAAAAAATTCAATAGCAGATTATAGACTTTTAAATAATTGACATCCGAAAGTTTCATACATTAGGAACTATTTATTGACATTATATTGAAAACCCTTTCTAAAGATAATCTTGGATAACTTTAGCATGATACCAGTAAGCGATGTTACGTTGCGTTGATCAGGCCTGGAATCACCTGGAATATGCGTGTAGTGTATGGGATCCTGTAGAAAAGTGTTATATTCGGGAATTAGTAAAAGTACAGCAAAAGGCGATACGTTTTGTAAAAAATTGTCCCGACAAGTGAGTATTACAAAAATGCTTCAGGACGCGGGATGGGAATCTTTAGGATATAGAAGGCTTAAACAAAGGATAAATCTACTTAATAAATTAATCTACTTAATAGAAAGCACGTTCACAGATGATGTAGCTGACATAACGCGTCCGTAGGCCGTTCTGATACTGCGAGGAAAATCAGAGAAATAGATGCTAGAACAAGTCGTTTCAAGAATTAATTTTTCGCGAACGATTCACGAAAGAAATCGATTACAGAAGAGTCACGGTGCTTGCACCCCCTGCCACACGCCGAAAGGCGGCTTGCAGGGTACATATGTAGATGTAGATTTCAGCGTTTTGATGGTTATCCACTGGTCAACACTTTGACAATGCTCTCTTGAATGACCCAGCCATCCTGTATTGAAAATTGAACGAATGATGAAACATTGTAAATTTTAACAATACCTACAAGGAAAAGGGTAAAGGCGAATTTGCACGTAGAAACTCGTCCTTAGGAGGAAGCCTTCAGACTTTTTTCATATCCGTTTTTCTTTCGAACTTTAACAATACTTTATAGTGTTATATAATGAGTTTATTGTGTTACATGATATCGTTTGTGCACCATAGTAAACAACTGAATCAGATTATTAACCCATGTTACGAAAAAGTTGGGTTAAAATCCATAATTTGGAAATATTGTTATGCATTTAACCAAGGTTTGATGAGTTCATGGAAACGATGGAAAGTGAAGCCACATAAAGCACTGTTGCAGGACCCAAATCTGATGATTTTTCATCAAAATACATACTATCGTATCACGATATGATCTCTGTTTCCTGAGAGATTATTCATATTACTCATCGGAAATAGTTCATATAACCTTGTATTGAAATAACCGTTTAACATTCAAGATGAAGTACTTTAAGTTACTCTCACATTCATCTTTTCCTTATCATCTTCATGATAGAAGGATTATTTTGGTGTGGCCATGAAAAGCCGTCTGCTATTTCTATTCGTTCATTCTTTCAAACATTGTTTCCTTTCTATGAAATCGTTTTTGTTTTGCCTATCGGTACTGCTTAGGTAGCAGAGGGAATTGATTCTAGTATAACAATAACTAAAAGAAGGGTTATACATTAATGAAGCCAATAATCGCAACTTGAACATAATTAGTGAAACTATTTGAATGTTGCATCACATTGCTCTTGGTGAGAAATTTTTCTATTAATGAAAGAGCAGATGCAGCCATAGAAAGTATGTGGTCAGTGGTTAAATGTGAGTGATTGCATAAAGTAGAGAAAATGGCTATGAGTAGGTTTAGCTAGCGCCCACCTCATCGAATGCTAGAAAAGTAGTGCGTCAGGGAAAGTGCGTAAGTAAGCATCGTCATTAGGGTGGATTGCATGAATAGCATGTGTGGCAATAACAGGAGAGAAATACTCACACTGTAATTACGTGTATGAATGAATAAACTCTTTTTTGAAAGCGAAGTTAGGCCAAGTTGGCCTCTCTTCCCCTAACCTCAATTGTCAATACATAAATTAAACATAATATTTAAAGTTAAAAGAAAAAATGCGACGACAATAACAAAAAGATTTGGGTTTTGGGGGATATATCTTCTCAATTGAAGGTTGACGAAGACAAAAACTCCACTCTAAGGGAAGATACCCACAGAGAAGGGGAGTGAAATAAAAACCTCGAAAATACAGAGCACATATTGTAAATAATGGCTTTGGCTGGAACTGGTCGTTTTTTACCGGTATATTATATCCTGCGAAAATTACGAAATGTTCTTTTCTTTTTCATCGTATCTTTCCCCGAAGTACGGCCATAAATGATCGATTATATAAAAGTAAAAAGAACACAAATTAGTAGAAATAAAATATAAAAAACAATGAAAACTTTATAGATAAGGTAGTACAAGTGTACGATAATGATAAACATACACATTATATTATTCGTCAAACCATTAAAATCAGTGACACAATTCATGAATATACGAGTAAGTTAACATATAAGGTTCACATATATCACCTACATAGTCTAATTGGACCAAATCAGAACTAAATATCATTATGTCGAGTGTTTAGTCAAGGTAAACATGTACAATACGACCGTAACTTTTGTTATGCACACAGTCGATACATATATATCAGTATCATGGTATGAATAAATATAAAATAAAAGAAAGAATTCGGGAACAGTAAGAAAGGAGTACTACGTTGGTTTGTAGAAAAATGTGGAAAGCAGAATTAGGTATATGAAAAACGTGTGTTATACTCGTATGTCATGCGAAAGGGGTAGGAAAAAACTGAGGAAATGCTGGTGGAAGTTCAGGATGAAAAGGAACGTCTTTAGACGGAGGAATCATAATACAAGTAAAACCTTGTCATATTCCAACCGAATTCCATATCAACACACACAGGTTAATGAAGAATTATTTATTTATACTATCCGCAAGATTAAACAAACGCAACTCACATTTCCATGCGTAGTCCTTGCTCGATGACGATGCTACGCATCCAGACATCGGTCGCGTTTGTGTAACCTCGTGAAAAGTATAAATAAACAATTCTTCGCTGACCTTAATTGTTACTATGAAATTCAACCAAGAGAAGGCCGAAACCACTCAGTTCATGTACCATATTTCTACCATTTTCCACATCCCAACCGTTTACATGTAACTCGTCATTGTAAGTTGAGATGATCCTTAGTTTCGATTAATAAATCCATCGAATACTTTGTGAAATAATTAATTATTTTACGTAAATATTCATTTCCTGTGAATCATCTTAACCCTTCATAACATTGCTCCAACTCAGCTCAAAGTTCTCGTATTAAAGACATCCCAAAACTTTTGGGAGAGGAAATGAAAGAGTGGAAATTAAACTCGGAGGGAAGTTATTCCGTTTCAACTCTAAAGGAAACTCTTACGCACTGATGATGTAACCTTAAAGTTTTCTTTGAATTTCATATGATTTCTCTATTTGGGTGTAATGGCAACTTGCATAACTTCAACTGTAATTAACAATCTCCCCGGCGTTCTCAGGTAATCATTATTTTCAGCGTTATTAGAAAGTTCTTCCGGGTAATTTAAGTCATTCAACGGTTCACTTGCATAAAAATGTATTCCCTGAATAACTAGACTATTGGTGAACGATTTGACCAATGGCTACATCGTTAGATTCTGAACGGTATGAAGAGTAGTGAATTGTCAGTTGCTCATCCTTTCTGAACATTGTTTTATCTGATGCTATAGAGTTTTAAATGTAGTAAAGTTATTAGCAGAATAGCTATCTAAAAGAAAAGATCCTTTACTCGGCGTCCGCAAAAGACCCTCAATGGTGAATTTCAATAACTGCATATACTTATGTAAGGCAAACATTATTTGAAGATAATTATTTAATGACACGATTCGCCAAAAAAACTTATTATAAATGCGAATATTGAGGGCAGTTTCATGGTGACATACAGTAACCGTTACAAATGGTTTTTTCTGCAGAATTTACCTTGCAATCATTCCCTGCTTTATGGAAAGCTGACAAATTATCTAATTGCCAGTCTCAGCTATCTCGTAATTAGACAATACTTGTCTCTGAGAAGAACTATTTGATAACGATAAATTGAATATGGAAAATCGTCCTTTAAAAGATTATGCCAATGTCTCTATGATTCTCCGAATATCAATTCTGTGTAACTGAGATTTGTTCAAACAGATTTTGAAAATATTCTGTATATCTGTATAAGCCATAGTTAAGCGTGGATTATCTGAGTACCCTTTTCCTGAAGCTCCAGATTATTCTAAGTACAGAGATTTTCTTAAAGACGGCAAGGTCATTTCATTCGAAGCTTAAAAGTGACTATTTTTCTCGCTCCTTACTTCGACACCGCTCATCGCTGAAAATATCCTTCGTTTGCTTGAATTTTATTATGGTTGAACACTTAAATATTTCTCATGTCCCAGTCATGTCGATATTTTTCAAATCTGTTTTTCTTGGGTTTCCTCATCCTGAATACCTTTTGCTGTAAATTACTATCATTCATGACATTTCCTTATCATTCAAAGTTTTGATTATCCGAATTGGCTTCAGTCTGCAATCTCTCGGATAATCGGCATTGTTCTGTTTGTTACTTCTCAGTTTTTGGTTTTTCCTGTATGAACAATTATTCTCAGTATGTTTTGAAAATATATAGTTAGCTATAAATAAAATATTCATATTGAAACTGGTAGTGACATTAATGCATGTGGTCAAATATCTTACTATTATTTTCAAAATTGGATATCAAAGTTACATTCTTTATTAATTGATTGATGAAATGTTGTTTTAAATGCCAAAGGAGTCCATTTAAGCTCTGGAGACGCAATAAATATTGAACACCTCAATATGCACCTTGAAAGCGCGATTTCAAGCCGGAAGTCGAACTTTCAAGGTTTCCACCCACTTATTTGTTTTGTTTACCATGAAAGTGAATTATGTCCCTGCACTTTGGACTAACTGCTGCATTTTTTTCTCTCTTTCTCTCTCCCTCCACCTTTTCACATCCGAACGTCCTTCTCCGGCCCTTGAACCTCTCGATTCACCCCCACACATTCATCCTCCAGTCCCCGAAAGGAAACGGAGACTCCCGCCAGGTGGCAGTCCGTACGTGGGCGGGAAAAGTCTCCCCGTCCAGTGTCGGCGGCGCTGGCGTCGCCGAAGGCGGGGAGGATAGGGTTGATAAAGGGGAGGGGAAACCCGGGAGGGGTGGGCGATCGAGGGGGGGCGAGGGNCGCCTGTGTTGCCGTACTTGCATCACGAATAAACTTCACAGATTCAGGCGAGGTGTTGTGGTAATCCATAATGGAAAGGAACTATGAAAGATTTGTACTTTTACCACAAAATTTTTATTTTAACAAAAAACAACCACTACACGACCGGTTTCAAAGATTAATCCAGAAGATGAAGGCCCCCTCTTCCCCTCCGCCGCCCACCCCCCCTCCCCGGCCTCCTCTCTCAGCATCCTCGGCGGCCTCCAACCGGCGCAGAACACCTCGTCAGTGTTCTTCAGGAGTGGCTCCAGGAGAGAGGTCCCCGTCTTCGACGAGGGAAGCAAGGAGAGAAGGTTTACGCCGAGTTGGTGGTTCAGTGGGCGGTGGTGTTGAGGGATTATACCCGTGTGAAGTGAGTGCGTGGGTGGGAGAAGGGGAGGAGGAGGGTGGAGGGAGAGGTGTGAGGAGCTGCGGTGGTAGCAGGGAAGAGGATTGCTGCCCCGAGGAAGGAGATGCCATGGGGACGAGGTAAGCGATACGTGTTTGTGGGTGCGTGTGTCTTCTGGTACGCTCTGGTTGCTCCAGCGTCACGGTGACAATCCCTCCGGAGTGTTTATCCCCCCGTGTGTTTTTTTGCCCGTCTTTATTCCCCTTCCTTTTGTCGTGCCTGGGGATTCGGGTGCCTCTCCGAGATGGTGGATCTTTTTGTGCAGATCCAGAGAAACTCTTTTGTTTTTGCGCGATTGCTCCCCTCTGTGAAGATGTTGCACCTGTTTCCTGGGATTTCTCGGGGCTTAAGATCGCTCCAAACCCTTTCATGTCCGTAAGGGTGTGAATTCTTTTCATCCCAAAAGAAACGTGTCAATCTTCGCTGTTCCTTAACGACGGGCTGTTTGAAGATATGTTATTCCCGGGTCATGACACACCTCCCGGTAATGTTTATGTGCAAGTATCTTTATGGTTTCAGGAAAAGGAAACGTGAATCTTTTTCGTTTGCCTGAGAGGTTTGAAATATTTCGTTTCTTCACGAATGTCTTTGCGTTACTTTATTCTCAGATGCATTTGGATTTATGGAATAAATATGATTCCGTTCTTTGTCGTTAAGGATCACTAAGGAGTATCACTACTGTATACAGATCAATTGAGTTTGATTTTTTTGTAATGATTTATAAACTTTAAGTTGTTTTCGAAGACATCGGATATTCCTTTTTTGACCCATTTCAGGGATTTATGAATATCACCCGTGAATCAGTTCTTTTCTTAAGGGTACTAGAAGAAATATTTTCCAAACCTAGAATTTCTACGGATTACACTACTACTTTGGCAGTACTGTCGAAATGTCTTGACAGAAGTTACATAGTTTTACTACAAATTATTTCTCCTAATAGGTCATTTTCTTTGCTAATCGGATTAGAGTAGGAATGTATTTAATGCCACTTGCAATTAAAAATTCATCTCAAACATTTTTTGTTTTATTTATTTGAGATAATCGAGATAGTTCTGAAGGATCCGTAATCATCAATATAACCGATTGGGTTCAATTGTGTAGTTCAAATATGTAGTTGTTTAATATACTCATTGTTTAGGCGAAAAAATAGCGGATAGAATTTGGAAGATCCTAGCTCCAGCTAGCTCCTCCTAGGACATTGTAAAATATTACGCTAGTTAAGAGTACAATCGAATTAATCCAAACAAATATAAAGAAAATAAAAAAAAATCTTTGAATGTAATTCTTACATTATTTGTTCTTCATAGCATCGATTAATTAGTCACCACGTTCTTTCTAAAATAATCAAGAATACATATTATTATAAATGAAATTAATCCCTACTCTTCAGCATCATTCTGTGAGACCCACCCATGAAATGCTGATCATTATTTCGAGAGTAAGTTTAATCCTGCTTATGCACAAAACGTGGCCAGAACTTCGCTTTATTTCAATATACTTCTTCCATACGTCTACCATACCGATCAAAAGCGACATAGACCGTGGCTTAGTCTCGCTCAATAAAAAATAAACATTTGACGAACACCGTCGGCGAATCCCTCTCACGGATATTTCCTAGAAGTCCGCGACATCGTTCTGGCGTTAGGGGATAAAGACATCCCCAGGCAGATATGTGTGCATCGGCGTCCCGTTTATTTACAATAGCGAGACTCCCCATCGCGTAACACATAAGCGTTCCATAGTCAGCTGGTCGTTTTCCCTGTCCGGGCAGCAGGTCGTGGGAGGAGGTCAGCGGTTGCAACAGCTGATGCATCGAAGGGGAAGAGAAGCTGAGTCATTTGAACGATGCCTTCACTCGCCGATCAATTGGAAGAGTGTGCGGTGTCAGATTGTGATGACCGTATCGCTTCCACCGTAATCTCTTACGAATCTTTGCTTAGCAATCAATGAATCTCTCGCGTTTATATATATACGGAACCTGTGCATTTGATACACAATATCGTTCAAAAAAGATACGTAGTAGGAAAAAGGATTGAATTCAAAGTTGTTCAGTCCTCGCGATCATGCACACATATCATGAGCATATAGTTTTATTCGATAATAAAGGAAACGCTAGCCCATATCTTGGTCCTCAAATGTTCACAATTCGAATCTTTCTCTACTACGTTTTAAAACAAGTGTTTGTTTTAACATTTTGTATCGAAGAAAAGTTTGCCCAATACCTTATATTTCTGGATGAAAAATTTGCATTGACACTATAAAGTACAGCGTAATTATTTACTTACGTTAGCCGGATAGGGAGTTAACTAGGGAGTCACAGCAGTCATACTATGCATAGTATTTAAGGGCAGTCTAATTTCACACAATTGCCAACTTTCCCTGGTCGTGACATGCGCTGTGAGTAGAGATATTAAGGAATTCAATGTCATATTTTCGGATACAAATCAGCTACGACTAAACAACCTTACCCTCTGCTTTTCATAACTATTTTCTATAAAATGTAGCCAATCAGGAGATAAAGGCTTCTGAGTTATTTTTTAAATTCCTGGAAATAACTAGATATTTTTCCAGAAATTGTTAATTTGTCTTCTCACCGTTTTCATCAGAAATTCCGTATGTTGTTTCGCTGAAAAGCAGATGGCATTTATAAATTAGTCTATGCGATGAAAATGAGCATTATATTATCGAGTGAGATTAATTATTACGCATTGCAACAGTCGATCGAAAACTTGGGCTTCTAGTGTATAATGATTTTTCTAAGACCCGGTGAGAAGGACGATATCTTATAGAGACCATTAAAAACGAAAAGCGAGAAGCTTTCCACTTTTTACACGCATTCTTCGCTGTAATAGATGTGATTTTACTTCAGAAAAAGCACGGAGCCCTTTTGATTTTGGATTATTGTAACTTTACCACTAGAATTATGTTTTGATTCATGAATGCGACTGATTTTTAAACATCACTTTGTTGAATTTTTTATTTGTTACGTCCATTTAAAGTATTAAAAAACAGTGAAATAAACAGCCTGGTGAGAGACTAATATATATTGACCAAAATAAAATGAAACAGATATCCTTATTTTTTTTCATAATACCACGGTGTTCCTTTCTAAACCGCAAATTTATCATCGTCATTCTCAACTGTGAACAGTAGTCATATTCTCGCTGCCGGAGAAAGTTCTCGGCTTCCGAGATGAATAAATGGAATTTGGATAAACAATAAATCATTCCACGTCACTTCCTACGGAATGGCGCCCACAATATCGTCTTTTTTCACTCGGTTCTAAACTCGCTTTGAGTATCCTTTGTTTTTTTAATTATCATTCGCGATCATGTGAATAAGCTACGAAATGTATTTACTTCTCTAAATGTGACTATCACCCTTACGATATTCGCTCAAATGCAAGAGAAGAATTTGATAATTAATTCGCCCTTTTTTCTCCTTATGCTTGCTTCTGTTCATAATGTTTCATGAGATTTAATTTAAATCTCATATTACGGAGGATATAACGTTGCTAACATTTGCAGAGCTTTAGTGCAATAAAAATAGTGCCATTATAATCTGCCAATTTTTCTACATCATGAACCCAAATTATTTAAATGTGATTTAGGAATAATTTTTCCGTTCGGCGTATCACTTATATATTAGACGTTCGGAGTATCACGGTGTTAAAATATTTCCACAGCATTTTGCTTTAGTACTCGCCTGAAACGCACTACTTTATGCGGAAATGAAAACTTTCTCACAATGAAATTTATGCAGGCCCTTTTGTTGTATTCGGAGAGCAAGTTCTTCTGAGTACGGCGTATTCTTATTCAATTCCAATACAGTATTCTGTTTGAATACGGTGAAGCACTCGTAGTATTTTGTTACGTCTGAAAATTTTAAAATGAAGTACCAGAAAGTGTTACTCGACAAAATTCTCCTTACCTCTATTCTGATTTTATGTGTCAAGAATTTGGCTCAGTAATTGCTGTAAAAGTAGTTCTTCCATGGCGTTTTTAATGTAGGACGGGAATTTCTAGTCGGAAGTGCATCCAATAAATTCATTTGTTTGTATCTGTCTACTACTCGGGGATAAAAAAGTATAGCCGTAACGACGTCGCTCGTTATTGCGCGCTAATTGCAAAGGACATCTGAAAATAGGGTTACGCCGAATGTCGAGGGAGTTGACACGTAATTGCAGCGTTAAGAGAGAATTTTTCAGGAAAGGGATGACACGCCCTCATTTGAGATCGGATTGGTGCAGATTTTGCGCGGAAAATTCGTCCCTCCATCGCCCCGTCGCGATATTCCGCACCTGCGACTTCTTCCGTCCTAATAATTCGTACTTACGACCTTTAATGGCAAATTTTTACCTGCATCGATGTCTTCCTGGGAAGATCGCTAGGCTTTTAGTCGTAGCTTTCAGTTAACTTTGACTCTATCGCTTCAGGTATGAATTACTTGCGTAGACGGGTTCTGTCGGAAGCAACGTGCGTGAAAAGCAAATTGCTCAGAGTAATCAAACTTCGGAGGCACGGATCGTCCCTGGTGAAAATCGTTCGGACTTTGAATTAGTGACGAAGTTGATATGTTGAAGCATATTAGTCGCACCTGTGAATCAGGGAACACCATGTTTTACCTGAGAGGAACTGTATCTCATAAGGGAAAAAATGTGGTTTTTTGCTTAGTTAATAGTTACAGGATCTAGTTTCTTGAGAAAAGTTTCTCCTGTTTTTTTTTCTTGATTGAATGAATATTTGAATGATTGAGTAATTATCATCTTCATCATGATCACTGAGTGAATTATTTTATGACGAAAATAATTAATGTCTTTTTCATGAACGTTCGTTAGAATAAGGTATTATGTGAATCCCTGGATGTGGAATATCTTAACAGATTCCGCGAAGGTTATAAAAGAATCCGAATTGAACAAATAAATGTATACGAATTTTAATATTTGACTGCTGTTATATGCGTAAATTTAATTCGATGATCAGCTGTCTTTGGAAACTGAAGGAATCTACAAATTGATAAAATTTCCACGAATTCGACGGTATATTCTGTGAAGTTTAACGAGATGGATTGATTTAATATTATATAATTGAATGTTATATATTAATTTAATATTTCATTTTCTTTTACCATTTCCGTATCGTTTTCTTGGAACAACGGTTTCAGGGGATCCTTTATTTATGTGGTAGGAAATTCGATACCGAAAATATTTAAACTAGTTAATTTCCCTCAGGCATCACCATCGAGCTTTTCCCTCTAATTTCCCACATTTCATCCTTCCGATAAGTAAATTGCCCCAAAAACTCAGAAAATGTTTTGATTTTACGTATTTTCAATCCAGGATATGTCATTTGAATGTTGTTAGCAGTTAACCGAGGCTTATCTAGAAATTTATTTTTATTAGTGGACAATATATTATTCATTGTAATTAATGAAATTATTACTCTTGCGTAGCCGTTAGACCTAACATTGTGTGGAGACAACTTTTACGGAACGATATGAATTAATGGAAAAATAACCAGCAGCAGCCTCTATACTTCATGCCAGATTTCGTTACCTATCATTACCTTAATGGCGTCCTGTAAATTATTTATTTAATTCTTCATTAGTTACGGTTAGAGCTCAGCTACAAATATTAAACAGCATTGAAATAATATTTTAAACAACATATCACATACTTTTGAAAATACTTCTTATTTTCATATATGTGAATTTATATTTATAAACAGAAAATACCAAGAAATATAAAAGCTCTTCTGATATGCATGAATACATTAAATAAAATATTAATTATTCATAATTTATTAATACATGATACAATATATAATTCAAATAAATGATTCATATTTTATATGGCCTCAATACAATAATATACTAATGTCGTTTAATCCTTACACGTATCAATAACGAGCACATGCATTCATCTAAACGAGTATCCTCTTAAACTCTTTAATATTGATCAAGACAAACTCTTATTATCAATCCGAAAATCACTATCCATGTTACATCAGAGGATTACAGATGTTTTATTTACTTGAAGTGTTATCAACCGTTCACGAATGCCCCAGGTGCTTGTTTTATTAAGTGACATAACGTCACTGTATGCGATTTTTCCGCGACGAAATGCCGTGACCCCAAAATCGTAAAAACCTGTATCGTTCCATCCATTCAATAAATCCCACGAACACGGAGGAATGCGTCGCAATCTAACCCTATCAATCTTTGCTAGCTTCTCCTAGATGAGATTCCATTAGAGTCCAAGGGCCAATTTACCTAGCGTGTTTTATCGACCCGAGTGTAGAGTAGGGATCTCTGCCCAGGTCTACAACCTCGTTAGCTGAATCCTCAGGCGCATAACTCGCAGACAGTTTCCATCATGCTAGACTCGTGAGGTCTTGTAGCGATAGCCAAGTCCAATCACTCATTTAAGATGGTGAGATTCGCTCGTGATGGGGGCCGTCCACCTTAACGTTTGCGGACCACTTGATCAGTACATCGATGGGACTGAATGACGTGGATGTTTTAACAGCTAACGTAATCCTTTCGATCGCAGAAAGGAAAAAAAATATAAAATAAAGATGAAATAGTTTTCTTGAAACGTCCTAAATTTCTTCGAATAAAACAATGCATTTATATATTGGAGAAATATCTACAGATTTTAATTACAACTTGCGAACCTGATTTTTCGCATTTCTCCAACATTTCGAAGTCAAAGATTTCATACTTCTCCTATAGCATTCAGCATAAAATGCCTTTGAATTATAAATATCCTAAAATCATTGAAATTTTAAGCATTTCGGTCACGTTCACCCCATCGCGAGATTTAAAGTGGTAGAGAAACCTGCACAAAATATAAATAAATGAATACAAATTAGAAATAACTTAAGATTATATATAACTTATATTAATATCAGATGCTCATTTTCAGTATATTTTGCTTACATCAGTCCAATGGCATGCTGAAATTTACTGTTTTTCTTTTTCCTCTAAATTCGTCCTGGATAAAGATCGTGAAATATTTTCTGTTACAGAAACCAACATAAGGTTTGAATTATAAATCACCTTATTTATTATCATCTTCTCGATATTCACGGATTTATTTAAATTTTTATAAAATTCGATGGATCGGAATCTTGCGATAGCTGAAACTTGGTTAAATAAAGACTTACAAAGTTGATTTCCTTAGATTATCCTTTTACTGATATTTCATTTTTTGTGTACCCTATTATAATTGATACTTAAAGTGATGATATTCGCAATTTATAAAAGCCGATGACGTACACATTCCACACTCTACACTACACAAAGACGTACACTAAGACATTGTTACCAATTTAGCTAAAGTGATTATTCTTCGCATACAACTCCAACTTCCGAAATGGATAAGTGTTTTACAGTCCCAAAAATGTAGCAATTATGAAACCAACTACCAAAAGAATCCTGCGGCTAAATTGGTTTTTAACTGAGATTCCAGGCATAGTTCAGTCAGGGCAGGTGTCCTCTGCAGCAACAACCCCAAAACTCATCGCATACAACTTTTCCTCACGCTTCTCAAAACTTACGAATGGAGGTACAAATCGCCAGGATTGCATTCACTCCCGTCCCTCCGTAAAATAGGCTATTAACCAAGATCTTGACGTGAGGAAATGCATTACCAGCCCCCGGGATGCCTTTTCCCTCCGCTAATTACACCAAAAAACAGCTTCCTCCTCGCTGTCTACATATTTTATCCCCTCCCTACCGGGAATTCATACCTCGTCCCTTGGAACCTCCTCTTGCGGGAGGCTGCAACTCTGGGATGAGGGGTTGAGCGGAAAGAGTCCAACCCACAAAACCCTTCATTCAACCCACGAAACCTTGCGGGCAGAATGAAAACCGCCGAACGATGTTAGTCAAAGGAAATAAAATTTACCAATGGTTGGAGAACGGCAACATGGTCAAAAGTTCATCGCTATAAACTTTCTTAGTCGTTTTCTAAATTTTCCGGGTTTTGATAAACCACATGATTTCATATCTCATGCTTATAATCCACTATCATCAATCACAGCTCTTTGTGGCGGAAATGACGGATATTAAATTCTTTGTTGTGGGCGGAATCGGCGAAACTCCGAAGTATTAGTTTCCCAAACCATTTGGGTAAGTTTTCATTGATTGGAGCATCCTCGATTGAGATCTCAGCGTAATGAATCATTAAATAAAAAATTAAAGGCTTTCTACGTCATTTTTCGTTCGGATCAAATGAGTTGAGGGACTTTTAATCATAACCAATGAAGAAGTTTCCATTTCCGCGGAAGTGTATCACAACGAGTAATTCCAGCAATTTTTTATCAGAAATTTAGTCGAGAGAAATCGAAATAAGTTACAAGAATGATGAAAGGGTAAATATCGGAGCACAGAAAGTCATGCGGCTGAACTTCAAAGGATTAACAGGTGTGAAAATAGCGACATGACTGGGACTGGAACGTAGGTATTCCACTTGCAGGGCCGTTATTCCATAGACTTAATACCTGCCTGTATTTTTCGCTCCTGTTTATCCTTGAAATACTTTACGCTGTCCAGTCTTCTGCAAACCCGACAATCAGTCCTTACTACAGTCCAGAGTTACTTTTCGTTCGAGTGTTGAGAAATTCAATGTAACATTTACTTTGCACTAATTTCAAACATTCCTCAATCAGCTTTGATGAGGTCCCACTTCAGATTGCAGGAGTTTTTTCGATTGTGCGATTCTTCGAAGTCAAGTTTTCGGTAATTACGCGGATCATCCAAGCAAAGAAAACTTTCGCCGAGAGAAATATAACGGGATACCACACAAGAGTCTCATAAAAATTTCTTCTCGCTGATATAACTAGAAAGTGGAAATTCAGTTGAATATCCTTGCATTCGGAACATACCGCTCACTTTGATAATTTTTCGTCTTTCACAAATTTCGTAATTTTGCAAATTTTATAGCAGCTGGCGTGAAATGAGGTGATGTAAGTGAACGGAAGTGTACTTTGAGTCAAATCATCGAGGACTTGCAAAGAGTTATCTGCCTGTTTCGGATATACATTAGATGCTGCTTTGGATTTTCAGATTATGATACTCAGATGTTTGTGTAATAGTGACAATTTAACTATTAATCGTGTTTTATTATGAGATATAAACTTAATCTAAGGTGTAAAAGATGCATCATTGTGCACTATATAGGAAAGCACAATAGTAGAGCACCATTTAAAAGATCTAGTGTTGGTACAACTTAAGCGAGGTCACAGCTGATATTTTTACATTGTAAGATATTTACTCGGCCTCGACTGGATTTTATTCCTCCGGGTTCAACAATTAGCTAGTAAAATTTTATGTAAAAACATAAGAAATAATCCATTAAACGGCTTAGTGTTGTAAATTATTCGTGATATAACCTTCCTATAGTATAAGATTTAGGATGCTCTACAAATTTATAATGCGGCAAATATATGATTTATTTCTCAAAGTAAAAGCCGATTTGTCTATCCTTTAATAAACATTCCTATTTCCTCATATCTTTCATCCGTCCTCATCGTAATTGATTGTGGTATATCTGTAGGAATATTTTTTTTCATTATTAACTCTCAAAGATAAGAGATAAATAGTTTTCAACGAGGTGATATTCTTCGTTCGACAAACTACTCAAATTTTGGCTTTTCCTTAGACAAGTTGCTTGTAAAAATATCAATCACAGTTAGTAGGCACGAGTAACTAACAGTAAGGGTATTAAAAGTCGAAAAATGTCTTTAGTTCATTTAACGTTTGTTTCAGATTGGTACTTCTTACATTTTAACCTATATGGTGCAGTAACATTTTCATTAAAAATTGTTGGTACTGAATGCGAAACGTTTCTTAGTATCAGACTGAATTCTTCTTCAGCAAGCCTCAGAATATTTCAGGTGTCCTTATCACCAACTTTGATTAAAAAAATCCCTCATGTATAATCGCAAAAGTAACATTAATATTAATCATTAATAATTATGTCTCGGAAGCGATAAGCCGTTCTGAAAGGTTCCTTGCACACCGGCTGAGAATCTCACTATTGTGTAGAAGTGTTTGAACCACAATTAGAAAGAATTTATCTAATGCGATCTTAAGATTTCCTTAAGATCCGAGTTTAATAGCCGAAGAATAGAAGTATCTAAACCTCAGGACCGTGCTTTGCTAATCGTCGATCTAGAGCGTTTTCCTATGAAGGAAGACCCTCCTCAGCGCCACATGCCCTATTTCTCGCTATTTCCTACCTACAAGGGCCATAGAGTGTGACTTAACCGCACCGACACGGGGAGAGCCATCCACGCTCGGCTAACTTCACTTGTTTTCCCTCCACACTTTCCCATTTCCTCCCATCGTCCTTGAGGAAACGGGAGCGAACGATACAAACCTGGTCACGGCTATCATCCTACAGCGGGGGCAGGCCATCGCCAGTGCCGGAGGGCGTACCCGGCGTAATAATGATGAGTAGGGAAGAAAGAGGCCTTTTGGTGGCTTTTTTTTTGGTTCCTCCAGCATCAGGAATGAGGGAGGAAGAACAATGGGCGACGGAATGCCAAAGTTACGGCGAGGAATTCAACTCCCAAGTTAGGGCTAAGGGTTGCGCCGAAAGGAAATAAATGGTGCAAAGCAAAGCATTGAGCTGAATTTTGGATTTACGAAACGTTTCGCCACACTTTCTGGAGATGTGAGCGAACTGGGTGGGTTCAACCAAAAGAAACAATGCAGACCCTAGAACAATATCTTGTGGGACTCTCACTTTGTGCTGTCAATGGGAAAACTTTTCGAAAATTAATATTTCAATTGAAATTATTTGTTGATTCTATCTTACGTAGCTTTTACATTAAAATGGTTTTTATCAATATTTTATCGACGCTTTCTGGTAGCAAGGCACTTTTAAGGCAATCGTTCGTATTTCGAGTCAGGGGTTGGATTTCTGTAAACCGGATCACGGCCAATAAATGAATAGAATTCATCTTGAATAGCAATTATAATATTATTATTTGCAATTAGCAAAAGCATAGCAATAATGCTGTTTTACTACACACATAAAAAGCTGCTTATGCATCTAAACTTGATATTTAATTTAGACTCCGTTATTTACTGCATACTACTTTTACATTCATTAATGGAAGTTATCGCAATTCAATTACATTTTAGGGATTAAGTACTCGCGGGCATGATTTTTGAGACTCCCTCTTCTTTATTTTATGAACAACCTATACAAACTATTACTCAAAATCATACGATTGTCTCTCATTCCTTATCAGTATACCTTGTATTTTTTTAACGCGAATACTTTTCTTCCAAATGTAAGAAAATGCTAAGATATACTACCGTGACATATCTATTAAGAAAATTGACATACGTAGCTTTTAATGGCATGTAGGGAGACGACTAGCCTGAGAGTTATTGCTGTAATTAATGTTTCAACCAAAATAGTCGAATTCTAAACAAGCATCCATTGTTGATGTAAATCGACAAACGAGTAGCATAAGTTTAATAAGATATTATACCGAGAAAAATTATTTGTCCAAATATTTGTTGCTATTTAAAATAAATTCCTAACTTTTGAAGTATTTCTCTTTGGAATCAATACTTACGATAAATCTTAAGGAACAATAAGCGCGTCTCCAGGGATTGTAGTGGAAAACTCTTGGGTTAACGAGACGCTTCTATCTCAAGGAAAAGAAGTAGAAGCATTTCGATCCTTGGTGACTTTTCTTTTTCCTCGGCGTAACGTCTTCAACACAACCCTCCAATGGAAACCGTCCTTCTTTGTTTTTCTCTGGGAAAGCCTTCCAAGGAAACGTAATTATGGAGCAGAATTTCGCTTGGGAATGACGCGTGTTTTTGTTAAGAGTGGCGTCAAGTAAGAGGATGGCGGTGCATCGAAATTTAAGCCTTTTAGCGTAAAAGCCTGCACCCAAACGTCGTGAGATGCAGTTTTTATATTCCGTTGACATATCTCCCCTTCGAGAAGTACTCCGCTCTCAAGGTCCTCCTTTCTTTCCACATTTCTGAATTCCGTTTTATCTCACATTCCTTTCTTTATTCGAGGGCGTGTTTCCTCCGAGTCGAGGCAGGTGAAATTTGCTCGCGATTATGCGCGTACGGAAACGAGGAACTTGTATGTAATTAGAATCCTCTCTTTTCTTCAGCGTCTGCAAGTGCTAATGTGAAATGAATGACGAGAGAATCCAGATTGCATTAGATGGATCAGCAAAGAAACATTTTTACGGAAAAGGTGGATAAAAGAGGAAAGTAGAGCTGACAAATTGCGGAATAGAGTAAGATATTTGTTAATGAGCAATGTACGAGTAGTTTAAATTGTAATATTTGTATGTATTTTAGCAATTTAGCTTACTTGTTCGAGGATAGTTAACATTAAAATAGACCAAGTTTCCGATTACTTTTTCTCAACTCCTCGATCTTTTGTTTTACAGCTTTTATTTGAAGTTTTTCTTCTATATCCTTACGGCACACTTTTTCTTCTATATCCTTAGTTTTCCTTACGGCACACTTTAATATCATTACAAGGTTGCCTTTATATTAAGCAACATGTTTGCTCCTTTATCTTTGAATCGAAACCGATACGAAGAAGACGTCAGCTTATTTAATTTTTAGGATGTTTCGTTTAAAAGCGCGAATTCTGCTGTTATTGAGAGATATCGCTAACTAAAGCGTAGATAAAGTGCAAGACTTTCAAGAATTCGTTTGAAATTTTATCGTTGTTTTTGCGCGAATCCAATGAATATTGATGGAAGAGTATTCAAATATTCACCTGTTTACCACATGGGAAGGGCCCAATCATCACAGGAAAGGAACCATTAATATGCATGAGTGAATTGAAATTTTCAAATTCGAGCTATTCTTTACAATGCAATATTCACACATTCAAAATTTCTCAAAAATTAAATTCCATAAATTGAGTCCCAAAGGTAGGAATTTTTTTCGAAATGATGAAAATCAGTGTTTAAAATAATTTATGTAAATATTTACATGAAAACATTGGACAAGTTTATGAAGTAGTTTATATAGAGAGGTAGGATGATATTTTAATATGCCATTGCAATTAGATATTTCTATATTAAAAGACTTTGACGTTAAACCAGATATCTCGCGAAATATTATGAAAATTAAATTAATAATAACTGAATGAAAGTCTAATTTTTTGCATTCTCTGTTTCTGTGGAGAATCTTCTTAAGTCCGTCGGCTATCTATTCGATTGCTCGCTTAATGGCACCGATATGGGCCCAAAACCATAATCTTATCATTGGTCTGGTCAGGTCATTTTCACGGGGTATACTTCATTTGTAACTTCTACGGAAGTACAAAACCAAAGCAATTAACTGAATATGGATACCCAAAAGTTAGGTGTTGTGGAATCAGCACCGTCAGGGCACTTAGAATCCAGATTGGGTAATAAAGTTAGGTGCTATTTCTTTCAGAAATATTGATAGCATAGCTGTCCTAACCGCGACCAACTTTACGTTCCTTTACAGATACTTGCATTTTACTAACTACTATAATCTTTCCTGCCTCTTTCGGTAAAAGGAGTGCCAAAATATTTTTGACATTCATTTTAATAATTGACCCTTTAACGTACTTATTTGGTTCGCTAACTCATAAGTTATTTGTCCAGAATTCTCTTAAGTATGTACAGTTGAGATTTTTTTATAATTTTGGTTTAACGATTTGTTTCGCGTGTCGCCAAGCTTTACTGTAACCAATGGAATGAACCAAATTTCAAGTCAAGCTATCAGCTCTCAATTAAGTAGAAAACCTTAAACCGTGTAAAATAAATTCTTAACAAAATCTGGACGGATATGAATGATTTAGTTAGTATCTTTAAAACACATACGATTGGAAGAGCGTTATCTACACGTGGCCTAAGTTATTATTTTAATGGCTTGCCCTAATGACAGTGTGAAGTTAGGGGCTAGAAATATCGTGAGATAGAAAGAATTTTATTTAGGAGATTTTCTCTGCTATCAACAACGTGATTGAAAATTCTCTGAATCATATCCTCTGAATTCATATGTCACGAACTGTATTTAGTTAGGTTTTTAAAAACTCGCTTCCATATCTCCATCATTCACGATAGTTATTTGAAATCCAGGGCGAAGAAACTACGGCGAATGATTTTTCATATTTTCCCATTTTCCTGCACAAATTATCGAAGAAATAAATGCAACTGAAAATGACATCAAAGGACATCGTTCGGTTGGCTTGTTTCTCTTTTTGGAAATTGATTTAGAAACGAGGTTCTACAATTTTGCAGTAAATTAAAGGTCAGACCCTGATAACGATTTCCTTTAAACTTGTTGCAGTTATTGGTTTACGGACTTTTTTATCTTCCATTCTAAGCAATCACGATATTTGAAAGGCGTCTTCAGTAGCGATTCCGTATCAAAATGCGTCACGAATTCCCATTTCAATCTGTTTGCTTTACCTCTGCTAAAGACATCCATATTTAGAAGGTATCTTTTGAAATATCAGGAATATTCTGTAAAACCAGGTGTCTTTAGAGGATGACCAAAAAAATCGTTCAAGAAGGATATTTTACTGGGATTTAGCAACAGATTAAAAGTTTTTACTAACTCCGATGTCACATTAGTACATTTCCTATTTATTGCTAAATAAATCTTTCGATTATCCCTGTACCCTACATACGCAACTTTCGTCAGTGAAACAGATGCTTTAGAATGCCTGCCTTCATTATCAGCTAAAACTATTCTTGAAAATCGCATTACATTTATTTAATTTTTTGGCCATTCTATCATTGAGAGATCTGTTTGGTATCAGCGTGAGCTACGATGAGATTACTATGACGTATTAAAGCTCTATTGATTTTTGTCTCAGATGACATCCACATGGCTGCTTTACACTCAATAGTGGATTTTACACTGATTTACTCACACACCATTTACTATGTGACTTATTCATTAATAATTTTCGGTAAATAGTTTTTCATAATTATCATAGATATTAATAATTAAAGTAAAATAAAATAATCAATGAAAATAGTGCTAGTGTGCGTACTGTTTTCATTTCTTATCTCCCTGAGGGCGAAACATTCATATTTTTAAAGATTTCAGAAACAAAAAATTGTCTCAATTTCGAGTGTTTCACTTACTGCTAATGTCTGCATTCCAATGTAAGAGCTATCGCAAGTTTTAAATAGACACGAATGAATCAGAAACATAATCAATACTAGCTTCAATAAGAACAAAAATACGTGTAACAAAAATTGATAATTTCCAATATTATTTCTTTAACACTTTGTTTTGTGTTGGGATGCTTATTTTAGGGCAGCCCTTAAGAAAGTACTGCGCGGCCGCACAAGCGCGGCCTGAGGGAACCGCGTCAGCGTCTGATAGATATATTTAGCCAAATTTTGATATTTTGTGCAGATTTACTTTCGCCGAAAAATTCGTTGTACGAAATCTGATTGAAAAATATCGACATGACTGGAAGTCAAACCCAGGTCTCCCACTGTTCGAGCAGGTATTTTTACCACTGAAACAACAACTATATTTATTAGTAAAAATTCCTCCCCGGTAGGCGGGAGATCTTGGTTCGAGTCCCAGTCACTTTGATACTTTTCACTTGTGTTTATCCTTGGATTTAAAGGCGCACACCTCTATATGCAGAGTTTGACACCTTTCCTTCATCCTCGTCAATATTATCACGCTAAGTCCGTAGAACAGTGATGTGAATTCGTTCTCAGGGTAACTCGTTAATCCATGTATTACTATAAAATTTGATCGAGTCAACGTATCGAATCCCATCGGTTGAAAAGTAGCAGGCGCCACCCCAGGTCACGACAGTTTCATCCTGTCTCCGACATCCTATCTCGTTCGCAATGTATGCTAAACATATCTATACCGAACACCTCATATTTCGCATTCGGATTTACGTTGGTACTCCATTCGATAAACATTGTGAACGAGGAAAGAAACAAAGATCGAGACGCGGAAATGAGCCACGGCAGCCTCCAACAGAGGGCAGTGCAATCGATTCGAAGCGCAGCTCGCGATTCAAAAAAGAGGGAGAAAGAGGCGGAGGGATTTTAATAGGAAAATGAAACTCTGGGAGAAGTAGGAAGTCGAGGGTCTTTTGAGAAAGAATGCTCATTTCTCGCAGATGAAAGAGGAGAGCAGATTCGAATCGAATTGAATATTCACGGGAGGAAAAAGAGAAAGAAGTTTGAGGGCATGGCGTACCTCGCACCGGGGAATGAACCGTTCATATCTCAATAAAGCGAATCGGAATATTGGATCTGTTGGACGGGAAATTCGCGGCGTTTGAAGTGGAGTGATTCAATTTTCTCGTCTAGAATCTCCGCAGTCCGTGAACCGAGGGAATCTATCATTTTCCCTCGCCGAGGTTCTTAAAAATCTGCGCCCTAGGTGTTTTAAATTGTGAATCCATTAGGTTAATTTGATTTGCTGAATCTCTCTATGAGGAAGTGCAGGAAATATTTCTGGGTCGAAACGCTGTCTGAAGAATATTCCTCTTAGATAACAATTCTTCTGTTTCATCCATGCGTTATATACGGGACAAGAGTGGATTTATTCATGTTATAACTTCATGGGAGTTGAGAGAAGTTTTATAGGTCAAGTTCATGCTTAGAGAGTCGCCTGCAGGGTTCTATTTTCCTTTCCACAGTGTCAGGAGTATGAGTTTAAAAAAATAGTTTTATTTATTCTCTAAGAGGAGTATTCCACTGTATGATTTGCTGCATAATTGCTTTAGGTGGGAACTAGAACACAACTATTTAAATACTAGCTGAAAATTCAGCTAAAATATCGACGAAATAGCCAAAAAGTAATGAATATGATATGTGTATTTTGGAAGTTGAATACGCCCGCATCATCTGTTAATTAGTTGAGGCTGCATATTGGAGTTCGCTTGCCGTCTGTCGGCGCACATCTAAATCATACAAACGTGCATACGCGTACATTTTATACATTTGATGTTCATTGACGACATACTCCTTCAGACATAACCAGAGAATCAGAAAGATACATAGGAATCAGAAGGAATCACATTCTCTGTATGAAATTACCTTTTAATCCTAGATTAATCCTAATTATATCCTAGATTTTAATGATTTAATTCTATTCAATTTAAAATTTCATTATATACTTGGTGGAACTCACTATCAGGTGGAAACATTTTCCTTTCAAAGGCCGCATATGAAACCATCAGGCTACAAGTTAAACTGTCAGACCGCACATGAATGTCGTACTGCAAGTATTCAAACAGCATCTGAATCTCACTCGGCGAAATACATTTAATTGATTAGTACAATTAAGAAGGATATTTTTTTAAATGTCATGACTGACTTAATGAATGAGACAGGGATTTCATTATATTTCATTGAATTTCATTGAATGATTTTCTTACAAAAACCAGGACCGTAAAATGTAATATACAGCTTGGCTTCCAATCTCATACCTAAGATAATACAGATTCGTTATGTATTAGAAATTGAAAGCACGTGAAGAAACGTAAGGTGAATCGGAAGGCATCGCTTGCACGTTGGTCATCAACATAATTCCGCTCATGTCATTTCAAGTATTTTCATGAATTAAATGGATTTTCATGAATACAGTGTTTGAGGAAATATGAACCAATGGAAAATAGTTTTTCGGCCAATTTGTATTTTCGTAACTTATCCTCACTTGCCTGGGTATCCCTGAATTATTAAAAATTTTACCGAGTCATGTCATACGAGAATACTTTCTTCTCTCAGGAGTTTTGCATATTAATGTCGAACTTAATTTCTAAGGACTTTCCGCACGGCTATCTCTATGAATATCCTTTCCTCGTGGTATTATATGCGAATTCCACGTGACCAAAGAATCAAGCAAATGCTTTCATATCATCCATTTATGCGCCAGGAAGAGAGCAGAAATGGTTTAGAGGCGATTTCCAAGGGAGATACGTCGACGACTTCCCAGGACGGCCGGCCAATTAGGGCTAACATGCAGAACGTGCCAAAGTGAAGAAGGGAAGAGAGAAGATGAGGGGTTGAAAAGAAACCTTATTGCAGTTAACGACGATTCCTTCGAGGTATGAATAATCGATAAGGCGCGAGCGGAAGGAGTCTCATCACAAACGACCGACAGGTTGTCAGATTACAGAAAGGGAGAGCGAAGGAGAAGCATCATCTTCGCGGTATAGGGATCGCTAAACGAGACAAAAGCATTCGGAATGCTTCAGAGGAAGGAAGAGACAGACGGAGAGATAGCCTTAACAAGACACTCCGTCGGAGGAAGGGCTTTCGTATTCCTACCCTGACGTCTCCTAAAAGAGAGGGGTGGATATGAAGTGAAATACTGGATGTGAAAGAGGATATCGGATGGGGATAATAAACAGCGAAGCCTTTTTTCGTCGAATTCAACCAGGCGTCAAATTTGTACGAACAAGGAATTTTCCAGACGGCAATCCTTTTTAGGGACAACTGCTTTTCCGGTGCCAAATTTTTAGGGGTTCCATATGCTTTACGATCCTGGAATATGACACGTATTGTTTTATACCCTTGCCATCACATCCCGCTGGATTTACGGAATATATTCGAGTCGGTTCATTGGTTATAGTGGATAAAATTTGAGAGTGGAGGATCAAAATGAAATTTCCACATTTTTAGGGAACAATATCAGGTATCCGTTTCAGTGGCGTTCTTTCTACCTTACGGTTTGGATTCCCTTCGGTTGCTTTGAAGTCCCTACGCGAGCTGGATTATATCGCTATAAACTTTTCTTTATAGGTCCTCTTGCTGTTTCTTGAGAAATTCGCGGCATTTGGTCGCCGACCCTAACCGGATTTTGCTTTTGCATCAATACAAGATATTATTTCGGTTTCTCTTTTAAGAAGGGAGAAGTAAAATTCTGTGAAGTGATGCTTCCGTTTGTGGGAATGAAAAGAGACGCTTTGGAGTGAAAAGAGTTCAATCGACTTTATTCTCTGATGATACGAAAACAGGTCTCAAGTATAAATAAGTAGAGTGATACCTTTTCCAATATTCCATCTTCTCTCCTTTCATTCTTTGACTTGTATATAGAATCATCATAACGCATAAATCATTAGCTTTGAAGACAAAGCTGGGAAATATAGCTTCTGTATTCTCATCATAAGCCAATAATTATTTTAATAACATTTATTGATAATTTATCATGTTATTTTTTATGTAAATTTAAAATATTTCATATCTGTCCTTCTTCTAACGAACTTATTTTATTCAGAAAGATTAAAATTAAAGAGTTAGCTTTATCGTCATGCTATTCGAAGAGGTCTTATTAATATCAAATAGAAAAGTCGGTGGAGGAAAAAATTTCTTGCTAATATTGTACAAGAAGGGTCAAATAGATAGGAATAATGTCTATGAATAAGTAAATGACCCTCTTTCTTGAATGTAAGAACACCACAGATATTGTAGAGGCAATCAAACTCAATTTCCTAAATTTTGCGTATGAAACTCCGAGATAACGATGTAAAAAATTTCAGCTTGTTAAGATTGAGGCCGTCCAATAAATTATAGTATTTCATTTTAGAAAGCTCAATATTTTGAGGCTTTAAAGCGATACTTCATTCCAGAATGCTCATTTTGAACCCATGTCTACGATGTGTCGATTCTTTACAGCCTAGGTATAATTTTAGTTCTATTTTTCCTAAGGAATTTAAGTTCCTCAGTGACACGATAAAGGAGTGTATAATTTAGTAACAGTTTTACACAAAATCCTTAAAAGCGACGGTATCAAATTAAACAATCATCTTCTAACTCATACATTACAAAAAGTTTTCTATGCATACGAAAGCCTTCTGTATGGTCTGTCATTCAGTAAATAGTATATAATGCGTACGTATACCCATAGCTGTGATAGTATAAAATGTTGCTGAAGCACGAGTAATTCTAATTATGACAACAAATTTGTTCAGTAAATAGCAGCATTTATTTCCATCAATCCTTCTTGAAAGCTGTCAAAAGTGTTATTTATAATGTCATTGTTGTACAATTACATTGACTTTTTCCACTAGCAGCATTGCAGCTCAGAAGGAAAAGCAAGTGAACGTACCTCACTCCTCACGTTGCCTAATATTCCTCATTCCCTTTCCAAAGCTTAAAGGGTGTAGCTAATGCTGGAGGGATTGAGAATTCCAAGCATGCTCCGGGCTGATGGCTTCAAAGACAGATACATATAATGACTGAACTTTGTGATATCTATCTCTGATTAAGACCATTCCAGTTGAAATTCTTGGAATATTAGTGTGGTAATTTTACTCAAGTTAAGTCCAAGTTATTCGCTTCTCAATCATTATTTTGCTTACTCGCAAATAGATCGCATATATCCATAATTAGGAATTAATGTTTTTTGGCTTTTCTTTTATCCCAGCATTCTTTCATAGGCTAAGAGTGGGTGTGCTTTCCCGACCATGCATATTTCTCCCTTCTTCCTCAAAATCCTTCCTATTTTTTCTCAATTATTGATGTATCGTGGTTTCAATAGAATCTTTGCGAACTACTGAGCCATAAGTACCGCCAATCATTCGGTAGATGCAACCTAACCTCTGTAATTTGCTCCTCTATTCAAGTGTTTTCAACTTAAGAATCTTTAACATTTCACCTACACTATTCACTTTTCTGAATCTGCCATGCTCGATTCTTTAGGATATTCCAGATAATGACGCATGTAATGGAGTTGAGGATTCGCAAAAAATAGAGGCGAATCAGCTATTTAAGTTGCAGAGGGAGAATGGGGAGTCGTGGGTTGGTTCCGTAAGAAGCGAGAGGCGGTCGCTTGAGTGTCTCGAGGGGAAATCCTTATAAGGGAAGCGAGGAGGGAAGAGTGGGATTATCGAAAGGAAAAACGGCGGTGAAACGGTCACTCAATGCGGCGCCCTCATACTAAGTCTAGCGCTGGCCTCAGTCACAGCGCTGTGCCTTTATTGGGACACGGAACCTTGCGAGGATGGAAAGGGATGAGGAGATGTATTATATAAGTCTAAAAAAAGCTGTCGTAATTTGGTGGACAGGATTGTGGGTGATATTCGGGCAATGTATTGCCTATAGGTTGTTCCCAGCGAGTGATTTAAATGCCCGAGGACAGGAGGAAGTGGTGAATGCAGCAAGGTCATTCGGCGGTTGCCCCAAAAATTGATTAATTTAAAGGAGGGGATGGCGAACCTTTAGTGGAAACAGGGCCATTCTTGTTGAAATAAACGACTTGAGTATCAGTGTGAGGCCGAACCACAGTGGCTGACATTACCTATGCTGTGTACATACTTCAGTTCTTGTATTAACGAAAATTCAGTATTGATTGACAAACGGAATCCATTTGCTTGTTTTTCAAATGTGGAATGCGTGACAAAGATTTCATAGTTCTGCGTGCCAATAGAATTCTTCTTCGTACCGCATCGGGCACACGTATAGGTTTGCCAATCCCGATCTAGAGGTTGATTTGGTGCCGTAATGAAGCTTGAAATTCAAGGAAGCGGTGCTAAATCTGCTCCTCTTGATGATTCATAAGCTGTCGATGAAATCATCTTCAGGTTTTTCGCAAGCAATGTTTACCACTTATTCTCCCCATAGGTCTATATTTTATATTTTGAGTTCATTACCTACATAGCAATGTTTGTACATTTGAGCAGTGTTAATTCAAGTGCTATCTTCTCCTTCTTCCTACCATTCTAACATTCGGCAAAAGAAGAAAACTCGTAAATATCATAGATTTAAAACATGATGATGGCATTTTAGCCGAACCCGGTCGTTGAATTATGTAATAGAGCATCTAATGTCTTTTCTTTGAATTGATACACAATGAGGCATAGCAAATGTATAGTCCAATTTTCCCCATTTACCGGTGACCTTTGTTTTGATCCATTTTGTAGCCCCGATTATTGGAAATAGACGACAATCGAGAAACAATAATTGGTTCTTGCTCTGCTTTAAATGAAATCCTAGTAACGAATTTCTATTCTCATAGCTGCAACTTCACCATCGTATCAACTTCCAAATATAATGCATCACACAAAACAACCTTGCAATGAAAACAAGTTCGCTTGCTCCTTCAACTTAAAAATCGCTTAAGCATCCTTCAGACGTTGTGAGCACGAAATTCCTTAAGTCTCCGGCATGTTCTTTCGAAAAAAATACATCCTTCATTCCTTCCGACTTCCCCGACATAACGTCTCCAGCGCTGCTCTTATCCACTTTTTGTTGAAGTCCTTAACATAACTAGGTGATTGCTACGAGTCTACTTCAGATAACATGTTCCATTCCGTGATTAGGTTGTTAAATGCGTTTCACTTCCTTCCCTAGTCGTCTCAATTTCATTCTGAATTCATGACTCTCTAACTACATGACTTTTTCAACAGAGTTGTGCTGATTGAACCAAATTGGCAATGAATAGTTAGGTAGTTAATTTCTTCAGTAGCGCCGGTAATGCAATATTCATTACTAGAGTTAAGGGAAGGCATGGTCGTTACCTCGGGGCAGAGCGTGACGAAGAGAATTTGTTGGACGACTAAAGTAAGCTATACCCAATGAAGCAAAACTACGAAGATTCTGTTAGTCATTAATAAGTCACTTTAGATGTACTTAGATGTTTGCTACAATAATAAAAAGCCCCTATCTTTTAAGACAAATTAGAGTCTGGTAAATTTTATGCCATATGTCATAATTATATGAATATACCAGAAAGCAGGCGATTACATTAGTTTGCAAGAAAGAAGTATGTGAGGAATTAAATGATAAGATAAATGTTTTATTCTAGGTGAAGTTTCAGAAAAATATTTTGCATTATAACATTCTATCCCTTATCATTCCAGCAGTAGAGCATTGAAATTACGCAAAAGTTTCGGTCACAAACTCAATTAGGCGATAGTGTCTCTTTTTTGTATTTGTGTATAATTTTAAAATTTTCAGTATAGTTAGACACTCTAGTATGTACATCTATTTTCATAGTGAGAATTGGGGATTTTTCCAGCACATTATACACGGAGAATATGTAAATATTTCGATTTACTCTAAAATTTTCATGAAAATTTTCTTTTACGATACAATTTCATTCAAAGAACCATCGACATAGGACAGCATAGGCTTTGTAACAAAATAAACTTTTCGCACGATTGCAAAGAGTGGATATTAAATGTAAGGAAATAATCACACTAATCGCGTTGAATCACGCGAACTATGAGAATAACATAATGATAAACGTAGATGAAGCCACAAGCTCAATTTAGAGGGGGAAAAGACGGCTATTACATAACAGTTAATGTGTGGTTTATAAAACCGCGACGGTACCGCTGTTCTTGAGTGAGAAAAAGATCGCACGTGCGTCAACGATTACAGATTTCAGAAGCCGAAACAATTAACACCTGGAAGGGAATAGCTATATCGGCATAATTATCAGGTTGGTAGCAAAAGAGAAAACGTGTTTCCCATTATCATCCCATCAGCGACTCTCGATGGTATTGTTTCCCAGCTTTTCATCATCATAAATTAAAGACGGCAGGCCTTCATGAGCATATATCCTTGGTAGCTTCCATAATTAGTGAATCCCTATTTATCGATTAGTATTTATTTAATTTCAATACGGAAAGGTTGATAATGATAATGAAAGTTGATGGTTGTGATTTCAGCACACCTCTGTGTTTACAGAACCCCGGAGAATGTCTGTATAGAACGATAAACAATATCATACGCCCCATCGAGCAGGAGGAATTAATGGTATCGTTTCGTTATTTTGAAAAACTTATCTCGAGGAGAGTAAGGTATCCATTAGACGAAAAAATTGAAAGTCACGATGAACTTTACTTTTTGTAAGTAAAGGCAACAGGAATGTAGCATGAATAGCCAGTTAATATTTTAGATGAAATAAATCAATATATTCAGGAGCGTTGCTGAATTAATAAATAATCATCATGAGCATGTATTAGTACCATGAGAGTAGGTGACCGTTGAAATCGTATTAGTAGAAACATGGGAAATACTACGGTTACATTTGAAGAACCTGTTGAAAAGGTTACTGCAAGAATATTACTTTAACGATAAATAGCTATAGCGTGAATGGTTCCAAGGAGGAAAAAACTCAGAGTTTCATGTAAGAATGAGTTTTTATTAAAAGAGATCGTGTGAGAGTCAGACTGGAGGAGTTTTCATCTGCTAACTTCTCTATATATACTGAAAATATCGATGACTAAATATTGACTGGTATTTTCGTCAAAAATTTCGAAACGAAAGGAGACATAATTGCACAAATTGCAAACAGATAATTGGATAAATAATTAAGTTCTCCACTCCTTTACGCAAGAAAATCACCACGAGGTTTCTCTCATTCTAAATAAAAGAAGAAGTTAGTAGAATAAACTGGATATATAAACAACATTTGATCAATTCACTGTTTTGCTTTTAATATGGGAGAATGACCAGATTTGGTTACCCAATTTTTATTTTCAAGCTAATGCTGAGCTTGTTTGTTTGTTTTTAACATAACACCCAAAATTGTTCGTAGTCTTATCTGAAATCTCTATAAACTAAATAAAAGGTACGCTTGAAATAAAAACAGTTAGTTGAAATGTATATCACTCAATATATCATCGATGATTGACGCACCTTTAATGAAGCGTTGACCAAGTATACAGCTGGGTCGTATGTTACTTGGCCTCTGTATTTTTAATTTAAGGCTTAATTTCTGGCCAAATACTCAAAAAATAAATCTAATAGATATTATCTTAATGACGTACAATAGTAAAAACATTTTCTATATAGGAAATACCGCTACGGAAAACAAGTAAGGTGCACTTTTTTATGAACAGTTTAGTGTCTGATACTAACCTTCCTATTATTTTTGTAAAGATAATTCTATACAAATTATATGCCCAGTGGCATGATTGCTAACGTAAGTTTGCTACTGCATAAAATACATCCTTTCCTATCTAACAGTAGCACATAATATTCCATTCATTTTCAAATTATTTTCATGCATTGGTTATACCCTCTATTTTGGTTTAGATTTTCCCTGTACAAGATATGTATTGATAAATAATCAAATGAAATAAATTAGTCTTCGATACATGCTTGATACCAGCTAGATATTGAACAACTACAGGGGTCTGATGCCAGACGGAGAGGAGATTTTTGTTCGATAACCCGATGAAATTTATTTCTCGATCAGAACTTTGTAGCGATGGAAAACCCAGACTGCCCAAGAATAACCCGAACATAAAAAACGCCGAAATTTCTGATAAGTTAGAGATACGCCATCGGGTTTTCTATCTCACCGTCTGCCGCCGCTGAATCCGTTCCCGCCAATCCTTCCCGCCCCCGCGCAAACTTCATTGCCGACTCGTTCGGTTTGTTTTCAAGGTCGTGGCCCCTGCGCGAGTCCCTTTTTAGCCAAGAGAAGCGGATTCCGCCGTGCCCTATAAATGCAGCCATCGCGTGCCCGTCGAGGATTAAAAAAACACTCCCAGATTCAATCGCTTCTTACCAGACTGTGGTTTATCAGCGTCCGCCGCATTTCGCTGCTCATTTTCTTTTTGGAGGGAACTCACGGTATCGACAGGACGAGACGATCTTATCGGCAGAACAGTCGAAGGGAAAATGGTTCGTTTTAACCAGGAAAGGGAACCGGCGTTTTGAGTTCGGGTGCACATGTACAGATCAATGAACTACGAGACGCAGTCAAGCGACCTTTCGCTATTGATTTTTTTTTACTCTTCCTCCTCTTGATGAAAATGCTTATCAGACATTTGGTAAGGATGTTACTCTATCCGACGCACCTCTTCCCTTTTAATATTCTTATAGTCTTACTGATTCCTCTTTAGGAATTAATTTGATAGTGGCATTAACGTCTGCAATAGTTGCCTAACTATGTCAGTATTACGTGTATGAATTGTATTAAACTTTATGTCCAATGGTTTCTATAAGCATTTATTTACACATACAAGTACACTGGACGAGAAATTGTCCTTAAATATGCTACCGTCATAATATAATTTCAAATTTCATCGATTTATTTTCTAGTAAATTCATAATGTAACTGCGAGATACCGAACGATAGTCACTATTCTCGAACATAATAGATAAACATTATCTTCTATAATTGAAAGATAGTTAGCCACATATTTATTTGTAAAAGTCCTCGAATCACGCTTCAATGCTAAGCTTTTCGTCAGCATTTTCCAACCTTTAAAAGTATAAATTTTACTTAGTACTTACAGGCTACCCGTTTTAACTATCTATCGAACGAAAAATTAGAGTGAAACTAAATAAGATTTAAACTTAGTCACATTAGTTTGTCTCTTCAAATATATTTACACTGTATGTTAGCTAATATGTATACCAATCGAACCGCGCTTAGAAATACCATCGGATCGTATTTCAGGTGAATGATTAATCGTGCGTTTGTTTTATTTACGTACTACTGCCGGTAACTATTTTGCGTCAGATGTAGATCCGTACGGTTTCAGGGACGATTGAGTTAGGAGGGTTTGGAGACGTGACTTCAGACGGATACTACCCCTTTGACCGTAAGTAATTTATTCTAATTTCAGTGTATACACGTATTTTGATTGCCATTATTTCAATACAGAAACTTCAGACAGGTAAAATTGGTATTTTTAGTACCGCAAAATCTCATGATGATAGATTCCTTGACGAGAATCAATATTGCTCTCATTTAACTAAGAACATCTACTTTTTCCTCGATGATCGATTTTTGCTCTTTCTTCCATATTAGAAAGCTTGTTTAAGAATTTTTCCCAAATATTTTTCTTATTGCACTCATTGCCTGGTATTTTTACCTATAGAAAAGATTTTAAGGTATGTTACATATGCTATCCTAAGACTTTTGCTCGGCTGAAAAATATTTTATTCAATTTAGTCCTATGCTTCAATGGATTTTCTTCTGGAAGTTCTGCTTCTCAAGTTTTAATTTTTTTTAAATAGAGCAAATCTATAGGAATAAGTAAATTTCATCCCTTCTATATACGTACACCTAACATCTCATTCTCGAGATTTGTCTTCATGTCTTTTATAACTCTATTAATCTACTTTAATCATCAAATTTAGTTTTCTATCTGTAGGTTTCGCAGGTTTTTCACACCCTCCTTCTTGAGGGTGTTTTCCTGCAGTGGAGATTTTTCCCTGAGCTCTTAGCTTAGGTTTTTTAATCCACAAAGTAGTTTTCTTCATTGTACTTTTGCAAGCTATCTCTCTATTTTCTTGTCACATATGACGAAGGGTTAGTTGTAAGAAGAGACTTGTTAGTCTCAATCTCGCCCTGAATAAAGTCCTTTATTATTATTATTCTCGTGTTTTACCTGGTGTGAGTACCACAGTTAATACGCCTGTATTAAAGCTAATCTAACCCTATAACTTCGTTAATCTAGTCTGACTAAACCCTGAATTGAGATAAAATTCAATTGCCGTTTAAATAACTCAGCTGTTAAGAAAGAGCTGAGTAAACGTTCAGAAAACGACTTTAGACCAACATAAATTTAAAAATAATAAATATTTTAAAGTAGATATTCATTAATTAAGGAAGTTTCAGCTGTAATTCCTTGACGTCATCGAATCTATATTAATATTCCATATTTTTCAAGTCCCTAATGACCAATAACCTTAAGATGGAAAGTTACCAATATTGGGAGTAATGTCCTTGTGTAATAACCTACCGATAACCGGTTCCGGGTACCCAACCCGCGAAAGGCATTCCTAAGCGCATTCCATTGTAGCTACCGAGTCGATTGTTAATCGTTCGCCCCTGAGGACCGCCTTTACTCGAGACACGGCAGGCGGCGCTCATATATGAATGTCAGGGAATGTATACTCAATTCCTATACGTTTACGTATGAATATCTGAAGCACGCCACGCCTCGAGTGAAAGTTATTGTTTCGTGACCTACACCGATGTGAGAAAAAAACGCTGAGTTAAAAACCAGTCCCGAAACGGTCGGAACGTATTAAATGGAAGAGATAAGCTCGGAAAAAGGACGGGCTTGCTTGAGGGAAGGAAACAAAACGCCAAAAAGGTTTAGCAGGCGACGTTTATTTTCGATTTGGTTTACGCACGCCTTCCGAGACTGAATGAATATCTTTATTTTTATTTGGATTACTTTCCGTTACTTTTTGATTTTTAGGTGAAGTTTACATTGATCAAAGGAAAATTTGGATCATAATTTTGAATTTTGCTGTAAATCGTCATCATTCAAAGCTTTCAATTATATTAACTTCAGTTAACGCAGTTCAAATCTGAAAATTGCACACGTGAACTTTCGTTACAAACTTCCACGAGTTTCCACTTTTCTGTTGTAACTGTTTCATTTTGCACTTAATTTATTTGATTATATTCGAGAGTGTAATGTTATGAATGTTTCTTAAATTTCAAGTTCCGGTACTATCTGAGATATTTGGGATACTGATATATTCTTACGGATATTTTTGCATCATGCGGGTCTTATATCGATTCTGAAGTTATTTCTTAAAGTATTTATTTTCTTTCGAGTAAAAACATATTAAATAAGACGTTTGCATTTACGTTCTCGTTTGCGACAGTTTTATGTTGGAAGCAATTTATCAGGAGCATCCTGAATGAAAGCCGAGGTATTTTTTGTCATTTTTCCATAAGTTGAGTTTTGAATCATTTTTAATAAAATTTTGCTCTGTTTTTGAAGAAAGAAATCCTTGATTAATCAAATAAATTTAAATCTTATGAAAGCTATTAGATGCATTTAAAAGTATCTTTCAGTCATTCTAGGTATGTATAAAACATTATCACTAATTCTAGGACTAAATCCAAATTTAAATATGCTGCAATAATCTTTGTGAATCTTTATTCTTTCAGGAAATGTTTACATTTTCTTTCATTACTCTCCTTAATTGCAGGGAGTACCAATAAATGCTCTTATTTTGAGGCATCTCATGATTCTCACGGATGTCAAGATGTCGAATTTTTTGCCCTTGGAATAATGTTCTTGACCCGTTGATACAGAGTTGCTCCTTGGTTGCGAGGCTTTCTATTGTGTCCATTAGGTATGAACGAAGCTCTCTCGAGGGCACTTGCGGATGTTGATTAATTGCTTGTATCTTAATCACGTCTCGCAGTACCTGAGAGCGACATGCACAACATATGAGCTTGGTCCAATCCCCGTCAATTCTCCGATATTAGAAGCTTAAGTGATGCAAAGGTTGATTCATTAATCTGTCATCGGACGCATACACAAATTCCTCAAGTAAGGAAGAAAATTAGCACCGGGAACGTTTTTGTTGACCAAATCCCCGAATATCAAAATAGGCAAATACACGGGGCGAAAAACTACCAAAATCTTTTACAAGTCAGCAAGATGGTACAGTATTAATACAGTTTGGACGAATGTAATGATTTGAGCTAAATTACATGAATGCGAATCCACGAAAACAATTGCTTTTCGTATTCATTTACCTTATTCGCTGTAAAATGTTTAAGTCAAAAATAAATCAGCGAATAAAACCTTCTTAGCCTAAAAATGCGTTTTCCGAATCACTCGTTAACGAAAGATCCTTTCTTGTATACAATTTTAAGACCATATGTGTATATACATACATACATATAGTCTTATCTATATACTCTATATGTAAAACGGACGAAACTGCTTACGTTTGAGAACAATCGATTAAAAAAATAGTAATAAAATCGACTTGACCGGTAACTGATCTCGTATCTTACCGAAGCGTGCAACCTTTCGCAATAATTTAGGGATTAATCGCCTGGAGAAGCAAAAAGGTTTGAGAAGTTAAGGACACGTGGAAAGATTACGAGGAAGTAATGTCGGCATTTAAGGTTTCTTGCAGACATCCAAAATGTGATCAAGGTAATGGATGAGGGTCAAATACGAAATTATAAGGGTTGATGATGGTATTTATCTCTTTCAGTGTAAGTTCGTAAAGCGAGAAAAGAGGCCTGTACGTGTCGGGCAATGTTATCATTTGCTGATATATAGAGTACTTTTTTCGCGAACGACGAAAGATCTCTTAAACTAAACTACAAAGACCAGAGCAAAGCATGCCAATCTGAAGCGGCAATGTAACTGGCTAAATTGATTAGCTTATGCGTCAAACTTCATATTCTGAGTGCCTGGCAGGGGTAACATTTTCAAAATTGTAGCTACATTTCTTGTTATAAAACGTGAAACGGCAATGTCATAGCGATGTAATAAAATGGGACAGCATGGAAAATTACATACTCTACATGTGGAGAACATGGGGTTATTAGTCGATTTTGAAGTATCGATTTCAATATGAGCATAATGACAACAAAAATGGACAGGAAATTGTTGAGTTGGAACGGAGCCTGAGATATTGATACTAGAATAAAGATGGGAGCAGAGACAAAATGACTGTAGGTTGTCAAGGGATGCGTTAATGGTCACATAGAAAAACAATTGTATTGAAATAAGGGCATTTAAAACATAAAACCCTACTATGGTACTGTTGAGGATATTTTACAATACATAATATTGAAAATTCTAAAATGGGATTTAAATACATGGGGAATTAAAAAAAAATATTTCGCTTAGCTTGTTGTGTTTACACATATTTCATGTAGTTGATATCCAGTAATATTTAAGTATGCCACCATACAAATAACTGCATTCAACCTTTTCCATTAATTTTAACATTTTGGGCTGTTTCATTACAAGAAATCAGTTAACTTCATTGTTAGTGAAATATTTAAGCTTGATCTCACCATTATTTCATGAACTATTGAGTGGGTGTATTTCATATCGAGTGTTTTCAAACTCTTGTTTTTACACTAAATAATATCAATCATTCTATTTTGAGAGTAACGCTAAATGATTGACATAAGGAAACTAGGTTTTCTCCTCTACTATCTGCAACCGGCAGAGACATCTTTTCCCATGCCTTTTTTGTCGCTTCTATGAACGCAAACGTAGACAAACAAATATCAATCAAGTACGCCACCGTCTTTCACGCCGGACTCTCACCTTTTACCATATTTATGGAGAAAAACGTTGCGCAGTCAGAATGATGCATCGTTCGTTTAACGGTGTCGAGAACCGTGGGAGGAAGAAACGAATGGCATTGTTTGTAACACGAGAATTATGAAAGGGAAAACTGAAAGAAGAAATTGGTTTTAAAACGAGGAATAAGAGTCAAATTGGAAATAAGAGAAAGGTAGAGAAAATGAATGTAGAACATAATTACGGTGGCTTCTTTAAGTTGATTGGTTAAATATATGCGGTCTTGTGACATGATCCGAGTGATATTTTATAAACGATACAGAATCAGGAGTAACTTTGTGGTAATTATTAACATTCAAAAAGTCCACGAGGATAAACTTTTACTAGACCACAGATACAAGAAGGATACGACTATGGAACCATGGTCGTGTCCTTCTTGTATCAGTAGTCTAGTAAACGTTTATTTTTTGGATATTTTTTAAGGTTACTGCTCTTGATAACGCTGATGAAATTCCTTGATTGAAAATTCTGGTTACTGTTTAACGAGAGCGACCTCACGATCTATGAGAAGGACAATATATTTGAATCTGATTTCAATGCATAGCAAACATATCTTGAGGTATACATATATGGAGATAGAAACAAATGCTAGCATGAAAGTTCTAACAAATTAAAAGTTTGACTTTTAAATTTTATGAATTCCGTTAAAGATCTAAAAATTAGATTAGAAGTACGAAATTTCTAAAAAGAGAAAAGTAAAAGTGCCGCTTTCATGTATTATGAATCTGATTGTCATAAATAAGGTTTACATTTGATGGTTATCTGATATAAGTATGAAACGATATAAGATATTCAGATTGTTTAGCTGAGATCTATTTAAATAGTGATTGTAATGAGTCTCCGGATAGCCATGTGGGTAACGCCCTCCACTTCGGTGAAAGAGGTCCAGGATTTGATTCCCGGCGGGGGCTAAATAACCTAAGCTGTCGAACCACTTTAAAAATTACTACCATTACAAGGATTAAAAGTACACAATTTTAGGAATGAGAAAGTCTTATAAATACATTTTCCATCGGCATATCACAGATATCCGTTTTGGCAATTAGGCCCTCTAATCGGTACGTCTGTAAACGGGGAATACTGGGAATGCTTCGGGGATATGTAGGAGAGGGTATCTGACACCACTTTCGGGAACGACAGAAAAGAAAATGGTATCCGAAATGCAAAAATATGTTCCATATCCCAGATAACATAAAACAAACCCATTAAACAGTGAGGCACATAGTTTACGAACGCAGCCATAAGAAGAGAGAGACATCGTCAAAGCAAATCGCCCCCGTAAGTGTGTCAAATAAAAACTAAAGCTTCCATTCGAACGTTTTGACGGATGGGGGCTCGACACATGTCGGTCAATCATGGCGGAATTTCACGGCGTTGGGCAACGACGTTGACCTTTTCGTGAACTTTGAAGGCTGATGGGGAGGGACTCACGATCTCGAATATTTTCCTTTTGGGGGAAACGGAGAAAGTGGAGGTGGAAAGTGAAGAGGAATGGACTCGGAATTGTTGGAGAAAATGAGGGTCTCCCAGAGGTGGGAAAAAACGTGAGGCAAATTCCGAAGTCGGTCTTCAGGCATTTTTCGACCGACCGTGAAACCCGAAAGGGAGGAGCACGTAAAAAACGGTGGAGGAATCTCTTTTCCATCGATATCTTTTTTTACGCTTCGTACCGTAGTTTTTCCCGTTTCGTTTACGGAAGGAATTCGTACCTAGGGCGCGACGAGGGTCGTCTCATTTTCAATGACTGTATATTTGCTCTCTGCTTACGGTGATAGAGGAGAAAAACAGAACTAAAACTCTAAGGAAATTAGGAAAATGTATGCCTAATTTGAGAACATTTTCAATCAAAGAGAAGCGGTGACTCAAAATAATTTAAAACTCCATCTCTAGTTTGGAAATTTCGTCGATACTGGCCATTTGCGATAACGAAAATTGTAAGTGTGAGAGAGATCTGAAGAAAATTTCGTGAGGTTATTTCAACATCACCATTGATACACCATTCAATGTAACATTGTAACCTCTATGTTGACATTTCTTAAAAATTTAATGTTTTTTAAAGTAATCTGATCTTAAATTTTGGTCTGTTTACGTTTTACTTCCGTATTTACTGTTATATGTATATATGTTAACTACAAGGAATGTGGACAGGTGTGGATGTGGTATGGGTCATTAAAAATTCAATACAGATGTATGAACAGACAATATTAGTAGACTAAAGCTCCCAAGGAAATTCTGACTTGCTCATAAGCGTTCTTCAGGATGTTTACGGAATATTAAAGCGTCACTGTAGATTTATACTTGCTTCAATTTGCCATGGACTCTTCGTTAACAAGTTTACTTCAATATCAGCGATAAGATGTTGTCGATGAGAACTTTTCCAAAGAACCGATTCAATTACCCAAAAACACTAGAGCTTCGATTGCTATGCAAACACATCAAAAGCAGAGATCGTTGGAGGTCTTACCTCTCTAATTTCTCCGAAAATTGCATCAACCTCCGTCACTCAACCTCTTGACATTAGAGAAGCCTGACTTCCCTTAGCGGGTGGAACAACGACGAATCCTTCGGTGTCCCAATTGAATTTTCAATTGTCTCCCAAAACCATGTCGTGGTATAATCAATTACACTTTCTGTAAGCGCGTGAAAAAATCCATTTGTGGTGAAGACAAAAGATTTCCATTAACATAGTTGATGGTCAACCCCGTAGGAGGAAACCTCTGCCAGTAACTTTGTTCCCTAAATTTTTCTAGCTTCAACACGTTTCTCGCGAAACAACCTAGGTCTTCCTCTTTCATTATTTATTTCCACCATGTCTGGTGTTCAACTGTTGTCACGGGGATGTCGTGCCATGGTGTGCCCGATAAAATATTTCTTCTTTTTTTATGCTTTCAAGAGGCCTCTTTTTTGTTCCTGAAAGGACTTCTTCATAAATAACTCGGTCCATATTTTCACCATTCTTTTGTTATAACACTCATTGTTTATAATATCCTCTTCTATTCTGCTGTAACAGTTCATACAAAAAACGCTCAATAGTAAAATTCTTATGAACCGTTACCTGATGTCAAAGCTTGTGTCATTTGCTGTTAACGATAGTGTTTCCCTGGAGCTCCCGGATACGCAAGTGGGCAACGCGTTCGACTTTCGTGAAAGCGGTGCCGGGCTCGTTCCCCGGTGGGGGCCAACGTGCTAAGTCTGCTCTAAAAACAATTTCCCTCGTGTTATTTCCATTGCTAGTGAACTCAGTACCTAAATAGCAGAATTCTTCGACCTATTCAGGTATCTCATTGCCTAATCTATTAATTAAAATTAGTATGTATCTCTCCATAAGACCGGAGTATGTGGTTGAAATACTTTTCGTGTCAAATTTCCCTTTTTTAACATTCCGCGGAAAAATGTCCAAAATTCGGTACCCTTGCTTCCGAATAACGTCACATTTGACTGCAGAACTCGGAAGATTTCGTATTGTCATCATCTCATGTTCATCGAGCGTGACTTGCCGGAAAATAGCGGGAAACGTCCCGTAACTCCCTGAAGATACAAGAACGCGTAAACAAAGGAAATGCCGCCATTCCTTTTTACATCACGAAGACAAAAGACAAGCGAGGGGCGAAATAGAGCTAGGGCCATGTAAAGGGAAGAGACAAGAGAATGCTTTGAAAGAGACGGCAATCTTGAGAGCGACCGACTGCGATAGAAAGGTCTCGTTTGAAAAAGGAATACGCGCTTCGTGGGCGTGCGAGGAGGCGGTATCCGGGATCTCCATCGGCTAACGTTTGCCCTTTCTAACCTAAGAACGCAATACAAGGGTCAGGAAGTCTTGAATCGAATATTGGTTAATGTTAAGTACATGTCAATATGACTTTTAATGAATTATGGCTTTTGAAAGTAAATCTTATTGAAATTCTCTGAGACGCAACGATTTACAGATTCTTAGGTTTGAAATTCCTATTTGTTGCATCACAAAAGGGCTCTAGGCCGATAAGTATTCAATAAAGTTAAGTAATTAATGAAGTATTATTCACTTAAAATTAATTAAAATTTATTTTACTTAACCATTATACCTCCCCGTTCCATCTTTTCCTCCCCTTGTAAATTCATAATAATAACAACAACAATATTAACAACAGCAATAATAACAACAACGTCGATAATCGAAACTGGAATTAGTCCAAATTACATTTATTTTAATAATTGATTAATAATAACAGAAGACGAGCGCACACGACCATGTAGTTTTTACTGAATTTCACCTGATGATGGCCTACGTTGGCCGAAATTGGTCGTATATCGAATGTTTGTGTAACTGCAATAGTCTTAATTTAATATTTACTTCATTAAATTGTAATAAAATTAGTTGTTATCATTTACGTACAATTTTTCGTGGTTTTTATCGACTGTTTAGTTATTTATTTGACATCAAATGCATATATTTTCGCATTTTGCGAGAGACATCGATGTCACTATTCATAACTTGACAGGGAGCTTTCTTCTTCATAAATGCAAACTATAAAGGTAACTAATAAGCCTTCGGTTGAGTAAACTTAAGTCCGTATGCAATTTGACATTGCGGAAAGCAAAGCTTGAGAAACTCTGATTTCAACATGCAATTAATCTTCCTACGCTTCCGTGTATGTTAAAGCATTGAAGCGTGGATTGAAGCGTGACATTTTTCAGCTTTGGATGATCTAAATGAAAAGGTTGATTTGATGTATGAAAAGGTAGCGATGAATTCATATGGAAATTATGAAGTGCAATATGTAAATGACAGCAAAACAGATTAAGTGGTGTATATTGGACATGTAATATAATGTAACTCTTACCAGTAGTTGCCGTAAGACAGTAAGTAGTTTAAGAATTCGCACCCCACGTAATGAAACCGATCAATGAAGCATTCATGAAAGACAAACATTCGATGAATTTATCGTCAATTTAGTTAGTATGAAAGCGACAAACGTCCAACTTGGAAGAGATGTAAATGCTGTATCGGAAGCATAAGTTCATATTTCTCTCACTGGAAATGAATTTCAAAATTGTAATGTTTTAATCAGCCGAATGAGATAATTATTGCTACATAGAAATTTAGTTATGAAACATAGGCCTTGCTGTACGTATTACTTCTTCGGCCACAAATATGCCCACTACTATATGGCCACTGAAGTGAATTATCGAAGAAAAGAATTAGCCCGAAGACTTAATAGTGAGTGACCATATTTAATTACAAATTCAGGTGTTTTGCCGCAAGAGAAATTAGAAGCGTGTGATTGGCTTCTAATCGCGACCAATGGAGAGAAATATTCACTTAATGCTCATATTTTATTTGCTGAATTTTCTTCATTGCTGAGAGACTTAAAAGCTTGTAATATGTCCATACAAAGGGAAATACTCCAAGGGTTTGGACGTAGCTTCTTCTAGTCAACCATTTTGAAAATCTGGCACACACATGTTTACATTTGAGAAATGAAAGCATAAATGAGCAGAAAAGGAGACATTGCGGAGATATCGTCGAGGCCATGTGAAGAGGAGGTGCACGAAAGTGGATGAGAATCTTCTCTCAGGGCAAAGTGACTCGTTATATGGAATGGAAGTGAAATGCTGCTTTCCTCGAACGCCCACTTACAGCTTTAGGCAAAGCTCCGCAGCATTGCGGCATTCTCACAGCCATCCACCGACAATTTAGATCGAACTTTAACCCGTTTGGTCCAATGCCGTTGGGAGAACGTTAAATTATTTCAGTCACGAGACATTTTTTAAAAGCTACTTTGAGCTAAGAAGACCTTGGGAGAATGAAGTATTGTCATTATATAGAATATACAGAAATGAAATGGGGTATCCCGTAAGCATTAGGATAACCTTAAAAACAGTTTTCGGGATGGCAATTTTTCTCGTTTTCAGCCTGATAGTTCATTTTCGTTGATGTGATTGTATGTTAAAGGTCCTGAAACATGTTCACTACAGTTTTTGTCCTTACTATAAAGGGATCCCTTCAAGCATCTTTTGACTAATATGAAATCGTTTCGAAAAGTTGAAAACATGGACATAAGCTAAGTTCGGCGACTAATTAAACTCAGTTGTAATTTATATAAATACGAATTATTCTCATTCTTGAATTTCTAAACCAATTCTTCTCGAATGTTGTGCCAAGTACGCAATTTCGAGAATTACAAAAATAAATTTTACTTCAAAATACAGAAATATTGCACGGATGTATTAATTTTAACTTGAGGGTAACATAAAACACTCCAGGGTAGACTTACACAACATAATTATGCAACCACATGCGGTCCACTAGGGCTCACCCTGCGGACCGAGGGGGGATTTTGGAAACTATACTGTACGAAATTTGGTGAACATTTTAAAGATAAGGACGAATGGGGGTGTTAAGAAATTGGACTTTGAATGTGCCATATTTTGCTTGTTCATTTTGGAAACAAACAACCTTGTTCCATCACTTACGAAAATTTGGATTACATTTTAAGAATATCTACCAACCATTCACTTCCAAATTACACGAATATTTTCACTAAACAGTTTTGAGGTATCACATTAATTACTTATACTTATATTTTCATTCGCATATTGTTCGTAAAATTTGAAAATAACCAAAATTCTCCGTGGGCGGCCCGCGATCATTTGTCGCCATATCAATATTAGTATTTTCCAATGTTCTTCGATCATTTCGCACGTAAGGGTCCCAACCGGGATTCGAACCCAGGACTACCTTCGGCAAAGGCGAACGAGCTTCCCACTTGGTTATCCGGGAGTTTTGTTGGCATAGCCATACGAACCTTCCGTTCTTGTAATTTGTGCAAGCTCTAGGGAATCTGCTCTAGGGGATTCTTCTCATAGTATCCGCAACTCCGGCAATTGCAGTCAATTTCCCGCTTGAATGGGTATTAGGAATTCAATATGGCGCCGATCAGCTAGCCAATTACTTTACTGCCTACGGTAGTTGGTTGATAATTTCATAGCTCCTAGTGAATTTCAGCTTATCTACTTATCACGAAGGAAAGTTTCAACGCAATCTCATTTAAGGGAATCCTATTGTGATAAACTTCTTTGAGGATGGGTCCTAATAAACGAAGAATGAAACCTTTTTAAGTCATTCCTCAGCAAATGAAACTTATCAAGGCTTTGGAAGACGGTTCATGAATGAGCTAATTAATTAGAGAGACTAATGTTGCGAAGTACAGCGATCAATTCCTTTAATATCCCAAACGAGATTACGTAGAAGGCTATCGCAGATCAAACGCTCAGCGTGGCTTTTGAGCGCATCCTTCCAATCAAGGGATCTCCATTGATCGACGGTACCGAAAAAAACAAACGGCGTACGCGGCGCATCGAAGGAAATTCAATTACCCAAACAATCGCGCAACGTAAAGGACCGCCCATTCTCCACTTTCTTCGTTCTTGGAGCAAATTGCGTTCCTTTTTAACGAACGAAAATCCAATTTTTCACGTCGAGGCAAAAATCGCATTAAATAGATTACCGACGTTAAAAAAATACGGCGCGTTTTCGGCTGGTTTCCCCTGGGCGGGAAGAATTTGGTGACGGAATGGTAATTTCCCCCGAGCGTCGTGGAAATATTGTTGCAATGAAGAGCTAAGGGCGTTAAAACTCAAAATCGATCAGAGATGCGTGGTTTCAGTCATTTAAATTCTCTTGTGCAACATATCGTGTTTTCTTGATGTATGCCATATAACTACTACTTGGTGATCGTAATTTTATTCACACAAAAAAGGATTAAACTTAAGTTTGAAACCTTCCGGAAATTTTCCGCTGAAAGTATTTAAGTTAGATTCCTCATCATCATCGAGAATACAAAAGTTAGGATTTGCCTGTTGCACTTCTCCATGCAATTATATCCTCAAACAATCTTTTAATTTACTTATAATACCTAATTTAATACTATCAATTGTTTTCATGTCATTAAATCTAGGTCTTCCTTTAGACAACCTTCTTTTCACCATTTCTTCCGATACTATTTTCGGGAGACTATCCTGGGTAGGTATATGCCCAATTATTTTATCCTTTCTTCTTCTTTTCTTTAACTGTTAGGTTCGTATTATTGTTATTATATTAAAGATATCGGTTATAAGGAAAACGGGTAAGGGTGACTTTGCGCAAGATGGTGCGCACCCAGGAAAAATCCCAAGGAAGAATGGACTTGAAAAAAGGTCCCGTCCCGTCAGACTTTTTTCAAGTCCATTCTTCCTTGGGATATCGGTTATAAGTTATTGATAATTTTTCCAGCTTGATATGTTCTAAAATATTTTCCGCGTTGAAGAAATTCCCATAGTCATATCAGTCTTAATTTCTAAGCAATTTCATCCTCATAGTTGTTTCCCGTATCGGCATCTTCTCTTTAAACGATTAAATGACATGTGTTGATTTTGCATTTCCGTAATAAAAGAGACAGCGAACTTCATATTTTTGATAATTATCACAAATTTTTATTTACGACCGATTTCGGCATGCCTCGTACCGTCGAGTGTACCCGACGATGGCCGTATGCCCAAAACCTGTCGTAAATAAAAATTTGTGATAATTATCAAAAATACGAATTTCGCTGTCTCTTTTATTAAAATGGCGTTCCACCAATTACGGTGAGATCATATTGATTATATTTGTATTCTAGTATTGGGTACTCGCGATTGTATCAAATATTTCCTAAGTAAACTTTTATAGATATTCTTAAAAATCGACACGAATTCGGGTCTGCGGTGAAAAAATAAATACGGGAAAAATCTCCAACTGTAAATGGCAGGAGAAAATACTTGAAATATGCAGATAGAGTCAACCGAAGCATTCGTTCCACACAAACGCATCCTTCAACACACCAAGCTCGCAGAGAATGAAGCGGGCGAAACACACCTAACGAACGCATCGCGTGACTGGGCGAAATTTTTTAAAGGCGAGACAAATCAAGACGGAATGGAGAAGAGGGCAATGCGAACTCAAAAAAGGAACTCTAGGGGAGGAAGAAAAACGAGCGAGTAGAAAGTGAGAAGAATGACTCCAAGAGGTGCGCGAGTTAAGTAGCAAGGTAATGAGGGAAGAAGAGGAGAAAGTTACGGCGGAGAAATGGGATGTGAAGCACACGAGAGAGATGAGTGGGGATAGGATGCAGGATCTGGGCTACCGGCGGAAGGAGTGCGTGCATCAGGAAGGAACGTTACTTGCCAAAGGTCACGCGAGGCATATATCAGACGAGGAGGCGGAATAGAAAAAAACGGGAAGGAGCAAGGGAAGGAAGGAATGCGTTTTCCCTTTCCGAACGTTACGTTTTCTTGCGAAGGAAGAAAGTGAAAAATTTCCCGCGCTATTCCCCAGGGGTTTAACGGAAGATACTGATGCGATTTTTTTACCTTTAATGACGATCTGCAATGGCGATTGGAGGGTAATCGTCGTCTGTCATGGTGTTTAACGCGTTAATTCAGGACAAGGAAGGTGTTGAGAAAAATGCGGATTGTTAGTTCTTCTTTCCTTGTGTTAAAACGGAGGTTAACGAAACCTGAGTCTATCATTATCATGCCAAGCTCTCTATAGAGACACTATGAACTTTTCAGGTGGAGGAAGGAGAGAGATGTGGAGAAATGACAGAATCCTCCAGGGGAGTCATTTGTACCTAAGGTAGAGATGACTCCCCTCTGATAATTCAGTGTGGCGCGCTGCCTCAATGCACTACAGTTCCTTTAACCGGTTTATTTTATACGATATATTTGTAAAGCAAATGCTACCACATGCAAATGAGGACAATGATTTAAATAATATATTTATAAGTTGCTCGTGTAAAGGATGGATTGAATAAGTTTTTGACTGACAGCAACTCTCAGGAATGTTTTCAGCCGGTAGGGGAGTCAACTGTGCCTAGGGACAGATAACTCCCCTAAGGAGTCATCTCCACGAGGAGTCATCTGTACTGTGCACACATCTTAATTTTGTTGTGGTTGTTTGCGGCTTAAATAAGCTATGGCCAGAAGAAAATAACTCTGCGACCTGCATGACAACCATGGTGGCTAATTATATTTGTTGCCGTTCAATAAAGAATAACTGTCTATTCTTAGTCTCACAGTGGAATATAAATTTTATCATTGGTCTACCGGTCAAGATGCGATAGATTTCGCACGTAAGGGTCCCAACCGGGAATCGAACCCGGGACCGCTTTCATAGGAGTCGAACGCGTTGCCCACTTGGCTATCCGGGAGCCCTGCTTATTAGACATAGCAAGCCATAAGATCAAGTGCATAATAGTGTAATTCTCAGTTTTCTTAAACCTTAAAATAATAGAAACTCCTGTCTTCAAGTCTGGAGACAATATACGATATATTTATGTAAGTTCTTTCTTATTCAATTTTATCGTCACATTTGNTTCTTAAGAAATTTCAAGGATTTCTGTATTTGTATAGCTCTATTTAAGAGGGTGCTAGTTACTAGTTTGTTAGGGGAAAGCTGAGTACTTGATTAATGAAATTTTCTATCGCTGTATTAATTTGTTCTTTGATATTCCAAGCGATTAGTCAAATAACTGTACGTTCTCCGAAATTCCTTGTATTTTGTGTTTAGTCATTTATGGGAGAGAAAGTGCATCCATAAAAATACCGGAGAGTGGTGTCTCTGTACATTAAGCGTGCAAAAACTGCTTTATTACTTAAAAAGGGAGAAAGTGAGACTCTGAGTCCAAAAGCATTCAGAAATCGCGTGATTGCTACTCAACAATCTGATCGCAGCACTTGCAATCTGGTTAAGTACATGCCAAAGGCAACACTTACGAGTCGCGAGGAAAGAAATGGTTTCTATTTGCAGACGATAAATGTAGCTATACTTTCAATACGCTCGCGTTTCCTTAACAGGGTGTTACGAGTACGTTTGAGGCAATGATTTTGCACTACAGTATCACAACGAATAGTTTACATAATTTCTTATTATAATGATACAATTCATGACCCATTTCTGAATGTAATTTGGCGCACATGTATTACATACCGACAAAAATTTAATTTGAAATTTATGTTTGGATTTAGCCATCATCATCATCAGGTAATGATGATTATGATGACCCAAGGGGTCGAAACCATGGTCGTAGAACAGACTTTCTGTGGTAAAGGTAAAAGTATGATTTTCATTTTTCTTTATGATGAAAAACTACCACAAGTCGAGGCCGATTTAATAGATTCTATGGATATATAAAAAAATACTTTTCAGTGTAATGCTCCTACGTAATACTAAGTAAAGTTGAAAAGCGGAAAAACGAGTAATTCAAACATCAATTCATTCACAGCCTCTTCGATAGACCTTTTTGGGGAAAGTAGCGCAACTCCTTGCTTTGTATTTCTCTTCTATGTTTCTCGTCCATCTTTCATTATTTCACTCAACTCAAGCTTATACCTTTCCATATATTCCTAAAACCAGATTTTCAGCCTAAGCCTGATTTAGCCAAGATTTGTGCACCCGTTAGATTGGTACAAACGAACTTCTAAACTTATGCACCTTATATACTTATATGCCTGAAGAAAAAATGAAACGTCAGCTAATTCAGTGAATTTGAACGAAATGAAGAAATGTAAAGTTAGGCAATGACATTTAATATTAAATAGAAAGGACATAAGAAAATATTGCATGAAACGAAACGCCAAAATAAAACATTTTTAAATTCTTATTTTAGGTCTGTAAATATTTACAGGACAAAATTCATTTTGTCTGCTAAAATTACTCTCTTCTTCAAATATTTTACTACAGTTATGTTAAGTGCGCCACCAAACACAACAAATATATGAACTGGTAATTATTTAGCGAGGGTTATTCTTTACCAGATGAAATGAAAACCACACCTCTATTGTATTTTGTGAATATTTTATCCCATTCTCTAAAAACCGAAGCTAATCTAGTTCATGTTCAACCTACCCGTGAATATTTCAAATGTTTTCACATTTAAATTCGTATCCACCAGTGGAATCAATGGAGTAGTTCGGATAACTCAAAAAGTTCACATAAAAACCACTTTCTGATAATTCGATTCACTTCTTAAATTAAACCTATAATTTAAAATTTGTTATCAATGCCATTATTTAAATTGTCCACATTTTAATTGTCCACATTTTAATTGTCCACATTATTTAAATTAAGTCCACATTTATGTAGTCAAGTTATAATAGACTGCCAATGAAGTTCTTCGAATTGGAATCTCTTGCCTCTGAAGCGGTTTTATCTATATTTTAATGTGAAATGTAAACCCGCCAGTTGGTGGAAAAAATTAAAGGAGATATGGATTAATTCCTTTGTGGATATTTGAGGATAACGCGAGATAATAATTTCACGTATCAGCTTACTCAAATGAATTAATGCTTTCGATCGAATTTGTTGATATAATTACGGGCGACTCGAATTCGGTTACCAAGTCGAACATTCATTCCCGATTCATCAATCGAATAGATGGACTGAAATTATCTGTAATGTTGTCTCCATTCAAAAGAAATACTAGTTAATGCAGTTATATCAAGTGACTTAAATATAATTGGGATTCGTTTTGTACCGTATACATTTGATATTACTCCTAGTTTACTTGCGTATAGTTTTACTGTTCGATCAACCAAAGGATACAAATGACGAATGCCGTTTTATTGAATTCCTCATTTATTGCAAATGCTAAATTTGTTAGTCATTTAGGGAGTTGTTAGTGCTAGTTACATAGGGAGCATATTCAGCAGAGAACAGCTTAATTGAATACTGTTTGAGACATGGGACTCTGATCAAATGGCAACATAGTTTAAATGACGGAATAGTTTTCTTACTTGAATTTCCAAAATGGTCTCATTCTATTCATCATTTTTCTATCATATGACCTTGCTTAACGATAGCTGATGACTGGAGCTAAAGATAATAACAAAAGTTGCTCTTTCTATTAATATGATCTGGGATACACGTTAGGTAAATATTAATGTTGCACCTCTTTATGCTGGTATTAATTAATAGCGTTTCCTGCTTATTAACTGCTAGCTGTGGAAGATATTACACTTCAAAAGAAAATTATGTGTCGGCTTACGAAGATAACTTGTTCAGAAATAAGCCAAATTGCGTATCCATATTGCGCAAATGCATGTTATTGTCGTGAAAAATTATCACGTAACCTGACTCTTATTTAATTACATTTCCGAAGAGCTTATTTATCCGGAACATGAAATGTAGATCGGAATCTTTTGTGTGAATGTTAGGATTGTCATATGCTGAAAGGAACTTGTGTTAACAGACCTAAACTGTGGATAGACACAAGCCTTTTCTCATTTTCCTTATCACGACAAAATAAATGGATTTAGAAATTGTATTATATTTTATTCGAACCACGTTTAGTATTCTGTTACAAATATGGGCTTATATATATTAAATTATCCAATGCTGAAATTTAATGACATTGTTTCCAAATTTATTAGACTATAAATTGTAAGCTCCGTCCGTCGCTAGTCTTTTACGGCGCGTGTAACTTAAAATACTGCCTTCATAAACCGCAGCTTTTGAAGCCTAAAGCGATACCTGAAAGGTATTAAGAAATTTATTTGCAATTTTGACCTGTTGTTTCTGGATCTACAAAACGCTCGGTTAGATTGAAATAGGTTCCATGGAACGAGAAAGTATGACAGCTTGTCGAGGCGCGAGGCTAGCAGGGCGTGGGCTTAAGGAAATCTGTAATCCCAATGTTGTACAAAGCTAAAGCTAAGCGTCCTAAGCGAAGCCAGACATGTTCATCAACCCACGCTTCGCTGCTTCTAAGAAATATGAATACGTAGGAAATCCAAACACGGTTCAAGAATGGAATTTACTAGCACTGTACGACACTTTTGTCAAGAAAGCAATGAATCTGACCTGAGATAAATTATGAGGCACATTTTTCGCGCAAAATATTCGACCAGAGAAATTGGAATACTCGGAATTCAAGCAGGAAAACTCGGTTTCTAACTTCTGTGGCTTATTCTGTAGCCAATCCTCTCCATTTACCTTTTTTCAATTGACTCTTGAGCGTATTTTAGCGCTCAATTTATTAATTTTTATTCTTTTACATTCTCTACACTATTTCATCTTTTATAATACATCTCCTAGTTACTTATTCAGATCGAAGGCGGGTTTAACCTTCATTACCTCCAGCATTAATGCCGGCCTCGGGGGCGTAGTAGTTAGCGTGCTAGCCTAACAACGTCGATGTCCTTGGTTCGAATCCTGGTAAGGGCATGGATGTGTGTTCATCATTACAGGATGAATTATAAGAGTAGTCTCATTAGACTTCCTCGTCCACTTAATATCATTTACTTACATGAGAAACTTACAGCTCCAAGAGAATCCCACTACCTTCTTATAGAAGGAAAAGATATCTTTATATTACATAATACTTATTTTTCTTACAAAAATAGTTCGTCAAGCGGCACACCGAAATAGAAAAATTACTGCGGTGCACTGAGCAAAAAGTTTGCCCACTTCTCCTCTATATGAAGGCTTGAATTAGCACAAAAATATTCTGAGAGGTGCTCACGAAATAAGTAATAAAAAATTCTGATGAGTTACAAAATCACATTATTAGATTGAAAGGATTTTATTATGACGTAAGAAAAATGTGACGATCGATGCCTGAGAAATTACGGAACTTCAAGAGAAGGAATTCACAGCTCTTTTATTTCCCTCTCGAGCATCTCTTTATGGATCCCATGAAATCATCCATCGTGTCGAATTTATCAGAGTCGCCACCGGTATTTCTTAATCAGCGGATAATGAAGTTCCGCTTTCACATTTGGAAAATTCAATTACGTTTTCGAGGGGTGAGGCTTACGTAGCGGAATTTGAGAGAGAAATTCCCTTTCGCAGCTATTAAAGCTCATGGGATGCGAATTCGGAATGATAAAGATTTTGCGAGCTCTCTTTGCCAACCCTTTCCAACTAATAGAACATCAACTTACCTAAATGGAACTACTAAATGCTTGGGTCAAAATCCTTTACCTTTTACAATTTTAGTGTCTTTGATTTTTCATTTCCTTACCATTGCGGATCAGTTGAGCTATTAGATAATTGCAACTAACGATTAAGTTACAAATAGGCTGTACTAGCCCGATGGTAACCACTCCATACATAGCGTCTTCTAACTTCATCTAATCACCACTAATAAGGAACACTAGGTCTGCATTCGGTAACACCCCGCATACATGTACGCTCGTAATAACACTGTTCACTGCATTCACCATACCGAAATAGCTGCTTATTAGATAGTAGTAGTATTGCTGAAAGTGCTTCGACTGCTTTGGTTATTTTGCACGTAGGCTCCCACCGGGAATCGAACCCGGGACCGCTTTCATAGGAGTCGAACGCGTTGCCCACTTGGCTATCCGGGAGCCCTGCTTATTAGACATAGCAAGCCATAAGATCAAGTGCATAATAGTGTAATTCTCAGTTTTCTTAAACCTTAAAATAATAGAAACTCCTGTCTTCAAGTCTGGAGACAATATACGATATATTTATGTAAGTTCTTTCTTATTCAATTTTATCGTCACATTTGCGTATTACATGATAAATGTTTCTCAAAGGACGCAAAGATTTCGAATGTTCATACAGTTAGCTCATAGTTTATGTCTTACAATTTCAAATATAATCCATAAGCTAACAAGATAAGCGTTCCATATTTTAATCTATTAAAATGTTTCGCAGTCTGATAGCAATATTAATTTTATGTTCTAAATTCGGTTTATAAACTCTCAATCGTTGATTTTTAAAATAATAGAGGAAAATAAGAGCGTTGACAATTCATAATATTTCAGATTAATAATGCACTTTTCCATACGTGGAAAATTTCAGCAAATGTTTTGTGTATGGCAGCGTTTTGAGGAGTTATTTTCGAAGGAATTAAGGCTGAGAGGAGGATCTATAGGTATATCTCATAACGTAATCGTACAAAGATAAAAGCGTATAATGTTAGTTCCAAGCATGGAAGCTCAATTGCTACTTTAGAGCATTTCTGAAATCTCCGATGAAGACAAATGCTTTTACTGGCCTAGGGAATTTTTTGTAGTCGTTAAACCTCATGGTGAAATGTCGTAATTTCTCTTCAAACATTTACGCCTTTAACGGTTCTGAATATTCACGACGTCATCTATCAGCCTTATTTACATTTCAAATGAGAAGTCTCCGCACATCAATCAAGGGTAGTTAATGTTGTTATAGCGGTCAGCTGCTGAGGAAAAAGCTCATTTGTGGAGTCCGTAAGTGAAAGATTATTTAGAAAGCACGTCTGGTGGAGCTAACCTGTCACTAATGGACAAAATAGATATTTTCCAGGTGAATCTTTCCAAATGACCTCCCATATGGCTTAACCTCTAGCAATACCATGAAAGCAAAACTCGGGAAGGACTTTATGAAATTTTTCTTGGTGCTACCGAGCTTTCCTCTGAAATCGTCCCCGTTCTTTTCTAAAAATTTTTATTCTTATCCCTCCGAGATTAACTTTTCTCTACCACTCACATCCGCTCACTTTCTCCCTGATTTATTACTGGTTCGTCGTTTGTTTTGTTTTCTATTTTGAACCTTAAGTACAGCAGTGTTTTTACACCCTATCGTATTCCGAATGTCCATAGATACCAACTCTTTTAAGGCAACAATGCATCTTGAGCCGATTTGATGTAAAAATTAATTCTTAGTCTACTGAAAAAGTATTTTCAATTTAGTGTTTTGGACTCAAGAGCAAGGAAGCCATACGGTCGCCCTTAGAACCATCATGCTTTGATTGATATGTGTGATGCTTATAATAAAATATTCGGACATTGAAATTGCAGAGAGGAGAATGAAGGAAATCGTTGAATAAAGGGAAGTCTTTTAGATTGATAATGTGATAAGCGTATGAAACGAAACGATTTTTAATGCCTGAGTATTTTAAAGAGATGTGATTAGGGAAATAAATGCTAGAATTAGTCTCTTTAGAAACAGGGAAATGGGTCAAGGTTATTTGGTTCATATAAAGGTATGCACCTAGGAAATATTATCAAGCAGAAACGAACATCAAATAAGTCTGACGCTACCGGAACTCGATCCCGGTACTCCATTTTTCCAGTTTGATGCTCCATCCTGGATAGCGGATAGAGCAGCTTCAGAGAGAAAGATTAATATTATAGAGCAGACCGAGATAATGGATAGAGAACCAACCGTCAATTAGAAGATCCAGGTTCGAATCCCGGTCATGTCAAACTTTTTTCATGCCCGTATCTGCTTCAAAGACTATTTTCTCTGCGAATCATACGAGGCAGTTATAACTTGGGGGTTAATTTTACAGCGCATACACCCGCTGCTAAACGCATAAATGTAGCTCGCAGGGTATAGGTAGAAGGAAAAGCCGCAGTTAACGTCAAATAAAGGCCGTATGTGGTCTGAAGGACGAATATTCTTTGCACTAGAGACTCTTGTTGCTTAACTTCAGTTCGTAATCTTGTTCAAAGGAACATGGATGGATCTATACCAATCTACCTTTGTATAGTCAATTTAAATTCTGTTGTTGTGTCAATTTAAATTGTGTTGTTTACGCATCTCATAAATCCTACTTACCCGTCTTTAGAGTTGAGAATATTAATTAACTAAATACTGAATAGAAAATGTAGGTACTCCTTTGGCATTCATAGCAGTTCTTCACTCGTTCATCACATTCTTGTATCTGAAGTACAAATGTTCTTTCTCAATAGCGTTTCCTATTCAATGGTTACACCCAATGGTTTACGCAAAAGTAACATCTGGAACTGTTTAATAGTTTCGCTTGTTTCTTTTTTATGATTGGCCACTTCACTTAAGCGGTGGAAAACTGGGATTGATAAACCTATCAACTCCTTCTAGCATCAGATATTTCTTAATGTTCAAATACCACGTATGTGAGATTCCCATAACTAAAGATAAAATTAAGCTGCCTCAAAAATATGGGATGCCTCAGTAGTAAAGATGCCTATAATTGCTATATTTCTCCCGTGGTAGGCTAAGTGCTTCCTAATTCTTCACTAAGATTTCCCTTCAGAAGAAAACGCGTTCCTCTTTCTAAATTTTCTCGTCCATTCTCATGTTTTACGCTACTCTCTCGTATCGAGCCGCAATCTTAAAAATTAATGTATCCTGCTGATTCTCCATCGTAAAACTCTTAAAAGCGTAATTCGGGAAACTACGAATCGCTTGAAAGAGCTTCGTTATCGGCTGATCTGATGGCATTAATCACCCTTCCCCAACTTTTGTCCGTAAATTAATTTCTTCCCATAGCTGTACCCCGGCTATTCAGCCTGCTAGCGATTATGTCCCAAAAACAATGGGCCGCTTCTTATCTTTCCTACACGTAGCACCATCCAAAATACCCAAGTTATAATACATCTTCTCGATGTATTATAACTTGGGTATCTCCCTTAATAAGTTCTTGAATATATATCGTAACTAGCAGGTTCCAGATTTATTTATATCATAGTTCAGCAAGTAAAAGGTGTCCCGAAGTATTTTTCAAACTTTTTTCAGCGTTTATCGTATACAAGCTTGGTAGAACTAACGTGCTTTTATGAGTAATATTCACATCCCTTATCCTATACATATTCCCAACTATTTAACATAGGAAAACTGTTGTTGTATTCTGCTTGTATTGTATTTATTGATATTTCGGCTAATTTAAAATATTTCGGAAATGATTCTCATCCATTGTTCGATATCTTTTCATTTATAATTATTACAGCTGCATATATCGATTTAAATCTTTGGTTGAATCACGATTAGGGATGGTAAGCTCAACTAGAAGGCTCCGTAACTTTTGCGTGAATTACTAATTTATCATTGTTTAAATGACATTCTTCTACTTCCCGTTTGATTTGAATTTATGATGTCATCTGTCAGATTTTATGCGGTAGAGCTTCCATGGGGTTAGTGCTGAAATTTTAATAATTTTTTAAATTTGTAACGTATTTTTAATGTAGTCTGCGTTTCTTATGTCAATGTTTATTTTTTTCTAAATGTATTACTATCTCGCAAAGGTATGCCTTGCTATGAAATTTCCTTTGATGTGACTTAATAATTAAATATAATACATCAAATGGAAATATATTCGCTTCAGCTACCGTTATCCTCACTTAAATTTGTTCAAAATATTTCTATTACATGAAAGTCGACTACTAAATGATTCATGTAAATATTCAAGTCCGAGAATGTGTTTCTTCTTTAAGTGAAGATTATAGTTACCCTCCTATATATATGATGCATTACAATGGAGAATATCTACTCTTTTATTCAACTCTGTTAAAATATCATATTACCGGGCCTTATACCCTCTAGATTTATTTTTCTAAACTGTTAGAAACTTTTCTTTTAAATTTCTCAGGAAAATAATCCGTCCATTGGAATAGGTGAGAACTGGAGCATCTGGTGATTGCATTTAAGCTTTTCGAATCCATTGAAAGTGCTTTGACAAAACACTACAAAGACTGTCGTTATCGGTAGCGTGAAATTCGCGTAGGTGTAAGAGGAAACTTTTTTCTTATTGTCATTGGGAAAGGCGATCTCTGACGAAGGTGCTCAGAAGGTTGCAGTATTTAAATGAATTTGACGAAGTAAAATTTCATTGTTTCTACGTCAACCTTTACTTTTGCATTAATTCCACTTATGGGGTTACGGGGCTCGCTGTTTGACGTTGATGTTACAATCGCCCACCTCATCAAGGCTGAACATGTATAAAAATCTTTTCTTTGTGTTTCATAAATTTAACGCAATCTTTTGTAAATTTTGTATTTCAACCTTACCAATGTAATTTATGCTAATTTAGCTTAATGAACCTTAAATTCACCAGAGAAACTTTACGTATAATTAGATATTTATATATGTTTGTTTCTTGAGTCGTCTACACTTTGAAACTTTAATTGTATCTTTTTTTTAATCTTGTTGGTTTTTTTTATTTAATATAATAACTTTGGAGCCTTATGTAAAAGGAAAGTAAATATGGAAGGGAAGACTTTCCGGAAACTTTTATGAATTACTTTATTATATGTGGAACTGAAATTTGAGCAATATGCGCTAACATAAATAACTTATTATCTTAATTGTTAGTTGTATTTCAATTATTTATGAACGTTTCATTATTTTTTATTTATAACTGTAGTAAATTCTACCGACAAATTTAATTCATTTATACCCGTCATTCCCCAGAAGTTGTTTTGAATATGTAATTCTTTTCGCTATACTGATGATATATTTTATTCGATTTATATCTAGCCAAAGATTCTTTCAGTTTTTATCATATTCATTTGGTAAGTCTTTATCTGAACCAGAAGTGTCCCTTCCCCTGACTCTCTAACCAATTCCATTCGGCCCAATAAGTAGGCCCAATAAGTAATCATTTCCTGAAATTTAAGATGATTTTCAATGTTTAAATTTGACAAATGCAGCTAATAGCATATTACTAACTGAAGTCTCGCATCAGCTTTACATTTCAATGCAATACAAAAATTACTTTGAGGAATTTCAACGAATCACTGGCTTAAGTTTAAACGAGGTATGTTTGCGACTCTTCAAATCTTCATCATATAATATAGTCTTTAATAAATCAAGCCTCGGGCACCTCAGATCTCTCGCTTCCCTTTCCCGGAAGTAACCACGATTACAATTTGTAAGCAGCAGATCTTTTGGGCGTGTCTCTTTAATTGTCAATGGCACCGATTTCACCGGAATCGATAAATATTGAAAGCAATGAAAATGAAATTCACGTCTCGCTCTGTCGACCTCGGAGAACTCGAGGATCGCCTGTTTAGACACATGACTCCACACCGCTAGCCGATCTTATTTTGTTTTCTCTCATGTTCTCCTTCGCTTCGCTGACTGTATCGACGCTCATCGCCCGCATTCTGTTTCATTTTTCGTGGAGGCGGCTTGCTCAACCGTGCGATGCATTCTTCTCAGCGAGAGAGAGCTCGCTTTCCACACTGTGACCGTTGGAGAACTCGCCGACCTTCAGTCCCTCAACCCACGGACTTCGCAGTCTTCCGTTCCAATAATGTGAGCCGCAGAGAGCGGGTCGTACGCAACTTCAATGTCTTTCCGGGTCCACCATTGCCGATAATAAATGTAAAAGATCCCTCCTTTGCAAGAACCGCCTCCTTACGTTGGTCTGATACTAATGAATTGACCTTGAGCCGATAATTCCCGCTTTACGAATTCAATTGCCGCGAGGAAGCTTTGTAAAGCGGCAGTTCATTGGCATAAAAAATGTGTAGTTTTATTTGATAAGATACGCATGAAATACAGTTTCACTCCGATTTAAACATATTTCCTGAAAATCGTTTGAAGGAAGAATAGCGTAAGAATACCTACAGAGCGATATTTCTTATTAAAAGAAAATAAGGGCGGAAAAATATACTAAAGAAAACGTAGAAAGTGCGTAGCGAGAGTGAGATGTTTTAGTATAATCACTGCTGTCCCGTTGTAATAGACTGAATGTATGAATGTATGGCATGATAGATGTATGAATGAATGGCAAAACAATAGTTTGAGTGTTTAATGACTCGGCAATGTATCAGCGAAAGGTCTAGTGACAAGTTGTACGGGGTGCTTTAGTTTGGTTAGGGAAGGAAGATAGAATATGTGAGAGGAATGGTTTAAATAAAAGCATAAAGATTCAGGAAGGAGAATGGTAGAGGTGGTAAAGGGAAATTGACAGCAATAAATTAATGAGGATGGCATATGAAGAGAGTTATAGAACTACGTTAAAGAATAAAAGGAACGTTCGCAAATACACACAGAAGTGTCCGAAGGTAAGGATGTATGAGAGGATAAAGTATAAAGGGGTGCTGTAGATAAATGAGACGAATTACGTACTTTTTACAGGGGAAATCGTGCTTAATTATGTATGATAAAGTAAATATACGAAGACCTTTATTCTTCCAATAAGGATCACACGTTATCTGCCGTCGATGTTGCTTTTTCTGCTAATAGTGGCTTCAATTGTCCGATGCTTTATTGATTTCTGTTTACTATCATGATGCATATCACGCTAACAAGGATGAGGATTCATTTCGCTTGAATAAATTGAAAATTCTCTCGCAAATAGTATTTTTAGATCAACACTTTCGATTTTCTTTTTAATATGCGCCATCAAGATTTCCTAAACTCACGAAACGGTTCCTGAGGTATGCAATTGTACAATTTTGAACATAGATCTTAGATTAAATTAGATGTTTCACTCTAAATCATTGTCGTGAACTGGGTATAAATGGGAATTGGGTTTAAATAGAAGAGCGATCTCAAAAATGTTTCGATCGTTCAATAGACGGATTCGTAAATTAGATATATAAAACGGAATTTTTAAGATGACAGAGGAGTAAGTAGTTCTGATATGGCTTAGGGTTCGTCATTTAACGATATCAGGCCTCAGAAAGGGAGAGTCTGGGAATCTATGACACTTCATCATGTAAGGTATGCAGTTCAATTTGACATCTTATGACAGGGTGGGAGCTCAGAAATCCCAGAAATGCTGTGATATCGTTTAAGGATGGCCCATTAGACAGACAAGTTTAGGCGCCCACACCACTTCAGAGATAATCTTCATGTGCTTCTTCACGAACAGATGAATGCTCTCGTTTCTATCTTTAAAGTCGACAGTTTAAACCCATAAATGAAAATCTATAACAGTTTACAAATACGGTCCTTTAATAACCCTTTTCTCTTTGGTGGTGGAAATCTTTTGATTGCATTTTCAATAGTTGAATGATTCCGAACATTACTTAAAATTGAAAAGCTTTTCACCTTGAGCTATTTTATTTGAAATCAAGCGATTTGAATCGGGGAATTTCAATGGACGTCATTAATGAAATAGCATACTATGCCGAGGTAACTTGGCCTCCAATACCAATTTCACCCCACTTAATTGAACGAAAAAACATCAGCTCCTCTCTCCTTATTTTAGGATCAGTTCTGAAGGTTCTTTCCTGCTCCAGTTTTCACTTCCTCGTGATCACTGAAACTTTTGAAAGTTTTCTCATTAAAGGTATTCCAACAAAAATGCGAAAGTTTGACTTTCGGAAATACTTTTCCGTAGGCGGAAGCTAGGACTTAATCCGGGAGAGATGCACATTCTCCCTTAAGGAAGACATGGAGCAGAATGAAAGATCTTAAGTTCATCTTCGTCGCTAATCGGTTCGTAATTTGTTTGAGTTGATTTAGCAAAAGAGATCGTTTAAAAGTTCGAATGTTAGTTCTTAAAAATTTTTTTTCGATTTTATCGCATTTTTGGTGCGAGGTTTATTTTTGTGACTAACGTGTTACGATTTATTAACATTTTGAGATTTTTTCTTATTTTTATATGGCCCAATGTGGTTGTCATAGGAAATCATGGAAAATAGTGTTACAATATGAGCGAAAATATTGAATTTTTAAATTTAAACTTTAAACTTTCATCATTTGATAGTAATGCTTAACAATAAGGACGCGTTGTTGTATCATGAGGCTATCCATATTTATCTACTCTTATCTNATACTTATTTAAATTAGATTTTTTTTTCAGTATCGTATTTTGCTTACGATTGTTTTTATTGATCGGAATTCTGGTTTTCCTATTTTTATCTTTGTGTATGCCATGTCATGTTGAAACTCGAAGGAAGAGATCCGTCCACACACAATTCGGAAAAAACTTATAAGCCCGAGAAAAAAAATTAAGACAGATCAGTGTCGTCTATTGTCCAATACAAGTAATTTAATGTCCAAATAAGTATGGTTACCATATTCTGACTCTAAGAAACCGGGGCTTATCAAACTCTTAAGTGGGTGAAATTGCTGTGATTCCTTGAAACTTTGACTTAGTCGATGTCATTCTCTTTTAAGCTACTTGGCTCCCAGATAACAAAGAGGGCAACGCGTTCGACTTCGGGGAAAGCGGTCCCGAGTTCGATTCCCGTTGGGAGTCTACGTGCGAAATGACCTTAGCTCTCGAAGCACTTTTATCAATGCCAGTATCCGCTACTCTTAAGGGACTCAAAGTGTGTGCAGCGGTGCAGTCGCTAATCTATGACATTTTGCGTTTGAATGATTTTTATCAATGAAATTTCCGTGTCTTAAATTGTATTTTTTCTCCGATATTTCTATCTGGCATCAAGTGGGAAAAAGTGTTCCTTTAGACCTAAGTAGTAAGCTTTTACTCAACGGAAGGCCATTCTGCACGATTGGGCCAGTTATAAGCTATTAAGCATAATAGAAAACCGTGAGGCTACTTTCGAGAGTCGTATTGCCGACATTCAAACAGTTCAATATCGAAATTGTAAGAAAGAAAGCGAATTTGACAGCTAAATAAACATAAATGGAAACTTTATTATTTTATTTACATTTGACATTGTAGACAAAGCTAGGAATAATCTCTTTTAATATTTCCACCTTCGTTCAATCTGGTTTCTCTATTTCTAATTAGGCTATTAATAATTTGGCAGTTACACTAGTAACTTTTCATTGACAATAGGGTAAAGGTAAATATTTAGTCTCATTCTGTCTGAGGAAGGGCATTTCAATTTCAAATATTCAAAATATTTAGGCTAGTTTTTGTGAAAGTTAATCAAGTTAAAAGAACAATTAAAAATAATGCTACTGGAAGAATACTATCTGGTTTATTATTCACCCAAACCGGTCGTGCGCCTATTGGAATGGAAAAAGTTACGTAAAGGTACTTTTTTTTCTTTAGTACATTCGGCTTCTCCACTCAATGCTTAAAAATGTATTCCATCGACAATCATTACCCTAAAATATAAAGTATCGGTGAAACGAGTATTTCAACACCAAGGTCGTGGGTTCGAGTCCCGGTTAACCGTGCTTTCCCTAGTTAGATCACGGTAGAATCTATTCGTCCATTGATGCAGTTTACGCCTTGAGTTTTGAAGTTTATTGAGCAGTGGAGATATGTTTGTGTTGCTAATAAAATATTACAGTTATATAAAAACGAGCAAGTAAAGCCAAATTTAAAAAAAGCAAGTAAATATAAATAAATTTCCCTGCAGTAAGCTTATCGAACTGTATAGTCAAATTCGACATGTCTTATGCCACTATCCTACTAAGTCAAACAACCACGAGCAAACAAATCTGGTGATTTCTCAATAACTAATCTTCCCTGTCAACACCTCCATAGAGTCTAGCATTAATTTCCCGAACACCGACACCCACACGCGAGCAGCGACAGCTCCGAAATCTCCTTTCCGACTCCGCGCCCAAGGTGTCAACAGTCTCCATGCGCGGAACACCGGTCGCATCCTCGGAAAATCGATTTTTCCGTCCATATGGTTTTCGTCGACCTCTTTTTTGGCCTCCGCACGCCTCCTCTTTAACGCGACCCTCAGATGGCAGTGCGGACGATAGAAAAGTGAAAATCGGGCCGGAGGCCATCGGAAACCTTTTTGGTTGGGCGTGGGATTACATTCATCTTAAAGGAATCGTGGGATTCCAGTTAGGTGGAATGAGTTCGGCCACTTAGATCTCCCGGAGAAGAGGGTAAGAAGAATGTGAGGTTGACCTTCCATTTCGGATGTTCCCGAGCAAAAAGTTCTTTTTTCCTCGTCGTCCGCGGAGCGAGAATAAATGAAATCGCAGCAGAAAAACCTCCTCCAGGAAGAAAGGAGATTTAATCCCATTTTATTCAGTGGTACGTAAAGAGGAGACTGCGAGAATGGAGCGATTTAAAAAAGCCATGCATCAATTAAAATCTTAATTGGCGCGACAGAAAGGGAGAATTTTAATTAATTGCTCTCCGAAATGCGAACATTAATTCATTCATTCGAGCGTAGTGGAAAGAGGCAACTTAGGATTGAGGTAATTTAGCGTGATGCATTAAATTTAGTACTATTTATTTTTACAGCTATGAGGTCACGTCGTAAGTGTTTTGAAAAGGAAGGCTACATTTATCATTTCGTTTCCGTAGAACCTGCATTAATTGTTTGTAGAGATTTTTACTGTTAATTACTCTTTGCAAGAACGACTCGTCCTTGATATCGTTTAATTAAAAATTAACCTCCCGATATAAATTATTTTGAGGCAAATAANCTTTCCACTAACGAAACTGGGAACGATGAACGAAAGTGCTACTTTGAACATAGAGTATCCGGAGACCGATGTTGGGAAAACGTATTATAAATTACGTCTGAGTCGTAAAATCAGGGATATATCCCGGAGAAAATGAGTACCTCATCGTCAAACGTATTATAAATAAAAATCACTTCAAAAAGCGACGAAATTTTTATATAAAATTATTGAAAATAACATAGACATTTCGATGTCGCAGTATCTCGGAAACCGTAAAGGATCGTATGCCAAACGAAATTTCATTGATCTACCTTTCATGTCTAAAATGACTCCATGTCTAGACAAGCGTTCAAGGAGTCTACGGAGAGAATCGATGATATCGCATTCATAACAACGGTCGAGTATTCCGAGAACAGGTCACGCCGTGCGCTCATCCAACAATTGTATCGGAACATGATCGGGTTAGATGTTGATGCAGCCGCACGATATGGAGTACTCATCTCGCGCCTAACCACTCCTATCTCGTCCATCCGTATCAGAAACCACTCCTATAGGACGCGAAATAAATCCTATTGCTTGCATAGTACTGCTCATATGTTTTGATTCTTTCTAGGAATCGTTTAGCACTATCTGTATAGGTTCCCAGTTGTGTGTTCCATGGGTGACCAATTTAGAATTGCGATATTGTGGCCAAGTATATCTTTAAGCCGCACTTTAGGAAAGTAAGATTTATCGTATTTAATAAATTGCCGACCAAGTTTAGATTTTTAGTAAGATTAATGCAGTTTTTGCTGTAAATGACAATTTTTGCGAAATAAAAGACTATTCCTTTTTATTTTAAACTATCTCAGTTAAAAATAATTACAAAACAATTATTTCTGATTTAGGAAAACAATGAAGAAAAAACAGGAACAACTTTTCACTAAGAAACTAATTCCGTGTTTAATAACAACTTTTGCTTAAGCAACATTGTTGCTTACAATGAAACATGTCGTGTCTCTATTAGTGTGTGTAATATGCAAAGTTGTTATTAAACACGGAATTAGTTTCTCAGTGAAAAGTTGTTCCTGTTTTTTCTTCCTGGTATGGATTACCACAAAGTAACTCGCATTTCGGTGGATTTTATAGGAAAACAATATTTTTATGAAAATATTTCGGAGTTGTATTAGTAATATTAAACGATCAAGTGCATTTCCGGTTTATTTCTCGGATGAATGATTCAAGGGTCTCCAACCGCGTTGTTTATTCAAAAATGCTTCGCCAATTGAGGTCAATTAGCAGTAATTCACCGGCCGCAGAGTGGTTAGCGTGCTAGCGCTCCAACCACAAGTTCTCAGGTTCGAGTCCCGGATTGTCAGATTTTTCCCGTTAGGGAATGGCTGTCTGTATTTGTCCGTTGCTTACGCCAGCCACTGTAATTATTCAGTGAATGGATGTTTGTGGGGGCATTGGAAAATTAATAAATATGGAGTCCAACGGGAAATCGAACCTGGGTCCGCTTTTACCAAAGGCAAACGCGTTACCCACTTGGCCATGGTTCGTAACTTGGCGTAATTTGCATCGTTTACCATTTGCAATATAAAGAAGGTAATATTTGTGAATTGGGCCCCTTTAAAATGGGGCTCCGGATGCTAGGCATCCGCGGAAGGGTTAGATCTAGTAAGAAGAGATTAGTAAAGCTCAATTTCGCCCTTAAATAAAACTTATTATTATTGCTGCTAACTCTCTTCTTGGCATCCCTTTAGTAACAGCTTAGTATTTTATCAGAGATAGTTAATTTTATAACTGTCAAAAAATAATTTAACTTGTCAATGTCTTGTCGCCAACTCATTTCCTCCCAAATTTAGCCTGTTACTCAGAGAGCACGAACAACCAATTGCCTTAAACTGTTTATCTCCGCCCTCCCTTCATAATTAGTCCAGAAATACGCAAAATGGCAAATATTTTACATATTTTTTTACGTGGTTGTTTACTTAAGCGCTGTTTGCATTCCCCTCGTCCAATTGAGTATACATTTCCAATTTTTTCGCATATTGATTTTTATCATCGAAGTCAAACAGCTTGATGACCTGTAAGTTGAACGTTTACGCAAACATGAATCGCTTTTTACAGCCTCGAAGCTTTGTTCTCAAACAATCAATATGATCCTCAATGCGGTAGCTCCACTACTATCGATAAATAAAGGGAAAAGAAATATGTCGAAATTAGGTATTGTACACATATTAGAATCCTTGCCGAAGAGAATGACAAAAATTTTCTCGCGGCAAATTATATTGTGAGATACTCCTCACCATTATTCATATTTTAGACGGTATAATTACCAATGGATCGAAACCTATACATTTTAAAATACCTTTTTAGCTTTCAAGGCATGATAAATAAGGATATGTTATGATAAATAAGCATTTCATTAAAACTGCTAAAGTAAAGTATACTAAACAACCACGAGCAAACAAATCGGGTGATTTCTCAATAACTAATCTTCCCTGTCAACACCTCCATAGAGTCTAGCATTAATTTCCCGAACACCGACACCCGCACGCGAGCAGCGACAGCTCCGAAATCTCCTTTCCGACTCCGCGCCCAAGGTGTCAACAGTCTCCATGCGCGGAACACCGGTCGCATCCTCGGAAAATCGATTTTTCCGTCCATATGGTTTTCGTCGACCTCTTTTTTGGCCTCCGCACGCCTCCTCTTTAACGCGACCCTCAGATGGCAGTGCGGACGATAGAAAAGTGAAAATCGGGCCGGAGGCCATCGGAAACCTTTTTGGTTGGGCGTGGGATTACATTCATCTTAAAGGAATCGTGGGATTCCAGTTAGGTGGAATGAGTTCGGCCACTTAGATCTCCCGGAGAAGAGGGTAAGAAGAATGTGAGGTCGACCTTCCATTTCGGATGCTCCCGAGCAAAAAGTTCTTTTTTCCTCGTCGTCCGCGGAGCGAGAATAAATGAAATCGCAGCAGAAAAACCTCCTCCAGGAAGAAAGGAGATTTAATCCCATTTTATTCAGTGGTACGTAAAGAGGAGACTGCGAGAATGGAGCGATTTAAAAAAGCCATGCATCAATTAAAATCTTAATTGGCGCGACAGANTTACTTAAGCGGTGTGATCATGGTGAGAATAAATATAAGAAAATAAATGAACGAAATGCTCTTCTTGTAGATCAGTTATAAAATTAACTATCTCTGATAAAATACTAAGCTGTTACTAAAGGGATGCCAAGAAGAGAGTTAGCAGCAATAATAATAAGTTTTATTTAAGGGCGAAATTGAGCTTTACTAATCTCTTCTTACTAGATCTAACCCTTCCGCGGATGCCTAGCATCCGGAGCCCCATTTTAAAGGGGCCCAATTCACAAATATTACCTTCTTTATATTGCAAATGGTAAACGATGCAAATTACGCCAAGTTACGAACCATGGCCAAGTGGGTAACGCGTTTGCCTTTGGTAAAAGCGGACCCAGGTTCGATTTCCCGTTGGACTCCATATTTATTAATTTTCCAATGCCCCCACAAACATCCATTCACTGAATAATTACAGTGGCTGGCGTAAGCAACGGACAAATACAGACAGCCATTCCCTAACGGGAAAAATCTGACAATCCGGGACTCGAACCTGAGAACTTGTGGTTGGAGCGCTAGCACGCTAACCACTCTGCGGCCGGTGAATTACTGCTAATTGACCTCAATTGGCGAAGCATTTTTGAATAAACAACGCGGTTGGAGACCCTTGAATCATTCATCCGAGAAATAAACCGGAAATGCACTTGATCGTTTAATATTACTAATACAACTCCAAAATATTTTCATAAAAATATTGTTTTCCTATAAAATCCACCGAAATGCGAGTTACTTTGTGGTAATCCATACCAGGAAGAAAAAACAGGAACAACTTTTCACTAAGAAACTAATTCCGTGTTTAATAACAACTTTTGCTTAAGCAACATTGTTGCTTACAATGAAACATGTCGTGTCTCTATTAGTGTGTGTAATATGCAAAGTTGTTATTAAACACGGAATTAGTTTCTCAGTGAAAAGTTGTTCCTGTTTTTTCTTCCTGGTATGGATTACCACAAAGTAACTCGCATTTCGGTGGATTTTATAGGAAAACAATATTTTTATGAAAATATTTCGGAGTTGTATTAGTAATATTAAACGATCAAGTGCATTTCCGGTTTATTTCTCGGATGAATGATTCAAGGGTCTCCAACCGCGTTGTTTATTCAAAAATGCTTCGCCAATTGAGGTCAATTAGCAGTAATTCACCGGCCGCAGAGTGGTTAGCGTGCTAGCGCTCCAACCACAAGTTCTCAGGTTCGAGTCCCGGATTGTCAGATTTTTCCCGTTAGGGAATGGCTGTCTGTATTTGTCCGTTGCTTACGCCAGCCACTGTAATTATTCAGTGAATGGATGTTTGTGGGGGCATTGGAAAATTAATAAATATGGAGTCCAACGGGAAATCGAACCTGGGTCCGCTTTTACCAAAGGCAAACGCGTTACCCACTTGGCCATGGTTCGTAACTTGGCGTAATTTGCATCGTTTACCATTTGCAATATAAAGAAGGTAATATTTGTGAATTGGGCCCCTTTAAAATGGGGCTCCGGATGCTAGGCATCCGCGGAAGGGTTAGATCTAGTAAGAAGAGATTAGTAAAGCTCAATTTCGCCCTTAAATAAAACTTATTATTATTGCTGCTAACTCTCTTCTTGGCATCCCTTTAGTAACAGCTTAGTATTTTATCAGAGATAGTTAATTTTATAACTGATCTACAAGAAGAGCATTTCGTTCATTTATTTTCTTATATTTATTCTCACCATGATCACACCGCTTAAGAACCGTACCGCACACACACCGTAATAATACAGAAAAGAAGTAGCCCGATCTATAGTTTGATTTTTGAATAAATGACGTTATTGACGAATCCCAGTTAAATTTAATATAATTCAAGTGTTAAAGGCCAAATGAATAATTTTACCCTTCATACCCTCAGAAATGCCATCAACAGCAACGCAGGTGGTAGAAAACGGAGGGGTGCACCTTCTCCGAGGGAAGACACGATAAAAGTTTTATCTTTAGCACGTAAGAATACGGCGTTTTCGTTCGGAGGCGAAAATTGCATAAGAGAACGAGTATTTATTTAGCCAACCGCACCCATGGCAATTTCGAACCGAAAACACGGTCGGGGAACTAAAAATGAGAGGGACGTGCTAATGCAAATTTCAACCTCGTAATAAGCGGAGGCGAAAAGCCAAGGAATCCTGTTATTATCTTTTCATTCCCCTGTGATTCACATTCCAATTTCGCTAAGTCGGTGGTTGACTCCGCGCGTGGGAGGGAAAGACTTAGAAAACGAGTTTTTCTTATCGGACCCACGCACTCGTAAAGGAATATCAGCCCTGTGACGTCACCTTCCCTATCCTTACCTCAAGATCTCGTCCCCTTTCTCAACTCTAACCCGTGACTCCCTCTCTAAGCGACACACTTTCTAATTTAAGATCACGCCCCACTTAATCTTCTTCATAAGATTTGACTCGAGAGGTTATAATACCATCGGATTTTTTCATCCACTCGACACCGAAAGTCTTCCAAGTTCTTTCCCGCAGGTTCGATTTTTTTTTCGGATTTTGATCTGAATTTTCGAGGTAGGAGACAAAATTCTAGACTATGGTTAATCAAATAATAATAATTATTATTACAGCTTTCTGCAAGCAATTACGGCGAAGGTTCAACATACATTTCTCTCCCAAAATGTAATATAACAGAATGAAAACAACGAAGCAATCAAGGACACCAATACCATTATCAATCACACAATATAAACATAGCCTTACATTGTTCGTTATGAAACCCATCACGATTCTACAGCTCGGTAAAACAGATGCTACTAATCATGTCCAGTTTCAATTAACCAACCAAGATACTCCAAGAAGATACTGAGAAGCTTTAGATGTAACATCAGCAAGCAATCAAACTAGCAAGACAAACAAGTAACAATGAAAATAAGAATAAATGTTTTCAAAATCTCACAAATAAAATCAGGAATACGATAAAGATTGCATAACATGAATTCACAATAAATGTACGTACGTACAAAAAACGATTTGAAAATTTATGTTAGACGACACTTCAGTATCTCTCTCTTGAAGGAACCTCGGATTTATGCGTTCGACTTATAAAAAATCTTGAAAAAACGTTTCACCAAAATTGTCCACATTTAACTACCAAAGCCCGCTGATTTGCAATGACAAAAATCGAAATTGAAAGAAAATATTATTCGATGAAAAGAAACTATCGAAATTTTTCGATTCCAAAATCTGGTTGTTCACATCACTGCCAGCCCTTACTGANTTTAATTTCTTTTGAAAAATTCAACTTTCGGAAATACTTTTCAGTTTGAGGAAATTAGAACTTAATCCGGGATGAATTTCCTTGCTTACGAAAGAAGTGGTGCTAGAATAAAATATCTCCTTAGGTTCATTACCGGTCGGTTCGTAGTTTGTTTGACTTTGTGAAGCAAAAGAAATCTCTGAAAACTTTGAATATTGTTTTCTTTTAATAACGGTTTCCCATTTTATTGCATTTTTGATTTGAGATTTAGTTATTTACTTCACATTCTGGAAATTTACTTACGTGTAATCACATTTATTGATAATTTGATAGTGCTTGCAACGTATTTATCGCAGTATATTTTTGGCCTCCGCACGCCTCCTCTTTAACGCGACCCTCAGATGGCAGTGCGGACGATAGAAAAGTGAAAATCGGGCCGGAGGCCATCGGAAACCTTTTTGGTTGGGCGTGGGATTACATTCATCTTAAAGGAATCGTGGGATTCCAGTTAGGTGGAATGAGTTCGGCCACTTAGATCTCCCGGAGAAGAGGGTAAGAAGAATGTGAGGTCGACCTTCCATTTCGGATGCTCCCGAGCAAAAAGTTCTTTTTTCCTCGTCGTCCGCGGAGCGAGAATAAATGAAATCGCAGCAGAAAAACCTCCTCCAGGAAGAAAGGAGATTTAATCCCATTTTATTCAGTGGTACGTAAAGAGGAGACTGCGAGAATNATTTAAAATTTGTAAATGACGGACAGTAATAAAAAATTCATTATTTAAGATAACTCTTAAAATTATTCTCCTCTCACTCGACTCCAAATTGCAGAAAAAGGAAAAATCGAAAGTATGAATTTTGATAAAAAAAATGGGCTATTTTAAGTCTTGAAATAACTCCCAATCCCTTAAACCTTTCTTGATAACATCCACGCTACTTCATCAGCGCAATACTCTTTTGCTAATAAGAAATTTTGGAGAATATATTTATCATAATTTTAATCTTGTCGCCCTTACAATAGTATATATAGCTTTCAACTTCAAAGTCTCTGGTAGATTTTGCATTTCTATGTTGAAACAAATATTGTTTGCGAATCGAAAAAAAAATCCCAAAATTCTTCATCTGTGGCCCGCGATCGCTTTTCGTTATATCCATGCTGCCTTTCCATTCATGTAATTTGTGAAGTCTTGGATTCAATGAGCTCTTCAATGAGCGGCGTTAGGTTTTTCGTGTCCTATTTTAAATTCTACTTTCTACATCGATATAGAACAAACTTTTACAGTAATTAAGATCATAAAAACACAAAAGAATAAAGAATAAACTCGTTGTTGTAACGTGTGGAAATAAAGAATAGACCTTGGTGAAAAGACCCAAGCGTGATGGTAGGAGTGATGATGGTAGGATGGTTAATGGTAGAAGAAACCCACGATACAGGTTAACTTGTACATTTGAAGAGAGACAAAACTTACAGCGCTAAACAGAGAATCGCAAACATAGGAATGTAACATTCCAGTGAGTCAAAATGTAACAGAATGAACTCTAAACAACACAGTATATTGCGCACTCTACTCAATCCTTTCAAACATTTCGTGTTTTGACATATAACTCCTTACGCTCTCAGAGTTTGTGGTGTTTCCTTTGTTAAAATTATCGCTCCCCGAAAACATGCGTAATTTACAGTCCATATCTTAGACAGCTTTGTTTCATTCGGTAAAATATTCATCCTGCGCGTGGTCTCAAAAAGGAAAATGGTATCTTTCGGCGTGGGAAGCCAGTTTCGAGGAATGCGAAAAGAACATACATTTCACGCCCCCTTCGCCGTTCGGTCCCGAAAAAGCGCGATAAAGATTTTTGTCTACGATCGCGTGACGGGAGAAAGCATATCGCATTTTTTCGTATCACCACATATATATCGATGTGGAACGATGGCACGATTCGATTAGTCAAGAGAAATTGTATTAACTCACACGAAGTGAAGAGAGTTTCGTTATTTCTATTTTTCAGGCCCTTTAATAAATGCCCGTCAAGAAATGCATCCGCGAAAAATCATGTCACTCGCTCCCGCGGGTGCAAGGGAGCGCCTCGTATCGATTTTCGATTTTCATTTTCATAGCTCGCATAAATGGCATCATTACCGACTGATACAGCGTATTGGATTAAGGCCGCTCTATATAATGCTTTTTCCACTGGGCTGACGACCTATTGGGAAAATGCCTCATTTTTACTCCATTGTGTAAGCTTGGGTGGATTAAAATTCACGGAGATTTATCTCCATTTTACGGTGGATTCTTCATTTAAAAAAGTAATTTCTCCCCTCCCTTCCAGTTCATGAATTCTAATGATCACAGTAGTTATATCTTTCGAAATATCATTTTTTAGAAACTCAAAATTCACTGAATCTAAATCGCTAGTAATTGCTGTGCTGAGGTAATGAAGAATGTTTCAGGCAAATGCATTGAGCGCAATATCTTCCTCATTACTCTCGTTAGCCACGTACTACTTTTGCATACAGAAATCTTTTTTAATTAATTTGTTTGATATCCTTTACGTTAAACTATAATGGAAGAGCTAAACTGAAAAAGAACAAACAGTTAAACATTTGTAGTTTGTGGAAAAGATGGCAACAGTGTCTAAGAAATATTTATTTAGATAAATTGTAATAAATGTAATCTATCGAAGCGGCCGAGATGTTGTGGAAATTCATAACTAATAAAAGATTTGTACTTTTCCACAAAATATTTATTGAGAACTACCGGTTTCGGTGCAATACCATCGTCAGGTTCAAACAGAACTAAATCCACAAACAGCCAAGGACTACATTGTGAGTAAAACAGACAAATAACAATATTGAATAAGGATTGGACAGAGACATACATACAATGACAGCCAATCAGGATGTAGGAGGTGGAGGCGGAAGGTACGGAGGAGAGGTGTTGCTGGTAACTGAAGGATGGGGTGAGAGGGCGGATTCCAGGATGGGGGAGGGAGACAGAAAGAGATACTCGTTAGTAAGGGAACAATAGGGGTAGGAGAGGTGGCGCCTGATCTCAAGCTGCTCTAGGGCATTGAGTCGAGGACTTTTTCTTTGGAGGTGCAGGATTTCTGGGGAAAAATCACTTGAATGCCCGTTTTCAAAAAGGTGTTTTGCGAAATGGGAGGAAGGAGAATTGTGGAGGAAGGCTCTACGGTGTTCATGGGCTCTAATATTAAAATTACGAGTTGTCATTCCAATATAAATGCCATTACAATCATTACAATTTAATTTATATACTCCCGGTCTGTTTAAAGGTTCATATTTATCTTTGGAATTGGCGAAGATTTTCATTAGCGTGTTATTATTTTTATAACCAGGAATAACGTTATATTTCTTAAAGAGATTTTGCAGACTATAGGATATGGAGCCTTTGAATGAGAGGGCCACACGTCGAGGGGTTTCTATGTTATTTACAGGGGTAAGGGGGAAAACACGTTTGGTAATAAGGTTCTTTTCTTTTCGCGAAAGCAATTTATCAATCAAACTGGTTGGATACCCATTGGCGCTGGCTATATTTTTAATAGTATTTAATTCGCGAGAATAGTTATCGGAGGAAAGGGGTATCTGAAGTAATCTATCGATGAGGCTGTGGAAAGAGGCTATTTTATGGGAGTAATGATGGTTTGAAACGGCGGGAATGATACTATTTGTGTAAGTAGGCTTACGATAGATACCAAATTCAATCTTATTACTTTTTAGAGTTAGAGTTAGGTCCAGGAAGTTCAAGGTATTATTACACTCAGTCTCGTGGGAGAAGGAAATCTTAGGGTGGAGGGAGTTCAAAAGAGCAAGGAAGGTAGCAAGTTGTCTATGGGTGCCATTCCNGATAAAAAAAATGGGCTATTTTAAGTCTTGAAATAACTCCCAATCCCTTAAACCTTTCTTGATAACATCCACGCTACTTCATCAGCGCAATACTCTTTTGCTAATAAGAAATTTTGGAGAATATATTTATCATAATTTTAATCTTGTCGCCCTTACAATAGTATATATAGCTTTCAACTTCAAAGTCTCTGGTAGATTTTGCATTTCTATGTTGAAACAAATATTGTTTGCGAATCGAAAAAAAAATCCCAAAATTCTTCATCTGTGGCCCGCGATCGCTTTTCGTTATATCCATGCTGCCTTTCCATTCATGTAATTTGTGAAGTCTTGGATTCAATGAGCTCTTCAATGAGCGGCGTTAGGTTTTTCGTGTCCTATTTTAAATTCTACCTTCTACATCGATATAGAACAAACTTTTACAGTAATTAAGATCATAAAAACACAAAAGAATAAAGTATAAACTCGTTTAAAGTGTGGAAATAAAGAATAAACCCCTTGGTGAAAAGACCCAAGCGTGATGGTAGGAGTGATAATGGTAGGATGGTTAATGGTAGAAGAAACCCACGATACAGGTTAACTTGTACATTTGAAGAGAGACAAAACTTACAGCGCTAAACAGAGAATCGCAAACATAGGAATGTAACATTCTAGTGAGTCAAAATGTAACAGAATGAACTCTAAACAACACAGTATATTGCGCACTCTACTCAATCCTTTCAAACATTTCGTGTTTTGACATATAACTCCTTACGCTCTCAGAGTTTGTGGTGTTTCCTTTGTTAAAATTATCGCTCCCCGAAAACATGCGTAATTTACAGTCCATATCTTAGACAGCTTTGTTTCATTCGGTAAAATATTCATCCTGCGCGTGGTCTCAAAAAGGAAAATGGTATCTTTCGGCGTGGGAAGCCAGTTTCGAGGAATGCGAAAAGAACATACATTTCACGCCCCCTTCGCCGTTCGGTCCCGAAAAAGCGCGATAAAGATTTTTGTCTACGATCGCGTGACGGGAGAAAGCATATCGCATTTTTTCGTATCACCACATATATATCGATGTGGAACGATGGCACGATTCGATTAGTCAAGAGAAATTGTATTAACTCACACGAAGTGAAGAGAGTTTCGTTATTTCTATTTTTCAGGCCCTTTAATAAATGCCCGTCAAGAAATGCATCCGCGAAAAATCATGTCACTCGCTCCCGCGGGTGCAAGGGAGCGCCTCGTATCGATTTTCGATTTTCATTTTCATAGCTCGCATAAATGGCATCATTACCGACTGATACAGCGTATTGGATTAAGCCCGCTCTATATAATGCTTTTTCCACTGGACTGACGACCTATTGGGAAAATGCCTCATTTTTACTCCATTGTGTAAGCTTGGGTGGATTAAAATTCACGGAGATTTATCTCCATTTTACGGTGGATTCTTCATTTAAAAAAAGTAATTTCTCCCCTCCCTTCCTGTTCATGAATTCTAATGATCACAGTAGTTATATCTTTCGAAATATCATTTTTTAGAAACTCAAAATTCACTGAATCTAAATCGCTAGTAATTACTGTGCTACTATGGTTAATCAAATAATAATAATTATTATTACAGCTTTCTGCAAGCAATTACGGTGAAGGTTCAACATACATTTCTCTCCCAAAATGTAATATAACAGAATGAAAACAACGAAGCAATCAAGGACACCAATACCATTATCAATCACACAA
>KZ308770.1:281819-404501 GCA_000376725.2 Ladona fulva | reverse complement strand
AATATTTATCTACTTGGCTGTAATTAATTAGCCTAAGACTCAAAAATTAACTTTAAAATCTCCTTAACAGATTTTAACAAATTATTAAAATGTATGTACTTGTTAAAAAGTAATACGTGTATTTTTAAAACTGTGTAAGTCTGCATATCTCCTCAACATGTCTTTTTGAGAAGAAAGTATATGGGAGCTCGTTAACCATCTTTTGGCGCGTAACTGAATGATATGTACATACGCGTGACATTTTCTACTTTTGATAGGACGTATTTTTTTCCTTTCATAGTGTAAAATAACTGGATAATATAAAATTCTTTCTTGTCTAGGTTATGGCCTTCAACTAAGTTACGCCTGAACAAACACATATCTGTTATCGATGCTTGTATCGATGGAAATAAATCCTTCATGAACACTTCTATAAATAAGCCACACTTCAAGCCAAAGTTTATATTCTCGTCAGATATTATGCTACGGCATACAGCCTTTCGGCCGTTATTTTCCTTTCCAACAAACAACGTCAAACAAAATGTATATTCGCAATTAATTAACAGAGACGGAACGAATCAAACGGAGCTGGAGTTTAGTTTGTAACCGTCCTTGTTTTTATTTAAGAACGGGTCTCGTTTCGCTCCGTATCGAGTAGTGTTTCCTCCCAAAGGAGGGATTCGTGTCCGACTCTGAGAGTGTATCGCGATGCGAGTTTTATTTATTATTTACACGCGCGTGCTAGAGGCGCTTTCCTCCTTCTTCTTATCCGTCAATCGATCCGCCGTAACCTGATCACGTTGATTTAAGGTCCTCACTCCTCCGGCATTCCACTCATTTGTTTTCTTCTGCGTCCGACTTAATTTCCCTTTTCCTCGCCACGCCCTCGGGTCGGAAGTTACCCATTCACTCGCTTCCATTCCAAGCACACGCAGCGCCCCGTAAACTTTCTTCTCGCGGCCCAAATCATCCGGAGTATTAGAAGCAGAAATATGATTTATTAATTGCCAGAGTACATTGGAGAATGACGGAAATAGTGCTTGTTTATGTTAATAATTAGTTGTTCGAAAGAAATGATCACTTGTCTTCTTTTGAAATAAAGATTCGATTTATTCCTTAAGCCTTAAGGTGGAGGAGAGTTTACTCTGAGCAGTTGGCTAGAATTGAAAAAAGGTGGCCAAAAGTACAAAAGTGGTTTTTCTGATTGAGGACTTTGAAACTTCGCATGGTTATTCTTAAACAAATTCTGCATACAACTATGCAATTCACTTACGCAAATTCCTACGCACAATGCTATAGGGGCGAAACTTGACAAAGTTTTGGGAAAAATGCCTGTCTGTGATTTTCCGGGAAATTCTTCAACTTCAAGCTGATGCTGAACTCAGATGAGGGAAATCATCGGGTAGAACAATTCCATGCTATAAATCTGTCCTTTATCTTTTTTTATAGTCGATCTTAATGACCACGGTTGAATATTTGCATTTGGACCATTATTTCAGTGGTAATTTTTTACATAAAGCGAGGAAAATATTAGAAATAGACATGGTTAGACACGGGCTAACTTATACCAAGCCCTCACTCAGGAAAGCCATTCCTGTATTTTGGCCAGCTGTTTTCGATTGTAGCCCACTGCGCTGTGATCAGTTCGAGAAACCTGGTCAGAGCTACATGGTACACACCAAGAAAACCCGCCGTTTCTTAACAAAAACTCGACAGCTTCATCACTGAAATACATATCTGTCGTATGCCTGCCGAACGGAAAACGGAGAAATTCAATTCCTTATTTTAATAAACGGTCTTTTACAGTGTTATCGCCTTATAATTAAAAGAATCAAGCTCTTTTGCAGTAACGGGTACGCTCTAAATTTTCTGGAATGTGAACAAAAATGACTATACTGTCTAATAATGACTGTATTGCTATATAGTTAAATGTAACTTGTGGCATAATATCGTAATTTTGCATGTACTTACACTGTAACTACTAATAATTTTATAATTTACACCACTTAAGTTGTGATTTCATTTTTAGTGTCCCCACATTTGCTTAATAATATTCGATATTATTTGAGTTCTCAGCATCCCTGAAGGTGATAAATTTGTTGCCAAAGTACGCATCGGGAAACCGCACCTGTAAAGCGGAGCCACGGATTTCCCTACCCTCGCTGGTTTCCCGGAATCAGCCGGGGAAATTTTCAATCGTTTTGGAATTGGAAACTACGGATATTTAAAGCTTTGAAACTTGAACGTATTAACTGAGTCTAGTTCCTTTACTTTCATAGATATCCTTCTGAAGGTTTTCAATATCACGTTGCTTTTTATGATTCATTGGACTCAGTTAAGTTAAAGGAAACAAACGAGCGAAAGTTATGAAATGAAGTTCATGATATAAGGTTAAAAATATTTAAATGTGATAAATATACTTCAGTTAGTTGCGAGCTAGTGTTTTGTACATTAAAGAAGTTTCCCCTTTTTCACCAAAAGTAAATTGTGATATCGCCACTCGAATATTCAAAGTAAATCTCAGTTTTTTGTTTTGATTTATTTTGAAGAATTTTTGGTTTATCTTTGTGTTCGGAATCGGTTTTATTACACGGCAAAAATTACGGTATTTTTGGTTTCGGATGGCGGCGAAATTCTGGTTCGGCCTCCTGATTAAATCATATCCATACTCTTTAAAGAGCAAATAAAAGATATTTAGCTTTTATTCGGAAATGGAAACTTTCCGCGAATAAACATCGTTTCTGCGAGCGTTAGAGACGTAAAATTTTACTGTGCAGCTCCAATCTCCGTTCCGAATACCAATGAAATTGCCATATCGTTTTATTTCATGCACTGCCCGTATACGAATGCTATCGCAGGCACACCTGCTAACCACGCCAGAAAGGCAAGCATTGTCTAAAGCTCATTATATTTCCGAATACCTCATGGAGAGTCTCAGAAGTTTTGTTTCGAAGAGAGCGAGTAACATTTATTGTAGATTATAAACCTGGTATTTCGCACCCAACGTTCTTATATGTAGGCAGGTGGTGCCGCTAAAACGTTATTTGACTCGACTTACCTTAAAATATTCAAATATATGATTTACAGCGTCGTTAAATTGGAGTGTTAAAATATTTATCTGCGTGTGCTAATTTAATCACAGATTCAGCAGCTTCCGCAGGTTTTGCAGCACTCGCGTAAAACGATCGCCCAGGATGAAAATTTCGCAGCGACTCCCTACTAAACGATGTCCGTAATCATCAAGGAACTAATTTGATTACGTCGTCACAGATTTCGGGGGTATCTTTCGTCGTTATCTAGACCCGGGAGAGCGGGAGGGTTTCTGGAATTGGATTTTTTATTGTGGACCCAAACATTCCGTCCCTCACTACCCCCAATAAATTCTCATTCCCTGCGTAATTACTTTATTTTGCTCCCCATCTTCCGAATTATCTCTCTCCTGGCAAAAATGTAGGGCATCGTGACCTTTATGACCTCTCTTCTTTCCGTACCGTGACCGAATGCGTCTCCGTAAGTCATACGTGACTCGCGTTCGACGATTTTTCTTGGTCAGTTAGGCTCGTCGACGGGAGTTAGGCCTGGTTTATGGGGCGTTTTACTCGCTCATTTTAACGGTGCCACCAGGCCGTGACGCCGATATTAATGAATGGTAACAATCAGCAGTAACAATGGAAAGACGCCGTCAGTTTTCCCACCTGCGTGCGGTCGTATACATCAAGATATTTCGTGAAGGGGAGATATTAAAAACATAACGAGGATATATTTTCTTCCGGTTCCAAGGCAATCTATCTCCTTTATTGAAGGATTTATACCTACCAGTGGACTCTTAGCTCTTTTCCACATTCAAATATTCAATTTATTTAGTGTGTAGTTTCTACGCGTGTGATAAGGGCACGCGACTCGGGAATTGCTCTCCAATCGACTTGGAACTTACGATCCTACTAGGGATCAGGGCACCCTCTACTCGGACTCGGATAAAGATGTCTGTTCCTGCATCATTACAAGTATGAATTTTTGTTTTTTTAATAATACATTTGGTTGGCACGGGCCATTAGTCTGATTTGGTGCAAATTTCCATTTCCCTCTATATCTAAAGTTAAGAGAGCTATTTTACTTTTACTTTCATAGATATCCTCCTGAAAGTTTACAACAGTACGTTGTTCTTTATGTTTCATTGGATTCAGTTAAATTAAAGAAAACTATCTCGCGACAACAACATGAAATCATTATCAAAGTGTAAAGTTAGGAAAATTTTAATTGGAAGCATTTACGCTAGTTAGTTGCAAGCTAGTACGCACTAGAGGTATATATGGGCCGAAGTTTTTGACCCATGACCCGGCGTTCATAACTGAGACAGAGCCCAACTCTGCCCGAAAATATTTTTTTAAATTTAGCCCTTAAGCCCGACCCTTGCCAGAACTTTTTAAAATCGTTCAGGAATCAGTCGCTATGATGCATTCAGAAATGGAGACTTATTTACTTCCATTATTCCTTCATTAATGCTAAAATATCTTTAGAAACATTGACGCTGCTGTAGAGATAACTGAAAATAAACATTTCGGTAAATTTTATATATAAAAAGATACTATTTCCAAATATAATTTTATTTCCAATGTAAATCAGATTAATCTATTTACCATCGTGGTTTTTCGAGTCATTGATCGCCATATTTTCTGGGCATACATTTTATAAAACAAAGAAGACTTTGTATATTGTCTGGACATTAAGTAGCAACTTTAAAAGATGTCCATAAAAATGAAAGAAGCAAAACACTCTTTGAAAACGAATAATTCTTTCCTTCTCGTGTTAGATTCAGACCCGAGCATGGTCCGAGCTCAATGGAGAGACAGCTTAACCCACCGCGAATTCAGCCCATGGGCGGGGTCGGGCTTGGGCCCATGAGCTTAGTCCCAGTCCATGCAGACCAGTACACAACCCCCTAATTCACATCGTAATACTTTCTCATTGTGTAACTCCATTTTAAAGCTGTACTCAGAAGATTAATTGAAATTTATTTAGAGCAGAAGAATATCAAAATCGATATTGTTAGGTGTGACTTCGTGAAAAGCCATAAGAAGAATATCATTATCCTGGATTAAGATCGTCAGTAGATTAGGTATAATCGAAACCCGAAAGATGGTTCTGTCATGTGTTTTCAAATAAAGGTTATAATGATGTATTTTATTGTACATATATTAAAATGGGATGCCATTTATTTTATGAGTGAAATTATTGAAAAATAATATTTTCATTTGTATTCACTTCTTTATTTCGCAAGATTATGAATTAGTCTCATTTTAAATGTGCGAGCCGATCCAATGAAAACTGTAGGTATCTAATACGTCATTAACTATAATTAAATATCAAATCGAACCTCCAATCTCCGAAAGTTCGCTGATATATTTCATATGCGCATTTCCAAAGTGAAATTAATTGCTGGATTGAGGGAGTTGATGTAAATGAGGAATAAATCAAGTTGCCATAAAGTGGCAATCCTAATACAAAAGTCATCGTCGACATATCTATACCAGCACTTAACGCATTTTAAATAATCAGCGGAAGAAGTAAAAAGTTTTTCTTCGAAGTAAGTCATGAACTCTTCAGCTAAGAACGTGGATAATGGAGAACCCTTGAATAAACCTTGTTGAAGCCGGTCATGTTCAAATAAAATTTTGTGGAAAAAGTACACTCCCGTTTTCCTTTATTTAAAATAATATTTTAATATTTAAAAAGAAAAGGATCGAATATTTTGAAATTCTCTTCGGGTCCCCCGCATTCCAAAATCTAAGGTCCCAATTATTACGGATTGTTGATACTAAAATGTATTATAGCTGCTTTCCACAATAGGTCATCACGTATTACCTATTACAGATGTAAATGGGATTGTGTTTGGGTTTCTTCTCTTTTTATTAAGTACAGTAAGCGAGCAACTTAGGAGATGAGTTTCACGTCTACGTCCTGGGAAAATAAATTTTAGAACGTTTCTGCTCTGAAAAAATAATGCACGCGCATTTGTTGACAAAACGCATCGCGCACCTAGAAATAATAACCGTTTGGCTGCAAAAATACGGCACAAAATTACTTCTTAGGCAGATAGTCAATTGATTGGCGAAGATTAGCGGAAAACTTCCACCTTATGGCATGCTCCTGTGAAGCCAGCGAAGAGATTTTACGAACCATCAACACTTAACAAGGTTGCAATCACCCATAACAAGTTTCATGCAATTCCCGCGACTCCTATGTACTCGATTTTTATTTGTCAACGAGTACATTGTGAGAAAGTCAGAATGTCCTCGAAAGAGCGATAGAATGAGTCTATTTTGTTTAAAAGTCCTATAAATAATCAATGGCAAGCATTTTAGGCCTTATCAGAGTATGCATCTCATACTTAAGACAAATACACTGGATGTTTAAACTTTTTCTTTGTTGGTAGACGAGTTTTGAAGTAATACAGAAATAACTAATTGCTCTAATTGAAGTGAGATGATAAAAGACTATATAAAACTTGGAGGAAACTAATATTTGATGAAAATGATCATTGCTAAATTCTGACACTTTTCAGAACTTTCGTTTTATAGGACAAAGGCTTCTGAGTTATCCAGTCGATTATCGCAGCCTTTATAAATTAAATTCGACCTTTCGACTCCTGTCTCAAGAGTCATCTTCAGGTTGAAATCTTCATCTTCTTCCGTTGAAACGTAATATAATCTAAGTATATATATATAATCTAAGAAACATCCCGGCTAGTTACCATAGAGGCCTTTATCCAAGGTATTCACTGTAAGTTATGAAATTATGTAATATGATTCATATATAAAAAAATGTTTACCTTTAAAAAGGAAACATTCCTATGATATAATATCCAAGAATTAGCTCGGTTAATTAATTCATCAAGATTGCATTAAGCATTTTAGTCAGTTCAGTTTGATTTGCATAGGTTGTGCGGAAAAAATTGTGACATTTGAACATGCATTTAATTTCTAGGCACTTCAAATCCCATGCGGAGGTACATGTAGGGTTTTTTTTTCTCTAAACTCCAAAATAAATTATTTTATATCCTGAAGAATCAAAAGCTATTATTTAATATCGAATTTTTGGTATCACTCTTTCTTCATAGCTGTGGTTGATAAACGAATTACTCATAAGCCTCCTGATTCCGGTGCGAAAACGGTTAGCGCCACCGCATCCCTCCGATAAATCACGTCCCGCTCTGCTGCCGGCGTTGATAGGGAAATAAAAACCCATTTTACGTAGAATTCCGCACGTCGCAGCCCTCCCTCTCCTATCCTAGTAACTCTTTTGCCTTTTCGATAGGGAATATTGAGCAATTTAGCAAGCGGACTGCGGTTTTAATGCTACTCCCGGTTAGGTTTTCGGAAACAAGGCGCGCCCATTTTCCTAATGGGAATTTTCACTTGGTTTATTTTCAGTCTCTCTTTTCCCGCGCATGTTATATATGTGCTTCGGAAAGTTCGTGAGTTCGGATCACGCGCATTGTGAGATTGTTATTTATGGACGATAACTTTGGGTACTTCACGCATTTAATTTCCTTAAAAGTTCCCTTGGCCGTGTCTGGAAAACTCTTCGTTCGATATCTCCTAACATCCCGAGGAAGCCTTCCTCCTTCGAAGTGATCAACTAAATAGAGCATATGTAAAACAAACCATAAACATGAAGAGATGATGCCTTTTCTTATCTTTTGCAGATGCTACGCATCTTATCTAAGGAACATTTTTCTCTCACGCTTCGTCAGCGTTGCCCTTTACGTACTAGAAGCTTTCAAAAGTTGCATTGAATGGGGAATACTCCGGTATTAGAACTGGAAGGAGATACGTGAAATTGAGGCTTTTCAACCTGAATATTAACGTATATGTGCTGATATTTACCCTCTAGGGTCTCTTTAGACCAAAGGTTTACAAAATTTGTGTATTCCGTGGAGTTGACCGGCGAAGTTGAATGCTTTGGGATAGTTACTAAACTTTACTAAAATTCTAATGGACTTGATTATTTTTTAAATAATTCATAAACCACCGACACATTAAGTAATTAATAGATAGGAGAGACAGAAACGGAGATAAGGCGAAGTATCACAAGCATAGTAATTACTTAGGGAGAAGGAAAACATTTTAATCCGACGTACTATTTCATCTCAGTACTACCAGAATTATGTTTTAAGAAAATTTGACTTCCGTTTCTAGGCTTACTTGGAGAGTTAATGGAATCATTAGAATAATTGAGTTGACGGTGGCGTGGATATAACTTTAAAAGACGTTGACATAATCTCGCAAAATAGGTAGATAGTTCAGGTGCGCTCTAAAATGTACATATTAAAGTAATGTTGACACAAATATGATGATAAAATGGTTACATCCCTGACGGGAAACATTTTAAGTGATGGTATGTGAGTGAATAAAACAGAAATCGATGAAATAAAAAAATTGAGTTCCAATATAAAGGCATCAGGCATGATATCCTTTCAACCCAGAGAAGCAATATTCTGCGTAATTTTAAGGCTAAAATAAGTAAAATTTATATGTGCAACTCAAAAAAATTCTTAAAGAAATTATTGCAAGGATAAGCATTATATAAGACTGGCTGAGATCTGTTACATTAAATTAAAGAAAATAATTCCGTTACAAATAAATTATTTCAGACGACATATCCCGCTGGGTGGGGTAGTGGTTAGAGTGCTAATCTTGCAACACGGAGGTCGTGGGTTTGAACCGTGGACANGGTAGATAGTTCAGGTGCGCTCTAAAATGTACATATTAAAGTAATGTTGACACAAATATGATGATAAAATGATTACATCCCTGACGGGAAACATTTTAAGTGATGGTATGTGAGTGAATGAAACAGAAATCGATGAAATAAAAAATTTGAGTTCCAATATAAAGGCACCAGGTATGATATCCTTTCAACCCAGAGAAGCAGTATCCTGTGTAATTTTAAGGCTAAAATAAGTAAAATTTGTATGTGCAACTCAAAGAAATTCTTAAAGAAATTATTGCAGGGATAAGCATTATATAAGACTGGCTGAGATCTGTTACATTAAATTAAAGAAAATAATTCCGTTACAAATAAATTATTTCAGACGACATATCCCGCTGGGTGGGGTAGTGGTTAGAGTGCTAATCTTGCAACACGGAGGTCGTGGGTTTGAACCGTGGACAGGGTATGGTTGTTAGTGATTTTTGGGTACATGGCAAGAATGGTCTTTGGACAGTAAAATACTACTCACAAATAATCACGAAATAAATGAATTACGATTGCTGTCTACACAAAATATTCTGGGTTTCTACAATCTTAAAAGATTTTCAACATTTTTCTATTTAAATACTAGTGGATACATAATATCAAATTGATGATCCACGAGGAAAGGAATAAGTTTCTCGATGCAAGAAAATTCGAGTGACTAGGACTATTACTAAGGAAAAAAGGACGTGAAAATAGTCTGACAGGATCGGGACTCGAACGCGGGTCTTCCGCTTTCTGGTCCACTGCTCTAGTCATTGATCTATCTTTCTAGAACATTTAAATGTTGTAGAATCTGGGTTCGAGTACCGGTCTTTTGAGGCTTTTTATGTCATTTTCTCATCAGGAAAATGAATGTCTTGTGTAAATACGCAATCCTCACTTAACTTATAGAATTTTAAATATTCACTCACAACAATATTCATTTTTAAACCGCCGAAACAATTATTTACACGTTGCATGGGATGCTTAAATATCTGTACGCAAATGATGCAGCTTTGTGGTACTTTTTTAAAGAGCCTAATGTACCCGAATCTCCCGAAAATGTTGCTTTGTTGGAAAAGAATTGACGTTTTCAATACGAGAAAAATGACTTTGTTTACGCTCGTACGAATGTCTACCGCCGCATTCTCAAGCTTAAAGACATACTTTCCAAATACATTGTTTACCGGATTATCAGCGCGAGCAGTCTTACTAAGGATGTCTTTTGAAAGGGCTTCCTACATGTATCTATATCTAATGTAATGGCCCAGTCACATATGTTAAAAGAGAGGTCTAATATTTTGCAATTTGTTTCCATAAAGAATATGATCTGAGCAACAGTTAGTAATTCGTAAGTATATACTCGTGAATTTCAATTTCAAGTGCATCGTTCCCTTGACGTTTACATTTTCTTGAACCTCGAGCATCCCCCGCTTCTAATATCCCTCAAGTTTTTGCGATTTTCTGTGGCGCCAGAGTGACTTGAAAAAAAATCATTAAGAGTGGCGTCGTTGACAAAATGTTGAATTTGTGAATTTCCTCGATTCCCATGAGCTAATATCGGCGTAAGAAGAATTCCTTTCCGAGATACGCTGTCACTCAGACTATTAATTCAATTCTTAGCCAGGGAAAAGCGTTCCGAAAACACACATGCACACCGTACAAAGCTTTTTCTTTACCCCGCAAACGTTACGTGAGTGAAACGTTGGACACATTTTGCCCTTCCCTATATCGTAACAGATTGCTATTTTTTTCTATCTCGCTAGGATTGTTACGAAAATACCACTGTACTAGGCACGAGGACCGAAAAATACCTAAAAAAGCATCGCTTCATACATGTCTCGTATTCGTGACTGAGTTAATGGCGGTCATGATTTACCGGGCGGCTTCTGTCCGAGCACCGAAATTCTCCCGTTACGCCCGCCGAGCTTGGGGCTATTAATCATGCTAAACGCTAGGAAATATTTGGGTCCACGGCTGACAATTCTCAACCCCTTTTGACTCCTTTCCGGCGTTTTCCTCGGAAAGGGAAAAAAGGAGACGTTGGGTGCAGAAAAACAACGTAATACGACCATAAATCATAGATTGAAGGAACCCCACACCGGCAGCCAATGAAGGGGGCGTTGGCACGTAGTTTTTTCCTCCCTCTATTCTATCCTTCCTTTTCCTTTGTATTTATTTTTTCCCGGATGGATTTTATGTAAAACAGGCGCCGCTGCCAACGGGAGAGAGGAATCAAAATTTGATTCCCCTTTTTTCCGAAGATCCGGAGTGCGGTAGTTCCGTCATTTGCCGCCTCCTGGTATCGAGGAGCTGTAGTCACCACTTAGGCGTCCTGAAGGGGGGCGGCAGCGGTTTTCTTTCGATACCCTGCGTGAAAGAGGGTAGAAAAGGGATAAAATGGAGAAAAAATAAAAGGGAAAGGATATCTATCCTCCTTGCAGCATTTAAACCTTGTTTTTTTACTCCGAGAAAACGTTCAATGGAAATTTTCTGCACGAAAGAGGGTCGTTCCTCACGATGTCGTATGGGAAAACGGTTCCCACGGGAAGATTTTGAGATATACGAGTACGAGTGCATTCATTCGAGGCAGGACGTTCGTCGGAAGGCAATATTGCCGGTAGCCGAAGGGGAATTTATACTGAGGCTGTCTCTTCGATCTTTCTTCTTTCGGGTTTCCCCTTTCCTCCCAGGCGTTCCTCCTCCGTTTCCAACGTTCTTTTCCTGCCATCTCCTTAAAAGATCCATTGGATATTTTCCCGATATTTCTGCTATCCTAATCTTTTTATTTGCGGAAAATTCTCACTCTTTCCTACCTGTTCCTCAGATCGTCGGTGAAGATGTCCAGGTAGGATTTTCTTTCGCTTTGAAGACTATCTCGAAGGGGTTCTGATAGATGCCAATTCTAAACTTGATTAAAGGGGAAGTAAATCTGCAAAGATCATTATTTATTAATTATCATTTTATTTTTAATCTGTTATTTATGTGTATCATATACGCTGATGCACGTTGTATAGTTGCAATATGTATTTTTAAACTATGTAAGTAAGGTACTTTAGGAAAGGGAGGAAAAATATTTCATTTGTTTTGTCTTTTAAGTATGAAGATAAATAAGAAGTCGTTTTTCAGGAGGAGGAAATGTCTTCTATTATAAAACTCTGCTAGCTTAAGAACATCTTTATACGTTCTATCTAGAAATTTATTAAACGTTTTTTGGTAATCTTTAACTATTAATATGATTATCCTATTCTTAAGCAGTGCTGATTTTTTTAAGTCTAATTAATTAGGATTATTCATTCTGCATTCTTAAGCTATAAATTTTATTTATAAGGCTTCGTTTGCGATGTATTTACGTGAATTTACTTCTTTGGGTACAAAAATCAACATGCAGGTTAGGCGAATTTCCGAGTTGTGTAGGCTTTTGAATACGTAAACTGTATGTATCAGATTGTCTGGTGGCAACATTTTTGACATTTTCCGTTTTCTTCCACTTCTTCCACCCTTAAATTCGTAAAAATGCAACTATGACAAATGTTCTTCTACTAAACCCATTCTAAACAATTCCACCGCAGAAATCTATCTTAAATGAAATACCATCATGAGAGATATGAAAATATTTCCTTATCAAATTTCATATACGTATCATTCTGGACTCCGGAGATGAAGATGTATAATGATACACCTCCATCTTGTTACTGTTGTCATAATAACCTGTTGTTTAAGTTAGAAACCGTCCGTATGTATAAATCTTTAGGAAATTCGGAAAATAGAATTTCTATTCTCCCTTCTAGTGGGTTTCGTAATGGAAAAATTTTCCAAAATTCAGGTAATAATGTACAAAATATCACCGCAGAGATGGCTAAGTTGTTAACCCATATACATAAAAAGTGGAAGGTCATATGGATATGAGGTTACGCGGGGAGAATTTAAAAATGTCTGAGAGTCGCCAATTTTACAACTTCGCACACATATGTGGTATGATCCTTTTTATTACGAAGTTAAACGAGCATTGCGCTCGTCCCCGAAACTAGACTCCTTTATGCATTGGTTTATTGTAATATTCTGGAGAGACCAGCGCAGAGTTGCGTCTAACTTGTTTTTTTTTCCTGATTCGGGTTTCTCAAACTGTAAAGTATAAACATGCACATGTATCGGTGTCAGTGGTGAAGTTACAACGGAATCGAAATAGGAGAGATTTCTCTATTTTTACGACTGCAAGTAAGCAATTAGTCTTGTTGTTGAAATCTGATTGATTATTTGTAAATCCATCAGCCTGGAGGTCGGTTTTAACCTCCTCCCTTCCAACATTAGTTTCCCAGATCTCTGGAGAAGGAATGGAGTAGTAATAGGGATCAAGATGAGGTGTAAGATACTTCCCTTGCTTTCCTCTCTCAATCAGAATGCTATAAATGGCAATTTTTTGCAAGAATCCAGATTAATAATCCTATGGATAACATTTCTTATTGTACGCAATTAGGGAAGATTCAAATGCTTTTATTCAGCATCGCTTACACCTCATTAGTGCATATTACCTGAGCCGCAAACACAAATGAGCAAAAGTAAATGAAATTTATATATTTATATATCATGTATAAAAAACAATTTGAAAATCCTCCATTCATTATTATATGGTGAAGGAACGTTAATTTTGGACTAATATCAAAATTACTCTTTGATTTATCCATGGTAGTGGACCTTTAAGAGTTTTTCATGTATATAATGATATTAAACAATCTTGTAATAATGGCGAAAGACAACGAACAATTCATGAATCCTTGTAAGTAATACTTTATGCTGAGGAAATAACGGCATTAAAAAGTTTTAAGAAAGAAAAAAAATATATAATTAGGGAATGAAAACAGTTTGTGAAAAATTCCATAAATACATATTTCACAAACACCAACAGAGTTCCACTAATGGATAGTCATCATCAGGAACTAATGATGGCTGTCGGTGTTTGTGATATTTATATATCAGTGGAACTTTTGGCAGTGTTTTCATTCCTACCCGATGGAATTCCACATAGTGACGGCTTCTACCATTGGTCATAAAATATTATTATTGTTACTAGCGATATTGTTATGATACTTAGATTTATAAGATATTAGCTTGAATATCAAACATCGGTCAACTGCTTTATAACATCTCACAAAGTCACTGTAGTACTTCTTAAACCGGGGTAAAGTACTAGTATAACACTATAGCAAGAACGAATACATCCATGTCTTTAAAATACTTATCTAGTTCCAGATAATTTAAACAAAGCGGGAAAATGGAGTAGATAAGGGCTAGGATAGGACACGACCGAATACAATATCAAATAGAGTTTCTTAATTTTCTCCTTTTTAAAATGCACGCACACTCTAGAGTCATCACAAGTCTTGTGCGCAATTCAAATGAACGAGAAAATAGCACCACGACTTTTGGCGTTGGGTGTGTAAAGCCCCGAACTCGCGAAATTGTTGGAGCACCTATCCCCAAAAAAGATCAATAGAAGCCACCGGTCGTAGCTACTAACCCAAAATTTTAGACCGAACCTCTCAGCTTTCTGGCTAAGAAAGCCGCTTTTGCTCAGATTGAAAACATTATTGAGTGTTTCGTCATACAAATCTTCACCCAATCATTTTTCGAAAAGCTTACGCCTCTGCTCTGTTTCTATTTCCTTAGGTTTTCTATTCTTTAATAGTTTCCTTATATTCTGCTGCGAATTTCTGAAGTATTCGAAGAATTAAAGATTGATCGTTTTACTACTTTTGCTGAAAATGTTCACTGATATAATCTACTGATTTTACGTAATGTATAACTAATTAAATTATATATATTGTATCTTTTAGCAAATATGTCGTGAAAAAATAATCGCAAATTTGTTTTGTAAAGCTCTAAACCAATATAAGATTAACTAAATTAATAGAAAAGAATTTTAAAATATGGCTATAGACCCTCGTGGGTAATATTTCGAATTTATTGATTTCGTGAAACCCATGACTTGTGAACGAGGAAAAGAAAGGCTACTACATTCGATAGTGTGTGTGCAGTCATAGAAAACAGGTGGCTGAACGTATTCAAAAATCCTAGAAGTATTAAGTGATTCGCAACCGAGGGTTATCGTAATTTCTCTACCACTACTATCCAACCTATAGTCACCCTTTATGAAAGGAACCGCTATACGTTGCACACCTTAGCCCTGATGCCAAACGAAGATAATACTATGGAGTGAAGAAAAGCCTCTAAAGCGAGGCCTCTAAAGATGGGAATTGAAAGATGTGTTTAAAAGGAAAGCACCGAAGGACGAGACGAATCGAGGAGTACACAGCGTCTTTCCATTCTCCGCCAGCTGCGACATCCACGCCACCGAGCTGGCAACGTCGCCGACGTGGAATTTCGGAGGGAGTTGTGAGAATGGAGTGAGTACTCACGTTGAACGTACTCTACGTTACGAAGAATGAGCGGGGGAGAGAGGAAGGGAGGCCGGCAGACTCCAGAATGACGGAATCTAGAATGGAAGTTTTTCAGATGCGGGAGCGGCGAAGCCCATGCAACTCGCTGCCGGCTGATACCTCATTGCCATGCATATACCTTGGCAGTATTCGAACCTTATTTCTGAAGAGTTCGTGATTTGTGTAGAAGTCTTTCACGCTGCCATGCCTTCATAGATGAGATCCTCTTTATCTATGGAACGATATTGGTAGGAATAAATATATATTTTATTAGCTTTTGTCAAAATCTTGTACATGACTGTGAATGTATGAAAATTACTAAGGTATGAGTGATGTTCAAGAACAGCATTCGTGCTGGTAACTTCAGCTTGAAGGAAATGAAAAGCTTAATTCACACGGTCATTGTGTGGTAGTAATGGAGTTCTTCCTCTTAAGCATTCTTGCTCAGTGAGAGAAAGAGGGACAAACTAACTCACTCCTCATTCCGCTAAGTAAGCCTCATTCTCTCTCCAGAATTTTGGTTGGTAGGTACAGGGATTCAGACCGGCTACGGGATAAATACTTTACTGACCGCGGTGGCGGGCGGCAGTGGTTAAAGTACTAGGGATTCAACACCAATGTCTATGGCTTGAGTCTTGCTGATCGGATTTTCTGGCTACGGAAAAGTTGTGTTTGTCCATTGTTACCGTTTACGTGTACCACTGTGATTTTCGAATAAATTGATTTGTAAGGAGACTTTGTGAAATAAATAATAATTCATTGTATTAATTGCGGTACTATACATCATTTCTTATAAGAAACGATTTCGCACTTTGAGTTAGCGATATTATTAAGTATCCTTTTAACGATAGGACGCTAGCTACTTTGTATTATTTATCACATTTGTAGGCAATATAATGAAAAACCGTGGAATAACAGCATTCATGAAGCTGCGTAAAACTTTACGTAGATTTTGGTAAAGGAAAGTATGGAATAAAATAAACGTAATTTATAATATATAAATCTTTTCATTTGACTATGTGCACTTAGAAACTTCCTCTCCATGCAAATGTTAAGTTTTAACAGTCGATTATTAACACATTAAGAAACTGAGAGATATCATTCTTATTAAATCCTTTAATAGCAAGAAATTCCAACATGGGTGCATGGACACTATAATGCTAAGCTGAGGATTTAAAAATCATAGAGCGGTGGAAAATAGGCATAATATTTCTCTGTTCGTTCGGGGTCATAATTATTAGAGCTAAAATCACTGTCATTCAGATAAATATTTTAATTTAATTTGCTGAATAAAAAATTGATTTGATGGATTGAAGTGTAATGTACGTGTAATTACAAATGTCCGATTTCTGCTGTAATTACGGTTGCGCATTTTGAAAGTGAGAATGAGTGGCATCTTTTGTTCCTGTGTTAAATTGTGTGCCCCTGTTCGGTCGAGCCTTAATTCTCAACAAAAGTATGCATAACTTATGGATAATTTTCCTGAAATTAAGAAGCAAAAGCTGACTCTGGACCCCTGAATCAGAGGCCTATTTTATAAAGGGAGAACCGCACTACCCACTACCCGAAGGCCCTTCCTGGGTAATGAGTGTCCTCGCTGAACACATATTGGGTGGAAATAGTGCCTGAAGGCAACTGAAGGAACACCATGAAAGTATTTGCAACCTCCCTGTAAACAGCAGCAAATGGGTGTTTTCCCTGCTAGATATACAAATCCCAGAGGTAATACAAATTGTTGCCACTCTCCGTAAAGCTATAACAAAAGAAATTATAACCGTAGCAGCATTAACACTCGTTGGACTATCTAGGACTATTTCATCCAAAAACTAGAAAAACTAGCTAAATTCATGCTGGCTCAGCTCCGAGGAACTAATTAGGAAAACCGGAGTGAGAAATTCGATCGGAAGATAGAAAATGAAAAAGTCTGAGGCCTGCATGGAAAAATAGTATAGTACAGTATGATGAGTCATATACTCTTATGTATTTTCATAACGTTTGCTTCCTTAAGTTTTTTTCGGTTTTTAATGGTATACCAGGCAGTTATCAAGGGCCGGTTTAAACCTCATCCACGGAACTAGTAGCTATCAGAAGCTATGGTAGAACCCATGGAAGTACCTGGATTAAGTTTATGTCCATAAAGCGCAATTACCACAGGAATGGCACTTTACGTAATAGTCAGTTAAGGGAAACAAAAGTAAATTAGTCAAGCATCACTCATACCTCACTACTTTCATATTACCACAACCATCAACAAGACCGAGTAGCAAATAAATAAATGACGTATTCCTCTACCCTGTATCATAGGGAAAATCAGAAATATTCCATTTATCAAGATTTTTTAGCTGAGCAATACGTATAGCGCAAGACGAAATCTATTTTCAATGTTTCGACATCCGTTTACATCGTACTTTTACTGTAAATATAGAGGAGAACAAATCCGAGGGAAAAAGGTAAGGGCTGTGAGCAAGTTGCGATCCCACGTCCTCGTAATATTTTGCTTTAAACTTACCGGCTCCTTGGATATTTGAATGCGGGTATAATCGCGGACGTACGCTCACGGACGCGAGAGACTATTTCCTAGCGGTATTTTTTGCAGAGGACTCCTTTTCCGCCATTCGCCTCGACTTCGCTTCCTTTACCGAGAAGCCCCTTTTCGCAGAACAGTTCCTTAATTACACCGTCACTCATTTTCCTTCAACCCCCGCGAGAGACATACTCCAAATTGAATTTTCTTCGAATTTAATTTCGCGCGAGTTGTCAGCAAACGTTTCAATCAACCCTCCTGATTTTGAGGCAGGAATTGTGTGCGGCGGCGTAACGGAATTCGGTGCGGTATCATCTTGGAAGACTAAGGCTGACAGCAATATACTCAGAGGAAAAATAAAATATTTATACAGTCTTTTTAATGCCGCTTCGGAGAAGGATTTTGGAGATTTTGAGCAATATATTTCGCCCCTTTAACAGGAGCCCGATGAGGGCTCGATTTCGTGTCGGATAAACTCCGAAACTTTGTAAATTAATAATGAGGTAGTTTTCGGATTGAAATTACGTTCGTGACAGAGAACGGGGCTGAAAAGTTTTGAAATTAGTGAAATTTCTGCATGAAGTCTCAGTTTTGAGCTGATGATGGGAAATTTTGAGTAATCTTAACCAAAACAACATTCTAGCTTATAGCTCGCTTATTTTGTGGTATTGTGCTATTATTTATATAATGTTATTATGAATAGGATGATTTTTGTTTGTCTCTCGGTAAAGTATGAATATTATATTTTAATTACATGTAAATCTTGTCCATGGCTATGATAATATGAAGGCCTCTGCGGAATTTCTGATTGTGAAAAGTGCGAAACCACCAAAATGAATGCTGTTAAATAGCACTCATTTCGGTGATTTCTGTTCGAATGCTGTAAGTGATAATGTTTTTGGGGTATTATACATACGATCTTTGCGTACAGAATACTGACCGAGTTAGAATAGTAACTACCTGACTCCTGGTCTTACCTAATGAGCTCTTTTACCCTTCAAACTCTTAAAAGCAAATAAAAATGGCCCGAAATCGAATACTTGTATCCTTGACTCGAATGAATTCTACACTGAAATGAATATCCAGCCTCTAAGATCAATAAACGATTGAAAATATCGGATATAGTTTCGGCCTTAACTTGGCGAACTTAACACATAACGCCCATTCGCCTCTCTACCACCTTCTCTACCCACTCTCCCTCGTCCTATCCAAGCTTAGGATGTTGCACTTCTCTCCCCTTCCTTCCCCCACCCCCCAATCGTGTATATAAACCGAAATTTTTGTGAAATTGTCACATGATGATGATGCCATGCATCGAAACCGGTCGTGTTTTGTAATTTTTGTGCGGTTCAGTATAAATCAATTTATTCTCTCCATTAGTGTTTTATTGATTGAAAATATTCAGAAAAATGTTCACTTATTTGGTCCTAGTATGGTAATGAATGTTCGCTAAAATCAGTCAACGGTAAACCTCAGGAAAGTAGTTAAACTATAATTAGGTGTTTACACCCCCTGCCACACGCCGGGAGGCGGCTTGCAGGGTACTTATGTGGATGTAGATGTAAACTTCATTTACCATTTAAGATTCAAGTCATTCGATCATTGTTGAATCATACCATTTTTAGAATAAATAAATTTCAGTAAGGTTTAAAATTAAAGATAATTACATTGACTAAATCCAATTTGATATTAATTCGCTCGAAACAGAAAATAAACATCGATTGAATCTCCTATAGAATTAATTGATGCTGCATTTGTAAAAATTTATTTTAAATGGAAATGCATATCAGTACCAGAATAAGACTTATGTACGGGTGTAAATGACAAAAAATTAGACTTGCAAACTTTCAGGAATCAGAGAATATTTAGCTTTATAACTACCTTTTACTTCAAAACGGATTCGAAATGAGGATACAACGAGAAATTATTGCCTGATTGATAGCTTAACTTTTAGTATCGATTAGACATTTTTGCAAAGATAGCTTCAAATTTTTACGATAGTTAATTCGATTTGACACTGAACATTGACATGTGAAATGACCGACAGAACAATGAAAAGTAATGGGTGTATATCCCACCACACTATGTTCTACGTTAGAAACAGCAATTTATGGAGGTATGATGTGAAATAATACCATACAATATTATGTAACATGAAGGGGTTACAATTCTTCATCTCTCTTGGTTGATTAGTTTTCATAAAGCTCCAAAAAGCCGTTTTTGTAAGCAAACCAGTCTTAAAGAATTTCCCAACTGTGGAAGTTGGGGTTCTCGGTGGTTTGCTTGCAAACAACGTTTCTTGATTTTTTTACGATACTTTCTATTTACAACACCGTGTCCCTTTCCTTCACAGATGTTCCTCCATGGAGCCTTTCTATATATGTAGTCACTATCCGAGCAGACGATTCTGAGAATAGCACCAATTTTATTTTATTTAGTAGAGGGTAAATTGTTTGAGGACATTCACAGGGGCGCGCGTTTGATTCATTAGATAAACCCTTTTCGGACACTGAAAAAGGATTGTTCGATTGTAATACACGATTATTTATGTGACATTTTCTCTCACGCTGGAATGAAGCGCAAGGAAACTTTGCGATTGCGGCAATTGGATCGGAAGATATCGCGCTGCGCGACAAATTGTCTGACTTATCGAATTGCTTATTGCATTCGAAATTCCGAGAAGGACGGAGTCGGCGTGAGGGGCCGCAGAACGGGGAGAGGGGAAGATTTTCAGAAAGGGGACCTTGGGGAAAATGTAAGGAAAGGAATGCGGTGTTTGTGAGCGGGGATCCGTATGTGTGTAACGCGTAAAGGGGTTTTGAGGCACGGAGGGATGGGGAAACGAGGTGAGACTGCTTAAAATGTGGACGGGGAGAATGGTTCCCTACTGTCGAACCTGAGGGATAATCTATGAGGAAGGTTGGGAAAACCGATTGGAAAGGTGAACGGGATTCAAATGAGGCGCAGGTACGGTAATATATTGGAAGGAGACTGCACTGTCATTCAGGGACGGGGCGATTTAGGGGAGAGTGAAATTCTTGGAAGGAAGGAAGGAAATAGACGATGAAAAGGAAGAAAATATGAAGGTTATGGAAGAGTGAGTGAAAAGGGCCAAAACAACCGAACACGTAGAGAAAAATGGAGGTAGATCAAATTCATATGCATTTGCAATTAAGTGCAGGATCAAAAATTATTCAAGCAAAGAACTCAAACTTGGAATAAGAGATATACATTTCTATCTCCTGGAAGTTTTCCTGGCATGATTTAAATTTTAGCTTTTAGGTCGCAAAACTAAGTTTCGTATGTTGAACCCCTCTTTAAAAATGATTTCAAAACAGCTAGAAACTGAACGTTTATGAAACGTATGGAAGACCAATTGCTACAGCTCATAATATCTTTATCTGGTCGAAACTCACAATTAACGTTCTCAACGTTTAAAATTGATCAACAAATTAATTAAATTAGTTTGAGACTATTTCCTAGCGGTATTTTTTGCAGAGGACTCCTTTTCCGCCATTCGCCTCGACTTCGCTTCCTTTACCGAGAAGCCCCTTTTCGCAGAACAGTTCCTTAATTACACCGTCACTCATTTTCCTTCAACCCCCGCGAGAGACATACTCCAAATTGAATTTTCTTCGAATTTAATTTCGCGCGAGTTGTCAGCAAACGTTTCAATCAACCCTCCTGATTTTGAGGCAGGAATTGTGTGCGGCGGCGTAACGGAATTCGGTGCGGTATCATCTTGGAAGACTAAGGCTGACAGCAATATACTCAGAGGAAAAATAAAATATTTATACAGTCNATTTTTGTTTAGTTTTACCTTTAAATTCAAAGAAAAAATACTCGGTATGGCATTTCATTCTATATAAAAGGAATCTCCATTAAATGAAAGCATATTGAAAGGCATGAGTTAAAAATATGTATATGACATGATTTACTTTACTATCTAAAGTTGTAACTGGTAAATCGTGTTTGAATCCATGTATTACTAACTACTTTCATGATCAGTGAACCACATGAAGTGGTATCATTGCATCGTATGTAGAATTATATAATTTTATTATGCACATGGCATTTGGTACAAAATAATCCCTTATTTCTGAGTAACGCTATCTCTGAAACATAAAAGCTTCAGTTACGGCGATCGAAAACAACGCAGCGTTGATATTGGAGCATACCTGTAAATAAATTCTTAGGTTAAAAGCAATTCATCACGTTTGCGTGGTTCCAGTTTGTAATCATTTTGTTGGAAAGATAACCTAGTTTATCAGTGGTAAGAGACTTATCCTAGCACGTTTATTATCAAACCACGTAAGTGGTTCAATTCCACAAGTTGCGGTGGTCCCAAACATTCGACATTATCCTTTGACTTAGTACTTTGTTGTCACGCCATAGCTCGATTACAGTATTTTTCCCTCTCTCGTTCTAAATATGGATTGGAAGAATTTCTAGGAAAGCTCGAAAAAAGGAAATTATTTCATGCGCCATGATATGTCATTGTCTCGACTCGGGGAATAATTTCGTTTGCCTGTTTTTTTCTTCCGTTGTTGCGCGGAACTCGCCATTTGGAAAATGCAAGGAAATGTGCTATTTAAGAGAGAGCTAAGAGCAAAATGGTAAAAGAACACGAAACGAGCCGTTGTTTCTACGTGACGATTTCTAATCCGACGGAAATTCAGAGCCTGTAATTAGAGCAATGAGTTCGCACAAAAAAATTAACCCATTTTACCTTTGAAGTACAGTTATATAGACCTTCTCGTTCCACTGTGAAATGAATATACGTTTCATTTAACGCCATAAATAAGTGCAGATAAAAACGGGCTTGTGCACGGATGTAATGTGATGATTGTATTTCAGTGGCAGTAATCGATAATTTCTGATCAATGGCTTTATAATCTGCCCCTTAAAGATTGCTGCCATGTAATGGAACAGCTACTTCCTATGCGCTTAGTGGATTCATTTATGTTCTAAATGACTATTGATTGAGAATAAAACTTTAATTTAATTTTTAAATTAACGCCTATATGTATAATTAATATTCTTCGAGAAGCAATTTTCAAGATTTTGTATTTTAGATGCTTGATTTAAAACCCAATTAACCATTATGGATATGTAATAACATGAAAATTTAATAATAATAATGCTTTGATAGTTTTAATTTTTAATGATTTTTTAACTCGCGAGTAGATTTCAAGTACTTTCCAGTTGGGGTACTACGATCTAGGTACATAGACTCATGAAAATTCTGCAATAAGATTTAATAGGTGTTGTATTTTACATATATATGAGACTTTAGAGTCTCAATTTCGCCCAAAATAAAGACGTTATTTATTTATAATTACATCAGTAGTTTTAAATCGTGATGATTGGACTAATTGAACTATTGAAAAGGACTATTGAACTCATTTTCATGCTTGATCAAAGGATAAATTACTGAGCAATATTTATACGAGATAAAAAAGAGTTACATATTGGCTTTGTAATCTAGAAGCAGTAATAGGGAAAGATATTAAAAATATTAATTTCTACTGCATTCCGTAATAATCTCATTTTATGATCACAAAAGTTCCACTGCAGCTTAACACAAGGCTATGGCTTACTTACTGTACCTGTACTCTTAATTGCATGAGTGAGATTTTTCGTTGTCACAGTTACACCCCTTTCCTTGTTATTTTTCTTCATTTAAATAAAATATTATATCTAAATATATTTGGAGTTCGTCATTCTAGACTTGATTTCGTCAAAGTTTATTATACTCTTCATTGACGTGATTAAATCAGGGCTTCGAGTCGGAACTAAGCCGAAAATGAATCCGAAATAAACGGTTATTCTTGTCGAGGTAAAAATTGTATCCAAGCTGAAGTAAATGAAATTCCTGAACGAAAGCTGGAACGAAAAATATTACGGCTCTACGTCCTAAATAAAATATGAAATATCAGTATCTATCTCCTTGGTTTGACACTACATTGGCATACTTGTCGTTTTTTTATTCAAATAGGTTCTCCTTTGGGACACAACAAGCGATATTAATGATAAATTATACATTCCTCATCATGTGAGTCTTCCAATGGTGCTACATTAACAGGAACCTTTGTAAAACAAGAAATAAGTGGTACTAGAACAAATTTGATCGCAGACCTGCAGTCCATGCAGACCTCCAATTTATTTGTCAAAGAAAAATCTTTTCAAGATATTAATCTACATCACCATTCCACTCTAGAAATTTATGTATCCAAAATATTCATCTCCGATAAATTACAAGCACTCTAAATGGCTTACAAATTGAAGAGCTTGGCGTTACTCCGAGTCAATCCAAAAGAACCGTTCAGAAAGCAAATTTCCACAATCAGCATTTGATTTTACTCGTCGTCGATGTTAAGGGAGATACGGCCAAAGAAAGAGCGGATACGTCGTGATTAAATAATTCACCGGAATAGCCGTTTATTAAATATCTAGGGCTTTCTTCTTCAACCGACTACCCTCATCTGTCCATCAACTCTCTTTCTGTCCAATTATCTCCTGGAGTGAATGCTACCGGACGTGGGATCGAACCTTAGAGAATGCAACGAAGGTGAGTGGGAAAAAAAGTCGGGAGAATGTATCGGAGAGGTAGGGAAAGATTCGGGGTGGGCGGAATGTGTTAGGAAACCCCTTTTTCGGAGAAAGGATAGAAAAAAACCCATCTCCTCCCCACGTCCCATGAATAATGCAATGCCGTCTCCTCTATCTACGGAAGACTGCTTATTTCGCCCGCCGATAGAGGCGCTGAGTCCGGAATACACAGGAAAACAAGAGAGGACGTCTTCCCGCAAGTACTTCCGGAGGCGAGACGAAAAAAGAGGATAGAAAATATTAAAAGTTCTCTTTCTTATTTTTACTCGCTTCCTAGAGGAGAAAAGAGAGGTTGGGAAAGGAGGTCAGAGCAAGGATGTTTGGGAAAGCGGTACCTTTTGTGATGGTTTGTTTCCAATGAAGAATACTGCAATCTTTGTCCGGCGCCACCTTGAAGTTACAAGGGTGTATCACCCTGCTACGTCTTTGCTTGTTCTTGAAGCTCATCCCCCATTTCCTTCGAATCGTTAACTCACCTTAAACAAAATAACCAAAAGGTTCGATTCTAAGTTAAAACTTATCCAAAATACTTTATTTTCCACAATCTGGGATTACGACCTCAAAAAAAACTATCAGCAAATACCGCCGCCCAAAAGATGTGTTAATGAATTTACCCTAACCTAAATATGCAACTTTAATCCGAGCCAGACGCTCTCCCCTAACCCGTGATGTTCAGCAAAAAGAAAGTGAACTTAAAGTGATTAATATAAAACCATGGATAAGACCCCGAGTCAGGAGCCATGAACATAAGTTTTCCGGAAGGAAGTGAATTTATTCGTCGTCGAATCGTTAACTCTGAGCTTGGAGTATAAGACTTAGATTTGTAACAACTGCTACGTCAAATTATGTGAGGATGAATTGAAAATTGCCTAACTATTTCTTTCAGCCGAATATTAAATATGCTGGAAATTGAATTTTTGGAGTTTTTACGGTTTTACGGTTCTCGCTTCTTTGTGACGTTTGTTCAGTTCTATCATTAGCTCCACTATCAACCGGAGGATTTCCGTTACAGCAGTATATCCAAACCATTGATGCGATGCGGCGAATTTCAAATGACGTAAATATTCGCAAAAATGGCAAATTAGTTGCAAAATTTACACATTTGTTATCGGCTCTTGCATTTATCACGCCACCTGGTAAATTAGGAGCATAGTAGTTTCTATTTATCTCAAAAATTATGATTCCAACGAAGATACATAAACGGAAAAATATTTTGTACAATAATATGAATCCTTGCTTGCCACCTAGCAAAGCAATGCTTTGTTTTCTTTTGAATAAACGGAAATTTTCAATATAGTGGATGTCTTCTGCATTAACTCAAGGGATTATGCGTTTTTCTGACTCGGGCGGAAACATTTCTGAAGATTATGATGAAGTTTTAATGGAGTATATCAAAACTTAGCCAAGCTTTTCCACGTTTTTTCTTGATTTACAGCGAATAAACTATATCACGTTTACTACATTTATCCACTTTATTTCAGTTATGTTCCGGAATTTGGTGATGGTTATCAATATAAATTAAGATCCGATAAAATTAAGAAATATTTGCACTTGTTTTAGATAAAACTCGAAATTTATGAATGTATAGGAAGATTTTTCTTATGCATTGACTGAGGTTGGATGTTCATCCATATGACCGTATTTATTTATTTGTTTTCTAATGAAGTGTGGATTTATTTATTAGTTACATGCATTGAGATAAGGCATAAACATTGAAAAGAAGAATAAAGTTAATATTTTGGTAATTGATCGGGTCCGAGGTGGATTCAATACATTCTCCAAATTACTCTACTAACAGTTGCATTTTGATAATATATTTTTTAAGTTCAAGTCAGGCATTTCTTATGCTTGTGCGTTTTAAGCTTTCAATTCCTCAATACTTTGAATGAAACGTAGATCTTAATGCAGGGCAGTAATCTTAAAGGATATGCGCAATGACAAAATTCATATAATCCATCAAAAATGTACACCAGAGAGATATACATTTTTGATGCTTACTTGGAGTTTTGTTCCTATGCTATGAAAAAGCAAATGAATCTGGAACTCGGATGAACAAGTAATCAGCAGGTTCGATTACCGTTGAGAGCCCATATGTGCGAAATGATCTAAGCGGTCGAATTACTAAAGAAAAGTAACAAAGTTATACTTCATTAATGTTGAATCTTAATTCTGTAACGAAGGTCGACAAAACTGATTGCTTTGTATACGTATAATGGAACTAATTGGAACTGAAAAATTTGGATGCACTAATTTTCCATTAAGATACAATACCCAAACGTTCGAGGCTGACCGAACGTTACTCACGGATTTATCTTCTTCCCAGTATGTGTCAAATTCGAGCTTCGTTAGTTCGTTTGGCAGTAGAGTTTCTTTCAAGTTATGTCCTCCCAGACTTCCTACACACTTATCATTGTCGTAACATTACGCCAGTCTCATTTTGTATTTTATTATTTTCAAAGGAAATAAATAGGAACGCTCAACGTGTTTTATGCAAAGTTCTTTTCGCGAGTGCGTATTTTGACGGTTTGAGAAAACTCCTGTCAGCTAAAAGTTGTGCGCAAACTTCCTGGGAAATATTTTATTGGTCTACGTTGGCATATGAATCACTCTATATTCTTCTTTCCATTCATTTCATTAATTTTACTCTGACAGAGTGCTTCCAGTCCGGAGATACTCTCTAAATTTAGCACGCGTGATAACATACGGCCTCGGCGAGTTCGCTTTCCCTTACGTCTGTGTTTCTTTTCTGCAATCGATCCCATGCTAAATTGATTTAGTAATATCTATGTCTCCTTGATATCATACAATTCCAATTCGCTAATGGGAGTATTACAGAAGGGAACGTTATCTCTTGCAATTTTCTCATACTTATTGCGAATAACGTTCAAATTTCCAAAATTAAAACAAATAAAGATCTTAGTATTATTATTATTATTGCTAATATTATTGTTATTTTAATGTATGACTTCAATATATTACTATATAATTTATCACTGCAACGTCATGCCAAATCGTGGTTTATGTGGTTTGCCTCCCACCTTAGGTGAATGCCAAGCAATGATTAAAATTAACAAGTTAGTTACACTCCAAGGGGTAGCCAATGGGGTGGTTTTGGGGGTTTGAACCACCTCTTCGTGAGAATAGAGCTGACCATTAACGGAAGCATGCAAAAGACCTTCCTCATGAAACACCGCCGGAGATTTGCATAAGACCAAAATCTTACGTGTACATAAATAAATTAGTAAATACATTCCTAGAGAAATTATTAATGGTGTTGTAATCTGTGAGATTAAGAAGTAACATTGAAATCGCATATGCAAATACAGGAATGGAAGTCTTAGGATAAGGATAAAGGTATAAGTGAGTATTATTAAATGATGAAATAATTACTGCGATTGTTCGAAAGAGAATTGTATGAATGAAGAAAGGGGTGAATCGTTCTGGAAACAATTGTAAATTACACTCTTACACTATCACACAAATATAAATGTTGACTATTATTGGCATTGAGAAAGTGATGGAATTCGTTCTTTAGATTGCATAGAAAGGTATTTGTTTTCCGCAAATGTACGTGTTTTTAATGCTCTCAATTTTAGAAAATTCTGGTTGCTCTTTTGCTGCTGAGTAGAAGGAGGAAAACTTGATTATAAAACACCAAAATACCTTACTGGAAATAAATAGAGTCAACGCAAAAGCTAAGTGAATTAAAACAGGTTTTCGATTTTTCGGAATAAGTGATATGGATTTTATTTGTGGTTCATAAAGTTAATCATAACGCCCCCAAATGAGTTGGTGATAGAAGTATCTGTGAATGGTTTAGTTCCTAAGTAGCGGCAATAGGAAATACACATCAGTCATGTGTATTGCCTATGCACCATAGGTAGGGGTACTGTTATTAGGGAATTATGTATCCCAAGTTGTAATGATTTCTCATGAATTCTTGTCGACAATTCATTCGTCCGGCATGATATGTATTCGAATATCTTAAAAATTAATCAATAAGGCTGAATTGAATTGTATTGTATTAAATGAGGTGTTATATTTGCTTATTAATATTTTCCTCATAGTAAGTGTTTGGAGCATGGCAATATTTGATAAATGAATATTATGATTCCTCGTATCTTTCAATATTCACATAATTAATGAAACTGAAAAAAATGTAATTTATGAAGTAGCTGGTAACGGAATATTTGGAAAGTACTGCTCTGCATTCTATGCTATGAAATTGCTAACCGTAAATAATTTCCCTACAGATAAAGCAAAATGAAGATCGCGATATCATTTCCTCACAAAATCAAGTACTCGAGAAAGGTGTAACGTCTAAATTGAAATAATTTCCATCATCGCAGCGAAAGTAACTGGAGCGAAATCTAAATAGGGATAAGAGACACAATTTACAATAATATACTACAACTGCCTGGCGTTAAATTGGAGCCCGCTCCTCGTGTTATACCTTTTGGGAAAAATTCCCTAGGTTTCTCTGACTTCTGCCTCCTCTCTTCGTTACATTCTTCCAAACTCTTTTATTTGATGATTGGAGCCCAAATCTCCTGAACCAGCTAACCCATTCGCATTTGGAGTTCTCAACTTTGGCCCGCTCGGATTTCTCCCCCCCCCCCTTTCCTCCCATTTGGCCTCAATGGTACCCACCCTTTCCCCGATTCTTTAACTCCCCTTTCCTTCATTCGATTCTCCACCCATTCCCGACCACTCCACTCTGAAAAGGTTCTTTAAACGCATTCAGCGAACTCAATGGGTTGGCCCCACGGACGTCTCTGCCTAATTAAAGTTTGCTATTCGGTAGCTCTTCCAAGTCGTTTCCTATTCCATGCGAAATTTTTTCTCCTCGCCTCGCTCCGGTTTTTCACCAGCGCAGATTCCCTTCCTCGTATTCCGTTTCGCCCCGATATTTCTTTCATTCTGCTCTTTCCCAACGGTCTACTAACGAAGTCCAACAGCGATGTCTTCACTTATTTATTGCCTCCCTCTTCACCATTGCTCTTGATAGGTTAGCACGAATATTTCCGACTGTTCTTTCGCTCCCGGAGTTATTTATCCTCAACCCGTCAACACTTCATTCGCATTCTTTCCCTTAGGGAAAAGTCTTCCAAAATGGTCGCGCGCGTTTGATTCAGTGCCTTTATTAAATGTTTAAACCACCGAGCCAATTTTGGTGAAAATTTGCATGTTGGTATCCCTGTCGGAATCATACGAACGACTACGTCTATTTTGCTTGAACCCTTAATCCGATTGTCGGCTTAGCCCTATCCGTTTGCAGGGGATTGGAACAGCGGCGTACAATGAGTGAATGGGATTAAATGTGACCAATTTTAAGCTGCTTACCTTAGTATGACATTGACGCAATTGTGAAATAATGTGATAAATTGATAGTTTACCGCAATTTTGTGAAAATATACGCCGACTCCTTCTCCGAGTAGAACCTTTAGTTTAAAGAAAAAAAGAAAACATTCCTAATTATTTAACTCCAAACTCTATGGTTTTTAGCATAACTTTTACGAATTAATCTTTGGAGTAAAATTTGAACAAGGAGGAAGTATACATTTAATGAGTGTATATGCGGATTCAATATTTCCGGTCCTTTTTCATTTCTGTCTACCGAAGAGTTTGGAGAAACTCCATCATTTTGAAATATGATTATATTTTTACTCGCGTTTATTTCTTCAATAATATACTAGTACTATTCGTACTCGAAATTCGTCCCCTCCTCTAAGCTATTAGAAAAATCTTTAACAAATTATACTTATCGTCCTTTCACGTTCTTTTTTTCATTTTTCTTACGATTTAATGACTTATTTAAAAAGCTCTGAGATTCATGAATGCACCCCCTACCACGGCTTTGTTTTTCTGAGTAATTTCATTTTCTGAGTTTTTAAGTATTTTGCAAAGTGAGATGTTTTCTCAAATGTGGTTTCTTCTTTAGACCAAGTGCTACCAGTGAAACAATAAACTGAAAATGAAAAATTAAATTCCTTGAACAAATTGGTGTGATGATCTAACAAGATTTTGTAAGATTATGTTTCCATACATCACCCTTAAATAGCAATAATATAAATTATTTATGTTGATTATATATTTTAATTTTTAGGGAATCGTTTGATTATCATTATATGAAAATTACATGTATTAACGAATGTTTATTGTGCATAAATTCATGATTAGTAAGCATTATTTATGTTTGGGATATGTAACGCAAGCTTTTTAAATCAACATCAACGTCTATTATTTTCTTACGCTGTTAAAAGCAAACTATGCATGGCTAGTCCTATGTCTATGTCTATGTTTGTACCCTGTAAACCGACTTTCGGCGTGTGGCAGGGGGTGCATGCACCATGACTCTATTTCCTTAATCGATTATTTTTGCGTATCGTTCGCGGAAAAAATGAGTTCTTGAATCTATTTGTTCTGACATCTATTTCTCTGATCTTTCTCGCATTATCGGAACGGCATATATAGCATGGTGAACGCATTATATCTGCTGCATCATCCCTAAACGTGCTTTTTCTGAATTTATCCAGTAAATTGATCCTTTGTTGAAATCTTCTAACTTCCAAAGATTCCCATTTTGCGTCCTGTAGCATCTGAGTGACTCTCACTGATTTATCGTAAAGTTCTGGTTTAAATCCATTCGAAACTAAGTCTTCTTTCGGCCACTGATTGCAGAATTGATAAATTTTAAAACCATACAGGTAGAGCCTCTATACGTGTGGATATATACACTTAGTAGGAATGAAAACACGTTTCCTGTATTAAAAAAAAAACTCAGCAGTCTCCTCTTAAGACCGATGTTTCCTAAGATCTGTCTTTTCTTTACTTTCTTCAAGAATTACGCCTTGTCAAACTGGTAAAAAAAGGGTTCTATCTCGATTATGACATCTTTGTTTGTACCAGATTAATATTTTCACGAGTAACGTTTTACGCCGAGAAACAGAAGGGAGTTAAGGGGAGACAGGTCGGGTGACTAAGATTTGTGTGTTTGCAATTCGAAACGTAATTCGTGGATTTTGGTCACGAAGATTCTGGATAAGTGTTTTGGAGCAAGTCATAGTCTTAAAGCTCATTTTTATTGATCAAATAGGGCAATATTTCCATCGAATTCTTTTCATCTTGGCCACCAAATTCACCTTAATGCTTCCTCGTAGCTGTACTTTGGACGTTTTCTCCTTAAAGAGGTGTTAACACTCCCTTTAAGTTGAGATCCCTATCCAAGTGCAATCAAAGCAAGTTCATACACACACACAAAGCAATACATACACTTGTATAAAGTTTAAGGAATGGGTTAAGGATGTTATTGTACGTAAAATCGTGCGGCTAGAAGTATTCTCAGGAAGAAAGGACGTTATGTCCTACAAGATTGGTACTCAAACCCGGATCTTCCGTTTTTCGTTATAGTGTTTAAGTTTAAACAGAGTTACACTAAACTTATCGATAAGAGTTATGTACGCTATATTCGAAAAAAATACCAATCGCAAATTCCTGGAAAATTCCAAAAACGTTCAATTGGAAATTAATCTACATCCTGTATATTTAACATTCAACGATTTAACATTTTAAAAATGAATCCTGATACATGCATTCTTTTATTATAGAAACAGGAATACGGAAATTCGTCATAACAAACGATATCTTTAGAGAATTTAAAACAAAGCAACATATTTGCTGGTACTCCGCATCGCAACTTCGAATTCCATAGGGCTCGAATGGCGAATCCCCCTATCTATGATGTACTCGCACACAAAATCCTGTGGTGTTTTCCGGAACCAGTGATGACTCCGAATTATTTCGAATCGTCCGATATCGAATTGCCGAGGTTTTACTGCGCCGTCGCACCAACGTGCATCCCATCCCATGAAGATACCTCCACGGACACGAGACGTCCTCCGGTTGTATCCCGTCCACTAGCGTAGCTCCCCCTAGCGTTCCATCAACACCCTGTGTCCGCACCGCCGCTTGGGGCGACATACCACCGCCGACCCGATGTGATAGAGGACACCCGATGTGTGTCGGACCTCCCGCACCTGTGTACCGGAAATGTGAGGCGAAAGGGGTGATAGGGTGGCGTCCGTTGGTTTGGGGGGGGCGCAATCGGGGGTTTCGACACCGTCGAGGACGGAATGAACCATCGATCCGGGCGCGTGAAATATTTTCAATGGGATGGACCCTCGAAACAGGAGTGGAATACTCATTGTTCATTCTGTTTCCGCCGCCGTGTTACGGTGGCCCTTCCTTTCGTGTTACCCACCCCAATGCCTACCACTCACCCGCTCACCCGAAACTATGCTTCGATTCCCCATCCGTGCATCCAAACGGCGCAAAATAATAACCTAAGAATATCCGTATCGATGAGTGGTGTGGTGGGGACGTTGAGGACGTGACATCACAGAGTCACACAATGCGAGCGTCCGATTGGATAATTCACTTCGTGTGACGAATAGATGTTGTCTTTATTTGGGGAAACGGTGACTGAAAATCCTATTCAAAACTGTGTCCTTCCTGTGCCTGGAAGAGGGATGACCGATCGCAAAAGTGACGAATTGGCCGCGATAGTATGGTGATTCCGCGCTTCCATATTTTATTTCCTGCGATGGGAGGAAGCGAAGATGCTCTCGATGAATGAATAGTGTCCGCAGGATGATTCTTGTAAACATTGCCATATTTTCGAGCAAACTTATTTTTATATACATTTCACAAAGTTGCAGCACTCCAATAGTTTGTGTCCATGCATCTAAATTACGCTATTAAAATGTAGAATATTATTAGTACCCAATCCAACAGTGTCTTCTATTTTTAGTTCCGTCCTTTTTTCTCTTCCAAAATGGAATGGCATTCTGCTTCTCAGCATGATCTGGCACTACATGTTCTTTCTGTCACAACCTTTTCATAATTAGAAATAGAGCAAAAGTTCAGAGTTCTAAAATATTGTTCAAATTATCTGCAATGATGAAAAAGATTGTTCTGTTGTTCATGTTCGCGATTGATTATAAATTTATTTTATCCTTAATTCTAAACATTATCAAATTTCAATATGTTCAATATCCAAAAAGCATAGCTGGGAGAAGGATGAAACAACTGTATGCACCACATGCATGCATATATGATTATTTATTTAACTGTAACTCACTCGTTGTGTCACAATAACACCAATCCTCTTAAGGCCATTGGACACAAGGCCTAAACATCCGTTTGCAGGCTGTTGGCAATAACATCGCCATGATTGCATGCATATAGATAAAATATTTATGTTTCCGCCATTCTATGCTTAAAAGATGTTGCTACGCTTGCATACATTTTTNTTGGCAATAACATCGCCATGATTGCATGCATATAGATAAAATATTTATGTTTTCGCCATTCTATGCTTAAAAGATGTTGCTACGCTTGCATACATTTTTGTTAGGTTCATGCAAACCATAATGGAGAAATAAATTAGAGAACATGCATAAAAATCTACCCCTTTTGTTGTAGTGGTACTCGGCAATTAGAAGTGATACGAAAATCTCCTAGGACATTTTCTTAGCTTAATCCTTTATCTTCAAATCCAGGCACTTTTCAAGTACGTAAGTATCACACAATTTCCGTAATCGTGTAATTTGAGCAACATGTCCGGCGCATTGTGGAGCAATTAGATCGAAAGAGCTTCGGCGCTAGTGTACGTCGCCCCTCCGCCTCCCATCCCCCACTCTTGGTGGAGGACTCTTCCCCTCCTCACAACACGACCTTCATAGAGGAAGAAAGGGATTAAGACGAAAGGATATTTTCTGAGGCTCTGAGAGCCTTCTTCGGAAGAAGAAAGCAGAGGCGGTCTTTGGAATATCGGCAAATGTTATGCAGCTCATTCTTCCGTATACCGGCACGCCTCCATATCCCGATTAAAGATCACGAAATACCATTTGCTGTTTTTGATAATTACGCTGGAAAAGATTGATTGCGTTATACCATCACAGAATACCTACTTGCATGCTCATTCAAACAAACGTAGAAACATCATCGGATGCAAATAAAGGGAAATTAAACAAATGGGGACAAACATAAATAGAGAAAATATGACTATACAGTGGAACAGTGAAATATCTGCTAGAGAACATCTTCCAAAAGTGTTTTTACGGGAAAATTCATGAACTCGAATTCAACAATTGCTTTCGTCGTACCCCTGTATAACCATATCAGTTTTTCAAATTCCGTTTCTTTAATCATGTACTTCGCATTTTGAATAGAAACTACATTTTAATAAATGTAAATGTAGTGGCCAATTTTAGCACTGAGTGGGACATTCCCCATCGGTCTCTTCTCAGCGAGAGTAGCTTGACGGTGTCCTTTATAAACAAACTCACGTTACAAAACATATCAAATTAACCAGAGTTGCAATGACGTGTTTTGTTGGATTTTGAGCAGTCTTAGATAGATCGTACATTTTGATGAATTCCAACCTTTTTCGTTTAACGATTTGTTATTGATCAATTATGGTTAATCTAAAATATTTCTACATTGTTTAATTAAAATGACGAAAATAAACAAATAAAAGAGGGCAATGTCTTTGCTCCAAAAGTTGATCGTATTCAAGCTATGACTGCAAAAATACGACGAGAATACAGTAATCAATCATTCAACAAACTTAGCAAGAATCACACCGATGTAAAACAGCAATAGTTCACGTGCTCTTTAACTATCCCGTCTTCAGCTGTAGCGAAATTAAGTAAAAAGAAAGAAGAATCTTACTAAAGAAGATCTATTCTCATTTTAAGGTTAAAGGAACGTTTTTGTATATTAATGATCCATGAAAACGTTCCCTACTCTTTTTCGACGGGCAAGCAATAACAAGTTATACGTCCCGCTTAATACATTATTGGGTTATATCACGAATCAGCCCTCTGAAAAGCGATTTTACTGCATGCACACGACGTTGATTGTAATAGTACATATATTCGTTAATTGTATCGTCGTATGTGTGACATGGGTTTATTTGAGGAGAGAAAATACGAGAATTCTTTTCGTGGTTAATGATTCAATTCTTATTTTAGAGGGATGTATGAAATGAATTGAATGTAGAATGTCATCTTACCATACAAATGACTATATTGGTAGTATATGAAGAATTTCAGATTAATTTCTTCCGATTAATTAGCCACCAGTTCCACTGTTTATAATGAACTCTTTGGCAATCAGATTTTTACTATAAGCACTATAAATCAACTCCAACATGCAGAGATGAGATACATTTCTTAATAAACAAGTCCAAGTAATTGTAGCTCGATGATTCTATAAATAACCATTTTCACAATATTATTGTGTATTATATTTATAGAATACAAGTAACTCCACAATACAATTTCGACAGCGGGCTAGTTGCGCTGTTACAAAATTATTTTACATTATTAGTATTGATACACATGTAAATATTATTTCACGCTTTTATCTTAATCAAATTCCAAACTACCGCTCAACTATCCCTTATTTTTTATCACTATTTCGACCAAGTAAAGTATGTTAAGGCACGCATTTACCTTCACCTGCACGTACGACAACGGGTTCACTCGTACATGTAAAAGTTCCCGGCGTTACGTAGGGGTGTATGAAAGCCCTTTGCCTACAGCGCCTTGTAGATTTGCCCATCGGAGCGTAAAGAGCCCGAAACTATTCCGCCGTGAACGACGTAGTTTCTCCGATGAGCAACTGATCCCCTCCTCGACTCACATCATGCGAAAAAAATCGATGATGTCACTGACCTCCCACACACCCACGACAGAAAACGTTTTTTAAATTTTCCCGAGCCAACTTTAGTCTTGGAGCGTTTTGAAAACTCCATTCCATCTTTTCTGTGTGCGAATTACGTCTTCTGACTTGAATAACGCGTGCGTCTCGTGTTCTTCTTGTCACTGGAGTACGTAGTTTGCACGTTCAATCAATACACGTTTTTTGAACCCAGAGAAAATAAAGGAGACTCTCTTGGGTACTTGTAGGTTTTCATTTATAAATAAGTAACAGAATAGGTATGTAAGAGGTGATTGAGAATTTGTGTGGATAGTCATCTTTAAATAACGCTCATCTTCTCGTTTTAAATTATCCTCCAACGAAATATACGAAAAGAAACTCGGCTATTAATTACTTAGAGGTTTAAAAATATCCCGTAAGCTGTGTTACATTGTTTTGGATTACTTTAAAATGGTCTCATTCTTTCCGAAATGCACATTGGATAATGCCTAAAGATCATTAATCTGAAACTTCCCGTTTGCCTACAAACGCGAGTTACACCTGCAGAATTACCGTCGATTACTGAGTGAATTTAAGGCTCTAACGAAATTCATATTTGCGCTCGTTGACAAATCTAGATAGCATTTAATTCTAGCTGTGTACCATAATATTAAAAACAGTGATGTCTTTTACAAAATTCGGCGTAGAGGACATTTTCGTCCTTCATGAAAGTACTGAAAATTCTGTGGAAAACAAAGGTGAGTACCATATTTCAATGTGTTTAGCCTAAATAAATCTTTCTTAGCACTAAATATGCCTCCAAATTAGTTTTCAATGTTGCTGAACGAATATGGACATTATTAATATTTTCATTACGTGTAAAGTAAAGTTTATGTCGATTAAATGTACAGATTTAGTCCGATACTGTCACTATTTATGTCATGAAACCATCCATAAAAATCTAACGAAGCACTAACAGGCATATAAATGATCCTTAACCATTTCCTTTACAGAGGGAAAATGTCCTGTTTCCGGCTCATGTGGTTTTGGTCAAGTTAGTAATATACCAATGCTAATGTTGCGTTCAAGTATTCCTGAACAAAAAAATTCTGAATTTTCAGGAACAAAAATGTTTTTTTCAATACTGCATACCGACAGATACAGTCTTCTACAAGAGTTAACAGTTTTACTTGTAATGATGGCAATGTTTTCTTCATAAATTATCTCTTACTACCAATGGCGTTTTTAGAGAATTTTCCTTTCTCGCTTAAATAAATTGGCTGTGCTAATGGTTTGGAATGGATGCCACAAGGAAGATTTATACGTGGCGTTATTAGCAAAGATTTGGTTGTTTTATTTTTGGTGATCTCTTCCACTATAATGTAATTTTATCTGTAATCAGTCACGAATATAGCCGATTTGATAGAATACTTATCATACACTGCGAGCTCTATTTTATATTACGATACCATGGCGTACTACGTTTAAATACTCGCTATATATACTCGTAAATATAATACGATAAATCATCAATTTTGAAGTGGTTTCGGTGTCTCTAATTTTGAATAGTATTCAGTTGATATACGTATATAGATTTATTTCCGTTGTGCCGTACCGTATGCGTGGTTAGTCAGTGCCATTGGGGTGTATCTACATCCTCAAATCTAACGTCATAAATTTGGAAAACAATTGAAACTCTACTAAAATTTGAAAATTTTATTACAGCTGTCACAATTAAAGGAAGCATCTTTTTTATTTAATAAATAATTATCTTTAATCACTTTTGAGTGATGTTTGCATTAATGAATACCTGTGAGAACCTGTTAATGTATGCCTTAAACAGAGCTAAAAGATTCAAAAGGAGAGTAAAATGATTATTCCGAAATTTAATATTTATAAGATAATTAATTTTTTGTCATATTTATATTCAATGGGACATTGAATTCGTTGCTAATAAGATAAAATCGTCATCTCGTCGTCTTGTTTTTCTGATGATAGATCCTAAAATACGATAATTAATCGTAAAATGAAATCGTTTTCATAGAAGCCCTTTGCTTAGTTTCCGTAGTCACATGTGGACTCTCATCCACTCTTAACCGCAATCTTTTTGTCACTCGCGGTCATTTTATCAGCGTCGCACCGCATAAGGCAGATATTAAGGTCATACGGAATGGCTTCTCTCCTTTTTCCAGGTAGGGCACAAATGCCCATCCAAGGCTAACTACACTCGCGAGAGCCGAGGCGAGTCGTGCGTACGATTAAAAGAAAAATCGGAATTGCAGGCGCCCCTCTGCATCATGGGTAATGCGATGCATTGAGCGGACAATGCAGTTTGCATAACTGCTTACATGCAACGTGCGCTCAGAGCGGTTGACTCTCTACCCCTCCCCCTTCCTCTTCTATTCCCTCACTGTCCACCATCACTCGCCCCTTTCTGTGCCCTGCAAATCCTCCGGCGCTACTCAATTTTCTGTAAAACTTCCACTCTCGCATGCAGAAAGGGATGGAAAGAGGGACGGAGTACGCAATCTCGATAGCTTTTGTTTGCTGCAGATAATGTCCAGGAGCCCCACTATCTCTGCTTAACTCATTCCCGCCTCTTTCTTTAATGTTTTATGGTATAAAGTACGAAGTTTTTTATTACGCTCAACTGTTTCCTTTTAGAATGATTATACTTATTATTCTTGATTTTGCCGAGAGAATTTTTATAAGCATGAATCTGATGAAACTAAGTTTAAAATATTTATTCCTGTGGACTTTTTCCAGAAGCACATAAGTAGATGAATATTTGATGAAATGTTACGCCAATAGACAAGAAGGTGTCCTTCTGAAATTTAACCTTGGTATTTATGGATGATTTTCGTACTATTATCGAAACTTTTCGCCTTAGTTAGACACAAGGTCTGTCTGCGACGTTTAGCTATGCACAATAATTATTCACGCGTAGATCAGAATAGAGAAAAATTAATAAAAATAGTCTTTACGTAAATTATTACATCGACTTACCACACAATTTTAGATAAATAGTTCATAAATACATGAAATTTACAGTTGAAAGTACTTAGATTTGGAATAAAATTAATATGCAACTTAATCGTTATTATCAACTGTCGCGTAAGGTCTTTCAGGAATCTTCAGGGTCTTTCGTAGTGATTTTTGGGATAAGGAAGTGAACGTCTTTCATCAATCTACTTCTATTAAACTCCCGCACGTCTGCCATATTCCGTTATGGGTTTGAATTTGGAATTTTTAATCTACCTTTGCCATATGCTAGGCGATGATAAATCTATTTATTTTGTTCAGAAAATAATACCTCTTTATTTAGTATTTTTTTCGCTTTTTCCTGGACTTAATGCTTCGTTTCTTCACTAAACATAATTTCAACCGTTCTAAAACTACTGCGGTTTGTCTTCGTTGTTTATTACCCTCCGGTCTAACAATATTTCCATCCTTTATGTTAATTTTCCATTTCCCTATTAAGTATTTTTAAAGATGTGTTTTGCTGATTTTTCTACATATCCTTATAAATTTAGAAGAAAGTTAGAATGGCTTCTATTTTACATAGATGCATGTACCTTCAAACCTCCTAAAGGAAATCAGTTAATATGACAAATGAGATATCCAATCTGAATATGATAGTATTAAATAGATAAACATGACACAAAGGTAAAGAATGTCTAGTAGGCAAGGCGAGGTAATTAAAAGGTATGAAATAAGTTGTTTGTGAACATTTAGGAGAAGATATATTCTTACATGGAAATTTCCGCGATACAATAGGGAATTCGCGTGTATTCGTTAGTTGTCTAGATCCGATTATTCCAGATTAACCTGTGCAAATTTTGTATAAATAAAGGCATAGTGCTTTCAAGTTCTGACATTTGTCTATTCTTTTAGGGCAAGGAACAGACCCTGAAAGTCTTGAGCTAATCCGAATTACTTAAATGTGACACTACCATTGTATGTCTTACTGTTTGTTGTTTTTACTAAATCACACCTTCCAAAAATGATTTTATAATCGGATTTCTACGAATTGGAATTTTTCTGTCCTTTCTAAACTGTTATGTATTCGTTGACTGAATTATGATTTTATGAGAGAAATGTGAAAAACTTTGGTTCCCTTAAGAGATGACAGAACGAGAATGTCTTTGTTCCACTAAAATAGTGTAACATGGTATAATCAATTATGCTATATATGGTAACGAAGTTTAAATTAGAGGTATCTTTCATAAAAGTATTAGTTTTCTTGAAAACTTACTGCTTAAAATTGTACTTACGTTGAAGTGTATTAATTAGTTTTAAGATTGATATATGCTAGAAAATACGATCTAAATTTCTCCTAATCGTTTCGCAAATGAATAGGGTATCTCAAACTTGGGATTCTATTTCGAACAAAAATACCGGTCCCCGCGATAAGATTAAACTCTTAATTCATTTGTCACTCTCCATTAATGTCCATTACCAAATTATTTTCTATCTACGTTTAGCCGGATTTTTACAATATGTCATGCTTCTTCAGCTAATCAATTTATGTAATTTGGGTAACAAAATATATGTGTTTAAATTTTACTTATATATTTTCGTTTTCATTTTTTATCTTTTTCAGTCTAGACGATCGATTCAATTGTAAAGTCAAGAAATCAAGAGGAATTGTTTCAGTTTCTTCAGTTAAATAAAATTATATGTATTGTCGTCACTCTTTAAGTCATGACACTTACGATTTTAAGATATCACATGGCATAACAAAATGTTTTGTCATCTTCTTAGCGTTCTTTTCAAGCGATGCAGTATTACTCTATATTTAACTGTTTGCATACATTATCACTTAAAACCAAATAATAGTGGTGCCGGTATTATTAAAGGTGTTTTGTCAGCAAAGATCATTTCGCACGTGCGTCCCCACCGGGAATCGAGACCGGGTCAGCTTTTTCCGAAGTCGATCGCGTTACCCACTTAGTTATCTGGGAGCCCCATTAAAGCCCAATAGAAATTTAAAGTAAGTGATCATAGTATGTCTATTGCTAGCACCGAAATGAGAATATTTCTTACCCAAAAAAGTGTTGATTTTTATCATGGTTGCATTGTTTTCAGTGCCTCGGGTTTTCTAATTTTCATGATGTCCATGATTACATCAGGGGCAGTTAATGACGGCTCATAAGATAAAACGTGCCGAGAAGCTAATGTTTTTTTTAATATCGTAGATTTAACATTTTCCACCATCAGACCGTTATGGAGCCTCAGCGGGAGCGTAAAAAATCATCCTCGCGTCATTTGTTGCATAATTACATCCCTTTTCACAGTTGAGTGCCTTACACATCAACGGGAAACAAAGGGGGATGTTGGCATTGGCCCGCTGGACCGATGGTATGGAGAGAGAGAGAGAGTAGATCATGCGGTAAGATTTTACCCAGGGAGTTAATTAAGCATTAAGTTGTAAAACGCTTCGTAGGATTAGCATTATTCAACGAATTGCCACTTTCTGATCATGGCTCTTCCCATATCTTGCCTGCCACTGGGTAGGAACACTTAGTATCTTCCATCCTCGCAGTAAACTCATAGATCATTAACTTTATGCGAATTGAGTAACAATGAGGCATAGCTCACAATGGCAAACACATATCACCTCAAGCGTGGTACGGCGCGGAGGATATCATTAGCTGTAATTTGCCGCGCTACGTGTATCTTTATTACCTCCGTCTGAAATAATTTCGCCGCTACGATTCTGGTCGTAGAGGATGAATGATCTGTAACAAACCTTTTCCAAACATATATCTTCCCAAATTGTATTAAATATTTCGTTTGTATCGGCGAAATTGCGATGCGAAACGACAAATAATATGGAGGTGCCAATAAAAATTCTTTCCCCGCAATAATTCGATACCGATACGGTGGTCCCTTATGGTGATTGTACGTTTTTGTACAAATGCCTTTCATTACCGTTATATTTTATCGAGGTTACGTTCAGGGGGAGTCAAATTTCTCTGTTATGGATATTTATGCCCCAAAACGAATTTATAAATGAGAATTGTTTTCATTTCCGGAAAAGAAAATTTAATTTCCGCTCTTGGAAACTAATTCGGTAAAAATGTCAACACAAACTCTTGTTTACGTCAACCTCGATGGATCTTACATTTAGGAAACGTTTTTACCCCATTACTAATTAATGCAGTGGCGTGCAGAGGCCTGGTGGGTAGGGTTGCCAACTCCTTAAAGGTTGATTCCGGCGGTTTTCCATTTCATGAGTAGGATATTCCGGAAGCTTAAATTTGAATATAATTATAACTACCGTAGAATGTCTATTCAAAGCGCGACCACGGATGGTTGTAATTTTCTAACGGTCAGTTTGCGTCCAAACAACGGCTTTCTGGAGATTTTCTGTAACTCTAATGATTCTTTCTTTATCATCTGCCAAGCAGAAATTTACCCAGATCTCCTTTCCTTACCAAGTTTATCTTTACCTTTCCGCTTGCCATTAATGCCAATTCTTAATTCATTTTTTCATTAAATCAGCAAGTCAGACATATTTTATAACCTACGTAAAATTTACTCCGGACTAGTGATCGATTAAATGAAATATTTCCTAGTCTTAGGAACGCTAGAATCTGAAACACCTTTTTCTTAAAATATGAGAGTAATTTAAAAAATGTAAGATAATGTTTCCAACTGAAAATCATCGCCTTGTTTATCAATCTAACTGATGTCTGATAATATAACTGAGTGCCCCGACCCATACGGATTCTCGGGGCCAACGCCCCGTTGTCCCGCTTCCCCTGAACGCCACTGAATTAATGATAGCTATTACGCATATGAGAAATCATACGGGTTTGACGATTGAGTTCATGAATTTATCATAGAAAATATGATAGAGAACGTAATTATATATACATCTCCTCTGTGATATCCTTCGAAGTAATTAATCCCTTTGGGAAGTTCTACTTCGAGGTAAGCGCCTCCTCCAGCCAAATCATTAAGCAATGATTGAATTCCTGAAACCCTATAAGCTCTGATGTCCCCATTATAAAAAGCCTTTGATCTTTGAGAAAAGGAAGAAATCATTCAGGACATTGTCGAATGAGTACAGAGGTGGTCTTTTAAAGCAGAGTTTCCAGCTTATATGTTCTCTGGTCCCATTTTCCGTGTCGTAAAGCCAACCAAGTCCCACCAGTGTGCAAAAAGTCCGTTTTATTGATTGGTGTATTTCACAAATACCTAGTATTTTGATGAATATCACTAAAATTATCGGAATATTTATCTGAGTTTAAGCCACAATATTATAATAATGTAAAACTTAAGATTATTTCAATCCATTCAAGTCCCACAGCACAGGTTCATAAGTTGAGGGAAAACTCTTAACTGTTACTGCTTCTCTGGCCTTTTACTGGTATGTAACATATTTATAGGAAAATTTCATCAACCTAATTGTCAGAAAGCCTATTTTTTTCATGGTTAATTATATCGTTCTGGATCTATGCGGCCGGCTGGAGGTGATGTATTTCCACTCTTCCTTTTAAAGTAAATACGAGCCTTCTTTGGCTCCATAATCCATCGATGTGTATCGAATAATTGAACTTGGATGTCTAGGCTGGAATTCGTCCATGTTAGTTTTGGTCGTATGTAAAGGACATGAATATCAGTGCTAATATGAAGAACATATACTCCGATTCATTAACGTCGTTTGATATTCAGTCTAATCAATAATAATCTCACGCGTAAAAATGAAGATATATTTTTATTTATGTCTAAGACACCATAAATTGAAAATTAAAACTGTGAAAAATACTCAAAATTTCAATCACTAATAACTTTCGGACCAGCGAAGAAAATCAGTTAAAATCTTAAATTACAGCATTAATTTGAAGGTCTAGAGAAATAGGATATCAATCTAAATGACAATTATTTGAAAGGAAGGACAGATTAGAGAACGGATTGTCGCCGTATATGAAGCGCCCTCCATCACCCGGTATTTTCCCGAATACCTGATACGCCATCTAGGGAGTAATTCCAACACTCTTAAACTATTCTTTCTCCGCTCCAGACTTCCAAACCATGCAATCCTCCAAATTCCAATTCGCGGGTTTTGGTAGGAATTTAGTCGCAGTATAGCCCCCGTTACAACCCACCCGACACTCCCCTCTCCCTTCCGGCCCAGCGGGCAGGGATAATGGATTTTCGATGTGTACGGGGAACGACAAAGGCTGCGATGGACCAAATGAGGGAGACGGAGAGAGAGGAAGGTTTTGGATCGTTCCCGGTTCCCGAGGGTTTTCGAGGGGAGAGTGGGGGCTATTCTTGCAGTGGAGTACTTTGGTGGTCCGAAGGGGTAGGTTTTTTAGTTTTCTCCGAGGAGGAGAAGAAGAAGATTTTACTGTGTGGTATTGGGGATAAAAGAGATGGAGGAAGAGTGTGGGAGGAAAAGGGAACAGACAGGCGACTGACAGAAGTGACTTGGGTTGCCCTTTTATTACCAAAGAGAGAGCAGCAGAAGGAACTGTTGGTCGGGTACGGGTTAGGGAAGGCTAAAATGAAGACAGCAAGAGTCTGGGAGAGTAAGGGTGGGAGGCCAAGACTGACGCACAAGTTTATTCCAAGGAGCAAATTTAGCTTAGAAACTCTCTCTTTAATTCCAAGCTTTAAATGTAAATGCCAAACTCAATTTGATGTTTTTAAGACAAATTGAGGAGCAGTTGGGCAAGCAGATGGAGGACAAAAACTGGAATATAACATGACAATTAAGTCAGTCAGTCAGTTTTCATATATGTATAACGATGTAAATTTTAACGGGGTACTGCCATTTTATTGTTTTTTTGGTGAGTTAAGAAGGGAGATTTTGGAAGTCTATTGGGTTCTAGGAGTTTAGAAATAGGAATAAATTAACATAAACTTGCGAAATATTATCAAAGCAGGGAATGGTAAACTTGTTAAATAAGCATCGAACGTAGAAGCATCGAATAGATGTTAACTCCGATAGACGTGGACGGTGTTGTTCCAAATAAATTAAGGGCACGGCGTTTATTCCCGAATAAAATGGACGTTTTAGTACTTTAAAATAAGCCAAGATTGTTGTGCGTGATTGTTTGAGAATTGTATTTGTATTGTGTATTTTTATGATACTGAATTTTATTGTATAGACCGTATACTTAGTGACTAGCGCCTGTGTTTACCAAATTGTCTAGAAACTAAATTGCAGCCTTTTGACTAATCAAAATAATACTATACTACTACTATATAATTTACGAAATAAACCGTGCAAGATACTCTCAAGCGTTACCTTTCATTTTATATATATAAAATAACATATAATACTGTTTTATATACATAACATATAATACTGTTTAATTTTTATAAACTATTGCCAAAATCTAAGCATTGAGTTAAATTAATGAAACCTCACACTTCATTACGTTTCATTCATCAATAGAAGAAATTCTACTAAATTAATTGTATTGATAAATATATGTGAACCCTTTGCCAAAATTATTTGATTCCCGAAATCATTGCAACACTTAATATTATTCTATTCTCAGAATTCCATTCATTCATCCATTCCTCATTGATATTCCCTGAGGGAAATCATCCCCAAACCATTACTCCCCGAGTTCCCCTCCGAAAGGTCGCCCGTCTCTCTCTCCCTCAGTCCCCACACTCCGATACGGACAAGTCATCTATTTTTAGGCTTTCACACGCACGTCTGTCCACCGCCTCTTTCCGACTTCTCACTGTTCTCTTCACAGAATCGCCACCACTTTCCTCTTCTGCCACGTCCTCGCTAAATCACTTTCCTCCATTTTCCAATTCCTCCCCATTCATTCATTCATTTCCCCCGCAACGCTTCTCGTTCCCCACTGCAATCACCTCAGCGAATGCAGGACGAATTACGGTCTAGAAAAAATACTAATTTAGTATCTTATCATATCCCGTAATTATTTCAAGATGCATTTGTAGAATATTTCCCAGACTCACGAATTTTCTTGCAAACCCTTCTTTATTTACTGAAGCCTTAATGCTCGTAAATTATATGGGTAATGCAGTATATTTCGGCCATTGAGGTTTTGCATTAACCAATGTTAGAGTTGAATGTTATTTCGGAATGTGAAGCTTCTCGGATTGCATCAGCTTTTAGGTGAAATAAAGAAAAGAACTTCGCAGGAAGCTAAACAAGAATATTATGCTTTAGAAATGTGATATTTACACATCTTCGCTAAGATGTGCGCGTGCATTAAATAGACGTGGTAATCAACCAACCAAACAAACTTGAATATTCCCTTGTATTCCTTGATGCATCATAGCGAGTATCAAACGCGCTCCAGAGTTTGTGTTATGAGACCGCTGAGTTTTCATCTGGCAGATCTAATTCTCATGCAACTTCATATGCTTTCCAACTACAATTTACCTCCTCGACTATTAGATTATCCAACCTCTCCGCATCCACGGACTCGGAAAGTGTGCGAATGATAGCGGTTCCATTTCCTCCTAAGGTTAACATACAGAGGAGATGCAGTCGATGTGTAAACTGGGAGTCGGTATCTGTATTTGAGAGGTCTTTGTTCGCTTTACGTCTTCACCACATGTTACCCCCTCACCTTGATAAAAATTTTTGCCGTGAATTAAACGTGACTTTAATGAGGAAAGTTACAAACAATCGCTGGATTCCTTTCAACGCGGTTAAACGAGTAGACAGTAACACTTCTGTGAATCATCGGCTGTAAATTGATAACAAAATGCAGTAAGTAATGTACTGATTCACAGTTTTATACTTCGTAAATTTCTGAATAAGCTCTACCAAAAACTTAATTTATATATAAGAATTGGTGTTTTAATACTGCCATTATTATAAACAATAAACTAAACATAAATATAAGATAACTTTAAAATATAATATATTATTTATTCGATGGAATTCTATGTAATCGAGGTAGAAATAAATGCCAATCACTCGCTCTGTTCCACAAAATATATATCTCTAAAGGCAAGAATTTTGCTTCTCATTCCAGTACCTGAAGATAAATTAAATACTCGAAACCCTCAGTCGCTAGAAGAAATATATTTTGCGGAACATTATAAGTGATTAGCCATTATTTCTGTCAAAATTTAAAATAAGTTAAAATAGCTCTTGTGTTTACATAATACATGTTTTTAATGTTGCTTCCATTGCTGTTACAATTATACTTGTAATGTTTTACATGTGCATGTTAAACATCTCTGAATACGACTCCATTTCAGTGAAGGTCGAGTGTCGTACCTGAGTGTCACTTCACGATTCATTCGATTCATAATTTCAATCCAATTCTTGAGTAAAGTGTTCTATAGGATTGAAAATAATGCAAAGAAGGATATAAATTGAATAAAAATAAATGCGAATAAGACTTATATTAAAATGTATGATGAAAAGAATTCATATACCTCAAAAAAGCAATTGCAAAGAACAAAAGAAGTAGTTATCATAAAAGACGTGTAATGTATAATTAATGATATAATAGGAACAAAAGAATTGCCGCCACATTGTCTCATACCGATATAATATCTCAGCCAACATTAACATCTTTTTAAATTGCTTCATTTTCGCAGGATCTCTCTCGATCCTTATCCTAAGTACATTTCATGAACCATCCACGAGATGGGGATGTTTACCAAAGTAGAATTTCAGCAGCGGAAAGAGAAACATGGTCGTGACACTAACCGTTTCCACTTCCCGGATGGTTATACAAACATCCCTCTCTACCCCCATGCATTGTGAACACCATTAAGCAAAGTCCTTCTTTTAGATTAGTTCTTTATGTTTGGAGCGAAAAAGTCGTGGGAAGGAAAACCATACCATTCCTCAGAATGGTTCGACGAAAGATAAAAATCCTCTATGGTGGCGGGATACTAATTCGCCGTTAACGGCAACGCAATGGAAATGGAGGATAAGTTGATTGTCATTTGGGTGCTTAAGTTTTACCGTTATTTTCCTCACTCGCGCGATATCTATCTCAACATCGCAGATGACCGCAAAGGGTGGGATTCTTTGCTGGATAAAATACGCGCTCATTTGCCACCTTCCCAATCCATCATAATATCTAACGGTTATTGAGAATTGAGATCCCCGGGATAAAAGCGACCGATGAAGCTATTTCTTTTGTCCCCGTTTCCTAATGCCATCTCCTTAATGGCAACCCAGCCCTCGTATCCTTCCACCATTCCCCATCCCGTCATCAAAACCCCCCACCGATTCCAGCTACATCCTGTTTCCAAAATATCCAGACCCACCCTCGTCGCTTCTTTCAACAAGGCAAAAAATATACCTCCCTCCACTTTATTCCTCAAATTCAATCCACGAGTGTTTCCCAGCCCCCTCAGCATCGTTCTCGCCATCAGTACCGCCCCATTTTGTCCCATCCTTTTATCTTCCTGCGCCGTGGGCCGCTCAGATGGTCACATATTTCCAGTGGGGCGTTAAAAAATAACCCTATGAAAATAAGAGGGTAGTGTTTGGAGGAGATGTGATAGGAAGAAAGAAAGACGATTTCATATATAGCAAATGAGGCGTTGCATTCAGAACGCGTAAACTTTTGCTTCGGTCCTCTTCTTACCGTGACATTTCTGAGCTATCCTTACTGCCTACTTCCGTTATCCACTCTTGTTCCCCTTCTTTTCCAACTTCTTCGTATCCTTTAGCCATCTATACGGAAAACTTCCTTCGTTCTTCCTTTCCATCACGCCCCACTTCCTCCTTCGATATCCTTCGCTTCGATTCTAACCACACTCCCTGCGAACATCACGTTTAGCTCTATTGCGTTCACTACATTTGCAAGGGATAAACAATATATGGACTAAATACCGTCAAACTTAAGCCATGCTTTTGTAAGATATCTTATTACCGCCGTACAAGCCAGCCTACGTTTCCGTCGTAAGTAAGCTGGATCTCCGAATTAACCATATGGAAAATTATTCTTTCAGAAACTAATAGAAACAGATCACTTACTACATCACATCTTTATAGATGTTTGAACATCTTGATAGATTTTTAAATGCAGCAATTAAATAAAGTAGCTTTGAGTTGAAGAGGTTGACAAGTATTGTTTTCTAGATCCAGTTTAATTAAAAAATATCGCGTATTACGCTGAAGTAATGTTTCATCTTTAACGAAAACACTTTGTAACTTCCTACTACTGATTTTTATGTCCAGTTTTGACGAAATAATGAAAGAGAACTTTTTAATTTCCACAGGAATATAATTGAAATTACGATGTTTTCTTTCATTATTTCAGTATTTCGTTCCACGAAGTACGGCCGGAAACGATTGATTATATTCCAGATTTGAAACCAAGTTGGAGTCTCCAGGGTCATTTCAGAAATGCATCTTATATATAAAGTTGCCCTATTATGCACGAAAATTACATTTCTGCAGTGTAGAGCAGGAGATGAATGACTTACAAAATATAAAATCATGAAACAATACCGTGGATCTTCTTCTAGAATATCAGCTCTCCATTTTAACATGCGCATAAACTTACAAACAAGTTAAATGCTGAATATAGTACGGGAAATCAAATGTGGAGAAATAAAATTAACAAATCTATATAAATGCAAAACAACAAATGTTATTTCATGTAAACACATAAATTTAATGTAAATAATTTGGCTGGATGGCATTTATATGGTTTCCAAACCGCATGAACTAAGGATATTAATGTATGTGAACAGTGAGAACTCCGGCCACCCTTTCGTGCAAGAAGATAATAAGAAGATTTTACAGGCAATATTCAAATTTCTCATTACATTGTTTGCCATTGCCGAGTATATTGGAAGTAATTTAAGTAAGTACTTCTGGACTAGATAAGGTTCTTACCGACACAGAAATGTAATTTATGAAGGATTATTCAAATATTCCAAGTCGTTTGAGTGTTGCTAAAAGTTACGAAATATTTTTACCTTCGAAATCAGTGTAGAGAAAAACTTTCACCCCTGAGAAATTTGAAAATGATAATTTTTATGCAATAAAAGCTCTTTCGTAGGATTCTCTCTATCAAATTATCCACAATACAGCATACTTCCGTAATATGTGAACTTTTGTTATGCGTGCTAATGGTAGAGATACGGTGCTCAAATAATTAAATTGTTCAGAAAGAATAAGATCATATTCCTCTAACAGAAGATTAAGCAAATATTAAAAGTTAGAGCAAAAAATAGCAATTTGATTTAAATGTCATTAAGTGCTCCTTATTCAGAAAGAATAAGATCATATTCCTCTAACAGAAGATTTAGCAAATATTAAAAGTTAGAGCAAAAAATAGCAATTTGAGTTAAATGTCATTAAGTGCTCCTTATTCATTTTTTAAAGAAATTATGCTATTTTACATTGGTCAGGCCCCATCTGGAAGATGATGCAATTTATAAGAGATTCAACGGTTGAAACCTTACCTGAGAATCGAGAAAGTACAAAGGAAGACGGTACAATTTGCTAAAAATTCTAAAATAACAAAGCAAGCGTTACGCAAATGCTCTCTGATTCAGGTTGGGATTCACTCTATTTGAAAATAATAATTTGTTTACTATAACTAGAGGTATGTAATAGTTAATCGAGGATAATGTGACTAAGCGGTTGTTGCTATTCCTTTGATATTTGTTTTAAAATAAGACAAGAAATGCAAAAGTTTGGAAAAACCGCCTTTAAATGACTAAAAATGGGAAAAGTTACCGCAAACTCAAGTGTCTAATGTGGCAACATGGCTGAATTCTCGGCCAAGATTTATGCCAGCAATTTTGTCACTCATATTCTAATGACAGAGGTACGTATGTGCACATTATGCTTGTATGACAGGAATACCGTCGTGATTCATATAATTCCTCTCCCTACATCGCTTCATTCTATTATTCCCCTTTCCTTGGATTCCCCTCTTAAGGGTATAAATCCCGGGCCGTTGCTGCCACTCGATTTGGCACCGCCTGCTTAATCACGCGAAAAAATGGCATCGTTCTGAAAAATGGCTGAGAGTGCCGTATGAATGGCTCGGCTTCCTATATTTTGGATGCTTATGTGAAGAGCGTGCCTGTGCTCGATGGCATGTGGTAATGGATAGCGATCCTTTATGGAGAAATAAATATAAATACCTCAACTGACGATCTGAGTCGAAGGAGATTCTTCCAATATTTCAACCATTTCATGTATGCCGTGAGTTTGATCTCGATGTGTCAAATATTTTCTCAGAGACATTTTTATAACGTAAAAGATTGTAATATCTAGTTTTAGTATATTTGGCACAAGTATTTTGTAAATTTTATTTATTAAAAGGTTCCGAAAAAGGTATGCGATAAATTTTTACTACAGTTGAATGTTATGTTGGCACATTAAAATTTTGTTGTTTTCAGTGCGAAGATTTAAGAATATATTTTATTATTTCAATATAGTTGATCTTTAGCTTGCCTATCCAAGAAAACTTTTTATGACGACGTTCTTAGTCTAGATGCATTCTTAATTTTCGTAACTTTATATCACCTTTTCTATAAAATCTTTATGATCTCATTGACCTCTTGATTGAGGAATAATTTGTTAACTGTATCTTATCCATTTGTGCGATAATATGTGCATACTTCAACTTAATAATTCATTTTAATGCTGATAGTCAAAGAAACAACCTAAAATAAACTTTGGTTAACTGAAATAAATCCTACTCGATGTACAAGCTACTCAATTGTGAGTTCACCTCTTTTTGTGCCTTCCAAATATATCTTTAAATGTTATTCATTTCATTTTTGATCGTTTAAAACGTCAAAATGTGTACAATTTCAGAAGAATGTTGCCATGGATATCCTTTATCATTCCAGGGCATTGCTTAACTTTAGCGCTATTTATGGATTTAAAAAAATCATTTTGGTTTATAAAAATTGAAATTCATAAATATATGATTAGTATTCTTCCTTAACAGCCACGACGTAGTTCTGTGACAATCCAAAGCTACTCCATGTGTCTATATAAGAAATCAGAAGTAACTAAGAATGTCATCTCATCAAATAAGACCGGAGGCTAAAAGTGCCATCGGAACTAGGGGAGTGGATAAAAAGCATGAAGAGAGTCACGAAAGCAACAGCTATCACTTATCAAAACGTTAGATCTTCAAAGATGCACGAGACCGGAGGACGTTTCTCATTCCTCATCGTCAATTCTAATGGCTCACCGTCTTTACACAAACCACTCCCATCCTCCCATTTCATTGTATCACATCCAAAAGAAGGATTTAAAGAAAGGAAAGGGACAGAATCCTTTAATAAAGGGCAGAAAAGAGAAGCGAAATATCGCTTCCGGGAATTGCTTGCCTTTAAATCAACAACGCTGGGTTGAAAGCTCAAAAAACCTTTACTTTTATCTATCAACCCCATCTCCTTCGCTTGGAAAAGTTTTGCCAGGCCAATATTTGGCCCGTTGTCAGTGGACACCGGAATGGTTGATGGAAAAGAGGGGTGGATCTGGATGGCTCTGCTCAGTCGTGGAGAGGGAGTTTTGAAGGATCAAGGATTACGTGGAAAGGGAGAATGGAGGAGGAGCTTTCCTGTGTTTCCTGCCCCAATTTTCTCAAGAAGTTTTTCTTTTGTTATGAATGTGTTTTCCCTCTCCAGTTTTCCCTTTTCTTTGCAATTCTTCCATTCTTTTGGAATGAAGATTGTTTTAGCTGTCCTTTCTCAGATCAGCTAGCTTCCCATTTATGCAGTTTCTATGATTTTTTTAAGTTCGTCTTGGACGTATATAGAAATGTTTTGAGTTTATTACAGATACATCTGCAGTCCATTTGGTTCCTGAATGAATTTTTAACTGCAATAACTCATCATGTAATTTGAACAAAGTTAAAGTTTCCTTAGGCAGCGTTATTGAGCCTGCCCTCTTCCTCATTTAAGAAAAAATCTACTTTGTAGTTAATTGAGGAATTCATCTGTCTTGAAAATGCTATTTAATTGCCAGCGTTATGCAAGGAATACGATTGCAATAAAAATGTTTAATGATGAAACTATTGTCTTCACACTTGACAAACATTGAGGTAGTATAAAAGATGATTCTCGACTGCTCGGAAATTTTGAACTGAAAAGCGACTACTGCAAGATTAACGAACATCTAAGAAGCAATTACGCATACATTCAAAGAACTCCCCGATCGCATTTTCCATCTTACTCTACTCTTTGGATAACCTCTGTTTGAATTCCTCCATCCTCTGAGACTTGACTCTTTCCAGAATCCGAAGAGATAAGATTGAAATGTCCTTTAACTTTTTTATTTCTCATTTCTCACTTTCTTTCTTCTTTAATCTCAAACTTCGCATTTTTTCCCAGGAAGATTGCTTGAGATGTGCGACGATAGATGTCGTTAGCGAAGTATACGGAGGAACGAAATAACCTCTTGTTTACGACTCTTTCCTTGCTTGCCTTTACAGCCTTGTATTTTTTGCTCTGCTGAGAAGCCATTGCCTTTCTCCGGATAACAAAAAGTAAATAGCATCAGTGGAAAGAAAGCTTCGTGACAGTTGTCTTCACGGTTTTTACATTTTTGATGAAATTTTACGCTAATGATCAGAATTTCCGATGTTCTGTCGTTTTTCTGACTTATATTTGCCGTTCATGTCAGGTTCGTGTTATACTACGGTGATTTGAGCTCTGAGAAAATAAATTGGTAATTATATTTCGTCGCAAAAGTTCAACGACATCATTGCTAAATTTTTTGAGTGGGTATTCATCTGTAAATAACAATAACAAGAATAATCTCCGCGAATTTGACGAGACTTAAGCAAAGAAAATCTATGATTATAATCAAAACCCAACACTCGTGTTGCTGATTTGTTTAAACTGCCACATCGAATTTAATTATTTTAGATAAATATTGAACTTCTTTATTAGCATTCGTTATTTAAATTGAATCATTTTTTAAATTATATTTTGTATGAACATGTGAAGCACGTAATAGCTCTAATTTTAAATTTGTAAATATATTATGTTCTCAAAAAGTTATCCGAATCAATGTGTTGTTTACAAGTTCAATATTTAATATTAATCATCTCAATCTAAACCAATAAATGCGTTTCAATTTTTGCTGTTACGGTAGCGCATATTTATTTCATTGATAGATTGATACACTCCATCGGGAGGAACTAGGAAAACAATAACAAATTAGCTCTATCTTGATCTAGCCTGTTTTGAAAGATTCGCTTTCCAAAGCTTTGTTAGTTAATGGGTGGGTAATCTTGTAACTTACCCCACCCTTTAAGTTAATCCGACGACCCTTGGGAGTACCAACATTGTAAATGGAAGCGAAAATAACTCAAGAAATGCGAGTGTATAGCTAATAAATGTTTTAGAGCATTTGCATATTTCTTCTGATTCATTACATTAGAAACGTATCTTTATAATTACTACCAATCAAAAATCGTGATTGAGAACATTTTGAAAATATTTGCTACGGTTGAAAGACAAAATGTATTTCCTTTTACACTATCGAAACTGAAAAAAGGTGTAATCATTCTGATGCGAATGACAATTTTTTCCTTTTTTTAACACGTGTCATTCAAACCTGATAAATAGACGTGAGAAACATAAACGACACCTTAACTAAGAGGAATTTTTGGAGTGTTCTTCATTGGTATCAAGCGATATGATATGTAAATTGCACAAAACCACAGCGGAGATTTCAGTCAGGGGTACCATTTTAGATGGAATTCTCGAGCATAAAGGTGTCATTTTCATGCCTCCCCTATTGGTGGAGCTGAGGTAAACCGAAAGGTTACTACGAAGGAAATTTTTAATTCCGAACTAATCATTCATTCATTCATTCAAATAATACCTGGAGATTCAGTGAGGACATATATATTGCCCTCAAATTTGAAGCAAAAGCAAATTTTCATAGTGTATTTTTATTGAATTTGTTGCAGAAGATTTTGTTCAATTGATACATTGTAAAATTGATAGATTGTTTTAAAATAGCAGAAAAATTTGAAAAAAATTTCAAAAAAATATCGGAGGATTCCATCCTGTATGTAATGTGTAAGTAGATGTAAACTACAATATTTAATGCATTGATAATCAGATAGATTCGATGAATCGGAATCAAAATATTTAAAACAGCAACAACATCAGTACAGCAGTGCCATTTTATTATTAATTTATTTTATAGGTATTTTTGCAAATAGGCAAATATTTTTGTTCATACAATTTTTTATGTGACATAACATGGGAAACGGGATATATCATTAAGAAACCGATTTTTAATGATACGCAAGAATATGAAAATTATGATAACATGCTAGTATTTCGATAGATTGGAGACATTTCTCAGTACAAGAAATACCCCGGAGACCCACGGAATCCCGGTGGAGGTAGCAAACTTAAGTAAAGACCAAAGCGAGTTAGAATCCGATCCATACATCGGGAGGGTTACAGTGAAATATTCAAAGAAAGAATTAAATGGAAAAACGTTGCAGGAGTAAGAAACGGAGTAGTTTCCTTTCTTCATAACTCCCTCTGAGAGGTGAGTGGGAAAGGTTGAAATGCGTGGGACTGGTTGGATGTGATGGACTGTCGTGGGGAAAAGGGTTGCAATTATTGTGTGTGGAATGGCTTACAGGACTGAGGAGGGGAATGCAAAAGGGAAAATAATGGTAAGGGAAAGTGGAAGGGCTTTTTTCTTCGCTGAAGTAGTTTTCGGAGATTGGAGGAATGTCTCGCAGAGCCGAGGCGCTCGAGGATTCAGAGAAAAGGCTCCCATTCTTATCCTTGGAAAGGTTTTTCTGGATTTGATTGGATTGTGTCGCATGCGAGATAAAGCCTTGTATATAGAAGAATATGATCGCTGTAATTCCAGGCATTAAATTCAGGAATAACTTCTCCCTGTAGGATATTTATTCCGAAGGCCGGTTCAACGCTCAACCCACCAAAACTCTGGAGAGGGAATGTGGCTTACAAGGAAGGATGAGGAGTGAGGTACTTTGCCTTTAAAATTCTCTCTGGGCCATACTAGTGGAATATTTGCACGGATTTTCAACATAAAAACCCCCTGAATAACACTTGTAATAATTTCACTGAGGTATGATTAAATGTTCCATAAATAATTATTTATGCGTTAGAAGCTTACATATAATCTCAGATAAAACGAAATAATAGATACGTTTTTCTATCCTGTACCGTAGGACACATGAAAATTATTTTAATTTTCAAAGTATGGTAACAGGTGGAACGATATATCACTTGACATATTTTTAATTGCTCCACCTGTTTCAATCTAGGTGTATCGAAGTTGGAGTTTCTGTAGCGGTCGACTATTTCAATCTTGTTCGTAAGCATCGGTGTCAACTGGGCGAAAGGACTGCTCTGGTTATGACTACACGGTAAAGAGTCGACTCGGCGATGATAGGACATTTAATTTTTAATAGTAAGTTAATCGATAAATCATTAAAAACATAATGTAATAAATTAAATATTCATTTTTATTAGAAGCCATAATAGTATGTGCAGATTTTACGAATTAAATGGAATCAGAGAGAATTATATAAATATAGTAAGAAGTCAGTTCGTTAGGATGAAAGAGATAAGAAAAGGGTAAAGGTGACTTTGCAACCTTCCTACACGTACTAGGAACTCCCTGTTTCGTTACTATTAATACCTGAACCCACTTACGTAACATTACAAAGGTTAGTGTTAATAGAAATATTATTATTAAGATCCATGTGAAATATCCGAGATAAGGTTCGCCATCACTTTTTGGAACAGTTTTCTGAGATTACATATCGGGCATATTTGTGATAATGTTGGTGACAGTAGGTAAGAAAATACGACTGCTCCATGCACCTGTTCTCCTTCCGTTAGAGAATCAGTGAGTCGGAGGTCCATAACGTTATTTTGTAGTAAAAAGACGTATTCGACTTGATGGACGATTCTAAATTGCGAATTCATTCAATCTGCACTGTCTATAACTCATACATTAGAGCTGCCATCGCGTTTACGCATCGTTTCCATCAATGTCTTTCTTAAAATTAGGTCCGCCCTTCTAAATGGGTGTCCGCTACGGTAGCCGCCCGCGATGCTCTTACCATTTCTTTAAACCTAACCCTTGCAGCGAAAATAAGTACCGTTATCTTTGAGGTAGACTCCATACAGTGTTGCAACATGTTCCGCAGAAGGAGTTTTACGAGTATCCCGAATCTTATGNCTGTACGCCTAGTAAGATTCCTAGGAAAAAATATAAATAATTTTAAAAAATTCAGTAATTAGTTTGTCAAAGCATCTGCCCGGAAAGGACAAGATTTCAGGTTAGATTCCTGGTACCTACAGTAAGACTTTTTTCATGTTAGTTTTTCCTTGGAAATTAGGAATGCTTAAGACTTTCAAGGTGATTAAGAGATGTGCAAAAAGTGTTTAGGGCTGGTGAACGAAAGGAATTTAAAACTTATATCTTTCGTGAGGGACAAGGACGTAATGTTGTTTTTCATTACGTCGTAAATAAGTAATAACTTGTGATTCGTTAAAAAATGGTTATTTTTGTATGTAAAAATAATTTAGCTGCCTTCTTAGCATAGTTATAAAAGCCTATCTCATTTTCATTTCATTCATAAAATCTCAATATACTACTATGGAGACCAATTATAATGACTATTCAATTTATGATATATTTATTAATAATTGATCGATTAATTTCAAAAAAATAATAATTGTAATCTGTTGCTTTCTTCCGTTGCCTATGTGACCTATCGCCGAATGGTATTTCGCCGAGCAGTCCTTTTGCCAAACAGTTACCCAAAAGCATAAAGTTGGTCATTTATAATGTGTGCAATAATATTCCATAGCAATATAAGAGTAAATGAAGGTAAGGAAGTAAAAAGAATCGAGCCCCGCACTTTAGGGCCTAATGGAAATCTTCGTCACTGACTAATTTTTGCTTGCTGAATTGTTACATACCTACATTCAAATTTACTTTTGTATTAATATGTAAAAAATCCAATTTAAGGTAAGGAATATTCAGTATCGTTGTAATTTTTTGCATTATATCTTACGTTAGAAAGAGAACTTTAAATCATTGTAACATAAAAAGGGCTCCTACAAATAAATCAATTATTCCTATTCTTTCAATTAGCATTAGGCCATCATGTGGAAAGACAATCAGTACTAATAATTTTCCTACGTTATTGACTCATTATAACTCTGAAAATTGCAGTGAAATCGATGGAAGGAAGAAAATAATCATCGATTAGTATCTACGTTGAGGCATCTATTCGGACTGTATGATAACATAGGAATCATATCTATTTTACCACATTTCCATTATATCCATCGGTACCAAAACTATGAATAAGAAAGGAGTTCAATTATTGGTGGTAGTAATTGGGAGATATTAGAAAATAATTATGTATGTTTTCCGATTAATTTTAGAGGCTTAAATTGACGTAAGAGTCATATAGGTGTGAAATTAACAAAGAATATACGAAAACTTTAGACCGAAATGAATACTTATCTTTGTTTCGAGATTATATCATCACCTTTGATAAAGAAAAAAAAAGTTTTGAAATCACGTTCGTGTTTGAAATCATGTTTAAATTCTAAATTGAAGTTTTTGTCACGAAAGGTTCGTTTCGAGTTACTCAAAGAATAAAAATCTCAATTTGGTCATTCCGTCGTCAATTTCGGCACGATTAATTTTATATTGCACTTTGACAGCTGTGAAATTGGTCACTAATCCACGAAAGCAGAATCAATGGAAAATTACTCCGCGGCCTAATCCTGCAGGATTTGATGAGCAGCTGGTGATAGCAGGCATAATCTAAATCACGATATAATGCGTGAAATATTTATTCTGAACCGTTGCAACGTTTGCCAAACCCATCAACGACGTAACTCATTGCTAAGCGCCGTTTTCCTACGAATTTTACGACTCGTTTGTTGAGATTAACAACAATGCAAATCATAGTTTGGCGCTTGTTTCCAACATTACAACGCGGATGAAACAATTTACATTGTGATGGACGCTGTAAAAGCGCACCTGCGCGCAAATACGACCAAATTCAGATTATACGTATATTCAGTCCAAACGCTCCAGACCTACTCCATCAATTTAAAATCAAATTAACCATTTTACAACTGCAGCTGCTTCGTTCGGATCTACGTCCCAATCGCATCTCACAAAAGGGGATTACATTTTTCGCCTGCAACGCTTCGAATTCATTCCGTCAATTGAACATGCAAATAAAAGATTTAAAGCTCGGGAGCGCCCCCCCACCCGCTCCGCGAGCATTTAAATATAAATTGCCGCTTTACAATGCGTCCCAGGATTCACGAAAATGAAACTACCGAATCACGTGCATTTTGGGTGGGACGGTCATTATGAACGAGGACTCGGCTTATACCTATATAGATAAATATTTATTCTCGTGAGATAGAGAGAGAGGGAGAACGGGATTGCGGATAATGGCCTGCGCAATTTTTCAGAGTGTTATACAAAAAAATGTAAAAATGGTGTAGAGATTTTCTGGAGAGTAGAACAAGAGGGGTGGCGGGCGTTCCGCGAAAAATACAAAAACGAATTCGGGGAAGGGATAAAGAGGATAAAGGGAAAGATTTTTTTTTATTTCGCGAAAGAAGGAGTGCGTAAGGGGGAAAGGAAGGAAAGTGGTTAAAAAGAGGAAAGCTTGGGACTAAATGAGGACCCTGCCCCATTTGACTCTCGAGAAAATGAGGAAAGGCTGAACGGCGTAGCGCAAGAGGGAATGAGATAGAGGAAAAGGAGGAATGTAAGAGAAATGACAATAGCAAGGAAAAACTGCCACGGGTGATGGAACGAATTTAGGAAGGGAACGGAACGGAGCAGAGGGATGGAGAATGACAGCGGACCGGGACGATTTAATGGAAGGAACGGAACGAAAATGATGGGAGCTCTAAATGAAAGGGCTGAATAGGTTCTCCGCTGGTACGTTTACAATATTATGACGTCTCGGATTTGAGAAACTTAGCCCCGAGGGGGAAACAGGGTGTTGCGAAAATGCGGAGGGTATGTATGAGGAGGTCGGGATTTGAATTTCTGCTTCTCATGTTAAACACACAAACTATATTTCTTACCTAGATTTGTAATGGAACAGAAAGATATAAGTGGCAATCAATTTTGCACTTATAAGAATCGTATATAAAAAAAGCAAATATCTGTCCGTCCCCCTATTTATCTCAGACACGGCATGCCTTAGAGATCTGAAACAAACGGCATTGTTCTCGATACGTATTTCGACAACAAATTTGCCATCTTCGGGAGAGAAGAATAACTGAATTGTGTTTCTACGATGCTGAAACCTCAGGAAAACTGTTCTCATTTTTGTGAAGGCCCGGGTTCGAACCCAGGAGCCCATAATACGTTTCCATAAGAGATGAACGTAAATTACGTTTTCATGACTTGCAGATGTTGTTTCTATTACAAAATTAAAATAGAAACAATGGTCCTACGAAATTGAGACGAGTGTCACAAAAAAGGAAAATACTCATAGCATCTTATTTTAGTCGTGAATCGTTCATATAATTTCGAAATTGCGAGAACCGTGATAAAATACACGGAAAATTCGTATTTTTTTCGGAAATAAACAAACCATCCCTTTGACGACTAAGGCCATTGCTGAACGTTGTTGTCATGAATTATCTCATATAAGTGCACGGGGATAATCAGTTCTTATAATTTTTATAAGAAATTTACGTAAATCAGGCTTTTATGACTTGAAAACCAAATAAATATAATAAATAAATAATAGAATAATTATTATACATGACATAAGCTATGTAGGAACGCATGATATACATGCGTTCCTCCAGCTACGGCAGACTTTTTCTCCTTCGTTTCTTCATCGAAATTATATATAATGGTAAGAATTATATTGAGTTACTATGTTCTTACGACGGATTTTTTTTTGTGCTTAGGAGGACCAGATATATACGATAATAGAATTATTTAGTAGGGGAGTAAAACCATTACAGGAATATTTTGTTCAGATGATCACTCGAGCAGTTAAAGTAGCTCAGGCATATAATAATGAAACAATATAAGTTATTACATTAAGATAAATAATGAAAGTTTTTTTCATTGAAATAAGAGAAATAAAACTTAACGCTGAATTTGTAATACCAACTCCTAAATGAAATGCATCGTTGAATAATGATTTTTAAGCATTACAACACTTGTTTTTATAACTTTCTTTCCTAATCTAATATCTAGGAAGCACAAATAAACTCAATTTAAATTAATCGCCTAAAAGATGTACGTTTCATTAAGTTTATGCATAACTCACGAAAAGACATCTATTGGTTTTAATATTTGGAGAAAAGCAGGCATTGGATATGAATTGAGTCGTTATCTGAAATTACTGCATATGAATAATTTTCCTTGGCTAGATGATGTAAAATAAAGCAAAATCTGGGTCGTTATAGACTATCAAGTATTATATTGTAAGTGATTATGGCAGAGGTAAGTGTCTCTTAGTACCGACAAGTTAAATCCGACGGTTTATCTTAATGTTCGCCATCTCAGTATTCAATTCAGATATATAAGACTTCGAAATACTCCTGCAGGGAGTTGCGTAACCATGTAGAATACAGATAAAATGAGCATTAGGGTAAAAACAACATTCTTACATTTCTAAAGCATCTGCTCGGCGATTAAAGATGCTTTGCGCGATAAAAACGTATAGCGCTGCGGTTAATATTTAAAACGCGATTAATATTAATGAGCAGAGGAACTTGTTTTGAAACATTCCTTTGTAAATAGCTTTCTTTTGGCAAAGCTAGCGTGCTGATACTCGGAGAGAGGACAGCAAGTGTTTATTCTAGCAGTATGATAATAGAAAACGCGATGGATGAGGAGATATAACAGGGAGGGATATAGAAGAAAGGATTTCCAAGGCCTCTCGGTCTGGAGATTCTCGAGTGGGATGGAATAGGAGGACATTTAGCCTATGTCGGAAGCGGAGAGAGGCGGGCAAAGGGAAGGAAAGGTTGAGCGCTCTTCCAGTTTAACTGCGTAGAGAGAAAGGGAATTTTATGCGAAGTAAAGTGGGGATTCTGCGTGGACTAATGGCCATATTTATGAATGTCGGCCTTCGCTTACCTCTCTTTCCCATCCGCCCGCCTCTCATGCCTCCACTTTGCCAGACTTCCGACGTCTACTTGAAATGAAGCTAGGCCTCTAAGCCTTTTCCCCTGTCTACGCCAATCCTTTCACGGAGTCGCAAGAGCGGAAATTATAGATTTATAAAAGCTGGGACGGACGCATGAAGTTTCAATTTTGTTTCCCTCGCGAGGAATTTCGCTCGCTGAAAGTTGTTGGGGTTTGAATTGGAAATGACGAGGACTGCGAAAGGAATGGGGTTAGGCGGAACAGGTGACTTTAACGATGTAATATACTTCGATCGCCAGAGAAACTCGAGAAAAGGTCGTATTCATCGGATCTATGACTTGACAAACAGTTACCGGAGCGATTTTCGGAAATGTTTAGAATAAACAGAGTGTAGGAAGGCATTACTCGTGAAGGGCCATAAAAATAAAGGAAAGTAGGGTACGAAGTGTCTTTCGTTATCTTTGAATAATTGGATTTTTGGCCACCGCAGACACTCTAATGCGTGACAACTAAGAATATTGCATTATTCGGGTAATCGGTGAAATGAAAGAAAAAACCGAGAGTAAATCAATAATGAATAGATAACATTGATATGTATTCTTATTATTTTTTGAATCTTTAATGTCAGTGATGAATATTAGGTTATATAACATGCTAAAATTTCCGCGAAAGCTTATGGTAGTAGCGTATTGAACGAACTATTGTTATGAATAGTCTAGTATTTCAAGAAAGGAATTCTCCTGGGGTTTAGAGTTGCTTATTCCAAGATAGTCGTCCATTATCTAAATGTCTCGTGAAACCTACCATGGAAATCCTTGGAATTTTGCTTACTCTATCTAGAGGTTCCTCGAAAGCTTGGGGCACTTACGTAGTTGGCATCTTTTGGTTTTAAAATCTTTCTCTGCTTCAAAGACAATTTCCTATTGTAGGCGTGCTTTACAACTCTTTGTAATGTTTTGCACACATATACGTGTAAAAATTCAATTCATCCCAATTTTGTCTTATCCTTCCAAGAAAACTCCCCCTGTACTACTCCTTGGAGCCACATGAGCTCTCACAGCGCCTTTATTAGCAAAAACCTAATATTTTCCTATTCGGTTCAAGTGGTGTCAATGTTATAAAGACGAAGAAGTATATGCTAACCGCGAGTGTCAATGCTTACATAAGGGATTGTTTATGGCTCTGGGTGAACATGAGCTAACTACCGTGAAAATAATTTTAAGCAAACGTAAAGAAGTTAGAATAAGCGGACGTAACATTGCATCATTAATGATCCAATTGTTTAACATTGTGCTGCATCAATGATATAGTGTCTTTTCAAGGTACACGATTTTAGGTTCGATAGTAGCGTTACGGCCATGATATAATCACTTGGGTGGAACTCGGTGCTGAATGGAAGATCTGATTACTGACGAAAGCTTTCCGAAAAGTTCATCGGTCTAAAATTTTGAGGCGGAGTAAAAGATAGTGTCTCTCTGGTAAAGGACGAGAGCGATCTTCGAGAGGCGACCACCAAGCGTTACAAGGAAATATCGCTAAAACGGATAGTTACTTCTGGCCATTCTTTCCACGTAGCATCAGAGAAGCTAATAGGGTATATAAAGAAATATGTCAATATATCCCTTGCCATGCGCTACTGGCGGCTTGCGGGGTAGGAATCTGAAAACCTAAAATATAAGTGGGAGACCTAGATTCATGTTCCAGGGTGGTTGTTGTTTTCTGCTTCTTAGTATCCTTGGATATATAGAAATGTATTCATATTATACTATATCAGCGTTTACCCTTATAATTTATCTACTCTTGCTGCACGAACCTAAATTTCTGGATTCCCAAGTAGTTATGTTTTAAAAGTAAAAATTGAATACCTTCAATGCCTTAAAGAGACATGTGACCACTTTGTGACAAGTAGGGGTTCAGTTATCTCGTAAATGCCAAGATATAATATTAGGATGACCCTATAGTAAATAGTTTTCCCTTGTTCTCTTCTCTGAATCTAAATCTTAAAATAGGAAATCGTCCACGTATGCAGCATAATGGTTATGAATTAAAATTTACGCAGCTCTAAATAAGGCGTGATCGGAATTAATGCTATAATTCATTATTCATTCATAAATATCAAGAATACCTCAGTGGCTTTCATTTTATCTCGCCTATGGGTAGGACTGAGAAAGAAGAAAATGAAAAATGACTTCTCTCTATCATGTATCAAAACTAATGGAGGAAGTTCATACGGATATGGTGCCAAGTGATGTGTTTGTTAAAGTTCTATGCCCAACAATATTGCATTGCCCACAGCATTGCTCTCTCTGTGTAATAGAGAAAACGAAGGGGCTATAATGCTAGAGAGATGACTTCAAAATCCTTTTCATAACGGAACTCGAAGAGAAAAGGCGCTAAATGACGTGGAGGTGATACTCTCGAAGAAAGAGAACGGAAGAAGGGAGAGGGGGTTTGACTTCAGCCGGTGATCAAAGTATAATTTACATCCTATCAGTGAGCGTAGCGCCTCTAGTACAGCCGGGGCCATTAGGAAAATGACCCCCTTCTCTATCCCTTCCTTCTCTACACCCTTCCTTTTCCACCTGTTTCTTTCCACCCTTCGCGTCGCAAGCACACCCGCTGTCTTGCTGCGGTGAGGGAGGTGATTGTTGAAGCGTGGAGAGAAGGAAAGGAAAGAGGGAAGATAGAAAATGGAGCGAAGATGACTATGAGTTTTACGTTTCACTCCAACCCTCCGATTCCTCTTTAATTTTTTGCTCCGTTAATATGCCGAGTTTCGGAGTCCACCCATGGTCCTTCGATGTGTATTGCGTATCGTTTATTTCCAATTCTGATAATTCAGATTCTGAGGCATTCACGTTTGGAGTCGTGAAATGTGTTTTCAAAATTAACACTTATACTGCTCTATATTCTATTATTATTTAAGGTATTAAAATTTCTTTAAAGTTTCTTACTTAGTACTGTAATCACATTAATAAACTTAATTTAACATTAACAAAGCCGAATACCAGTAGTTTAATCTGCACATTTAGTATACTGTGCTATTTTGATAATTACATATTTCGCTGAATAATTATTTATATTTTATTATAATTTTATGACAATTTATTTATATTTATGTTTTCTATGTATTATAGCATATGTTCCTTTTTTTGGCCTTTCAAATCTAATTTAACCTTTTCCATACAACATAGTGAGTCGTTGGTAGATTTCGCACGTTTTTCACGCTCCCTTCCTGTGGATGTTTTCCTGATCTGGTGTATTTTTTCCCAAATAAAAACTTAGTTTTTAAACCCTCAAGTAGTTTTCTTCTGTGCACTTTGTTCAAGCTATCTTCTTTAAATTTCAAATAGCAAAGGGTTGGATGTAAGGAGAGACGTGGTTGTTTCAATCTCGCCCTAATGAATTCGTTTTATCTGTATTATCATTTTGTTCTATGTAAAGGTGTATATAGTTCTATAAAGGATTAATCGAAGGCCTGAGAAAGATTCTCCCTTTTACCAGACGGACTTTTTGAACCTTTTAGCTTCTAATTCCCTTACGTCTTCGAGACGAGGGTTGGAATATACAGAAAATATGTTATGTTTCAGTAATGGTTCTACGATAAATTTCTTTCTCCTTCTTTGTCTTAAAGCTTTCATCTTTGTTTCATTAGAAATAACTATTCCTCGTCTACTCTCTCTCATGAAACCTTACCCTCGTTACTTTCTTTCTTTTAATATCTTAACAGAAACTCAGGGAAAGGAAGGCAAGACTAGTAGAACACTGGAATTTAACTTTTGATTCATAAAATGCTAACGTCGCACAGTGGGCTAGAATCGAAAAAAAGCTGGCCAAGAGGCCAAAAATAGGTTTTTAGAGTGAGGAACGTGAACCTTCGCATAGGTATTCAGAAAAGATTGAATTTTGTTGTTCTGCCTTTTATTTTTCGTTGTTCTGCGCGTCAAAAAGATACAGGGTGTCAAAGTTGGGAGATTTTCACAGAAAAGAATGTTCTCGGATTTTTATGAAAAACATTCAAGTTTGCTGCGATGCAGACGTGATTAAAAAAATTAATGGAAAAACCAATAATGCCATATTTTAGTATGGTTTCTGATATTTTGATTCGTTATAGTTTTGTGCTCAAATATGGATCTGCTCTCTGCTCATTTTACGCAACAAAATGGCGGACACCTTTTTCGGCCAATTTTTTAGATAAAGTGAGGAGAGCAACTAGGAAAACGGCGCCAAACTATCGAGTCTCTTATACCACGTCAATGTCTAAGGTTTGATGTTTCTTACATGCTTCATATGTGTGGCCCTCAAAGCGCATAAGCCATTTCAAATTTGGATAAACTGGAAATTCATTATTTTGATAGATTTCCGTAAGCAACCGTGTATTTATAAATGTCGGTGAAAAGAGACGTCTGAGATAGATTTTTCGCAATGATCGATGGACAGATAGGGCATTTATAGGCTGTATAATCATTCCTGATTCTTCTGTGACCGTTTTTACATATTACCGTATGCATATCCTATATCGACATTTTATTGTTCTGAAATTCTAATGAAGTCTACAGTGATGTTTCGGTATATGATCATCTATACGTTATCACGCCTAAAGAGTATGTCTGAATATGGGTGTCCAAGGTTACACTTCAGTGGTTCGTAATAGTTTTTTAACGATTTAGGCACAGAAATTATATTTTGGTGTGGTTTAAATTTTGTAGTAATTCTTGGAATTTGCTCTATGTATTGTTTCAGTACTTTGAAACAACATTTCCTAAGCGATTCCACAGAGTTGAGTTTCCGCATACAGAGTAGCAAACTATAAACCGCTTTCGGAGAAGAAAAAATGTTAGCTGTGCACTTTTTTCCTCAACAGAACGTCTGAATCTATGAAGTACGTTAATGTTGAAAACAATAGCATTTCCTCCTATCTTATCTCTTCTATTTATTGTTTTATTTTCGACTTTAAAGAAAATAAGTATACGGGGTTTCGCAACTTCCTTTTTCTAGTGGTAAGGGATCCGTAGGAAGGTTAAGTTTGGAGACGTTGCTGTGATGTGCAAAAAAGAAATGATAGTTGAATTTCTACGGTAGATTCCAACGATTGTATCATGTTTCCTTCTAAGCAATAAGGAGTTTGCATACAAAATTGGGTGAAATTTTCATGAAAGAACAAGCAACTTGGCCGCTCGTTATAAGTCTCAAAGAAAGGACTCATTTGGCCTTCATGCAGTGAGATTGCCTCCTTTGTTTAATTACTTGTATATACTCATATCAGGTTATAGTATATACACGAAAGATTATGGTACTTACGCAGTAGACCGATAATGTTTAGGAATAGTCCGCCATCCGGGCATTGGTTGCCGACTGGGACTTGGGTTGCTATTTACCCATTGTTTACCCTTTCCATATCTCGCTTAAGTTAACTTCCTCCAAAAGCGATTTCCCTTTCATACTGTGTTTCGGAGTACAAAAAGTATTCACAGACCCACTACTTCTCTTGAAATTAATGGAAATTTCGTTTTCGGATTCATTTTGTTTCCTCTTCCATTATCCTTCCATTCCCATTACCCTTATTCCCTCACCTTTCCGGCGCGTAAAAAACGGGAGAGCGTCACGAAGTTTGGAATCGGCAGGGAGGGGGCGTACCTCTCCACTTCTTTTCAACTACATTGGAAAATTTTTGCCTCTCTGTGGAAACGGAGAGGAGAATCATATTTCGCATCTTCCAAAACACGCTAATTGGGACGAAGCGAGGATCAAGGGGGTTTCTAGGAAAGAGAATCCAGCGAAAAAGGGGAGGAGAACAATTTGGGAAAGTTTTATGGAATTTCGAGAATTTCCAGAGAGCTGTGGAAATTAACTCCGAGGACAACTTACACGGGTCGGCTTGCAGAGAAAAAATGAGCATCGAAATCATGATGATGATGGAAAAATGAGAGACGCAAAGGCAAAACAAGAGGGATTTTCCATTGTTCTCGGAAGCTAGAAAAGAAGCAAACGATTATTTTGAGCGGTGCGCGTTTATTTCTCCTGATAAAAACTTTCCGAAATAAACTTTGCGCATTTATTTGAGGAGAGAATGGAGCGCGAAATTATTTCTGAGAAGTCGGATGCTCGAGGCGGGGTTTCCTTCGGGAATTCTTTCCGTCGAATGCTGTGGCGCGTGTAATAAATTAATTATATTCTTTTCGTTTTGAGTAAAATTGATTCAAATAATTGTAGTTGATTAATATTAATAGACATGTCGATGAAAGATGTAATGATATACCATCGAATTGACTTAGAACACGGCATGAATAATCTCGTGAAATTCTTTTCTTTATTGTATTAAATTACATCATGTATCATTTATTATTATTATATATTGTAAGAATTTTGGATAGCTATAAATATAGTTCACTATTTTGTATGTACTTCTACTTTCAGATTTGTTAAATTGCACAACTGAAAATTATTAATTGCACTTATTTGTCATTTATTTCATCTTAAATATGTTTAATATAAATTGACAGATAACTTGATTTTGACGTACAGGATTGACTTTGCTTTTTGACGTATGTACTACAGGCGAGTACTTATTGATGAAGTACTTATATATTTTTGTCAATTCCTATCACATATATAACTGGATAGGCTTACTGAAGTTTTTCACACACCCCTTCTTAGCTGCCGTTTTCTTGCTGGGATTTTTTAGCAAATAATCTCTCAAGTACATTTTACCTGTATTCATTCCCGTTTAGTCAATTATCCCTTTAAAATTAAGAAGTGTACAACATATGACGATAGGTAGGATGAGAGAGAACGATGTCAGTCTCAATCTCACCCAAGTAAAGAGGTTTCGTCATTGATAAAAATATAACTATGAAATACAGCTTAATGCAAATGAAGATCTGCCGAAAGAAGATCGCATTTCCGCCATTTTCCTACGGTAACTTTCAGCGTTTGTTGAACGAGTGAGAAATCGACACGAAAAATTGAAACTTACTAATCTGTTAACTAATAATCTGTTTCATAGTGTATGTACTCCCTGCCACACAACTGATGTCGGCTTGCAGGCTACATTTTTAGATGTAGATGTAACATTTCAAGTTTACATTCAAAGTATATATTGGTATTTGTATGTTAATAACAGAAAGTTAAGTTGACGCCGAATTAGTAATAATATGAAACTCGATGGATGAAATTAGCAATTTACAGAAATATATTGAAATTGACTTTCCGGTAACTAGTAATCTTAGTTTAGATCCATCGGTAGATAGGTTTAGAATGGCAGTAGTATCCACATATTTATCAACGAATGATACTTATATACGGAATAATATGGGAAATAAAGGTTGTTATTCATTCAGAAATTCAAACCTTAAAAATCACAAGACACACAAACTTGAATTCGGGGAGATAACAGACAATTATTTCATTGGTATAAATTAAGTGATGTAGACTAAAAGAATTGATGAGAATGATTTAATGTTGGTTATTTCTTTGGTCTACACTTTACTACTTTTCTCCAATTACGCCGATCACCAAACGTTATCCATATTTGAGTGATTCAAATTGTTTGAAGATCATCCTCCTTTATTTAGCGTTGTGATTTCCTCTTCTTATACTTATTCACAACTTATTTAATACGTTTTATGTAATGAGCCTTTCCCAGGTCAATCATTGTTATACCTTAGAGATCTTTAAAATTGTCCTGCAAGAATATATGAGTTTTATTCCTAATAGAGTGCAATTTTTTATCTCTGGATTCTCAGGATATAAACACACTCTGCTGAAAAATGTCACTAAATCAAAACAAACATGTAGATTTACGCATATTTTTTGATGTGTTTACCTCTTTAAATTTAACAAACATTATTCAGTGTTTTTGTGCCATTCTTTGCCTGACGATGATGCGAGGAAACGAAATCTGGTTCGCGTTTGATACATTCTTGGAATTGCATAGAACATTTTTGTTTTCAGTTCCCGTTGTTATAGAATGTTATAGAATAGCTTCAATTTTAACTTATTTAAAGAAAATGCACGAATTCCACAAAAATAAGTAAAATCAAAAATAAATGAAAATTTATCAGTTCGCAATAGGAATTTTTTAGGAATCCACCAAGTATTTCTGTTTATTTACGTCGTTATGGTAACACCTGAATATGTTAATTTCAGTCTTATTTACAGAAAAATTAGGCTGTGGGTTATACATCACGTGAAATATATATGAAATCTGTTTCTTGATTGTCTTTTGCTATCAGTGATTTGAAATTGAATATATGATTGTGGATACGTCCGAAAAATATAATTTGCAAAAAGCCTTCATCAACTAATAGTAGTCAACTCTTTTGTCGTAGCTACGTAAACGATAAATTATTATCAAAATAACTCGTACCCCATGAAAAAGATACTACCTCTATAAGGTTTCATACACCTTTCATTTAGTTTTACATTTCTATATGAAAATTCCATTATTCCCGGTCTCTTTCTATAGCTTTTCCGCCGAATCCACGCTTTACACAAGATCAGGCTACATCGGCAACCACCACGCATAGCTTCTCCAACCATAAGCTTCATCCGTTTCAGGATTCTATCAGAAAAATCAATCGAGAGGAAGTATGGAAGGCATTCAAAGGAACGCGTAACGGAGACTCCCTTCACGAACGACCTTTGAAAAGAGGATTTACACCGGTGATTAACATAATCACCAATCATGGTATAAAGGCCTTCCAAGCAACAACAAACTCTTGATGCGATTGCTATCTCAACTCCCTACCTAGTTCGCCGCTTCACGTGGACGCTGTGTCTGTCTTTTGTCAAAGCTTTCCTGCTTCGCAAGGGCTATTAATGGACTGACGACGTTATCGTAATGGAAGTACCCTTGGGAATCCCCGTAAAGGCGGAAAGGGGGCAAAATAAATAATGACTGCTGCTAGGCGTAGAGAGGGCTCTTCAAAACTTGGAGGTACCAATTTACAGAAACGTCAAAGGATTAATGGTACAAGTGTTTTAGAGCGTACTTCTGCTGTACAATGCTTTTAAATTCTATCCTTCTTTCATTTTAAAGGTTCACGCACTGCATGGACGATAAAACAAATGCCAGCTAGGGTATTTTTGCCCTATAAATCTACGGGATTTGTTCGTGAAATAAAGCTGACGGTTAATTAGAAGGAAAAGTTTGACACAGCGAGCGTTCTTTATTCGTTTGATCATGAAAACATTAGAAGAGATTAGTTCAACCTTGATTCTCCGTGTTGGATCTTCATAACATTAGGCAAAACTTATTTTCGAATTGTTTATTTCTGACGGGAGTTGTTACCTCTTCCGAAATTCTGGGATATGTTTAGGGATTCAGAACTGATAGTAATTCCTGTCTAATCTAACCTCAAGCTTATGCATAGTAGCTCATTTCTTATTTTAACCTCAGATTTAAATGGCTTTTAATAATATAACCAGCAGTAATATGTCCTGCGATAAGAAATATGAATTCAATTGATGCGAGATTATATTTAATCATGAAATATTAAAAGAAATTATTTATAAAATAAACTAACACTTTTTGTTATGATTTATGCCTTTTAATACTGAAATGAAATGAAATACTTAAGACTTGATCTTTTTTGAGTTAATTACTTATTTGAATAGTTTTTAGCTTAACAACTATATATATATATATATACTTGTTATGTTTTAGTTTAGTTCTTTATTACAAATAAGTTATTTTACTCAAGAAGATTGGAAAATGTATTTAATGTTGTGTTTTAGCTTCTAAAAGCAAGTGGTATTGCTTGTTTTTTTAATTCATTATTATCTATTTAAAGTGAAATTGGATAATGTATACATAGAATACGGCCAAAAAGGGTATAATTATTGAATAGGAGGATGTATGAATCATGATAAAATCAGACAAGAAGGTGTAGGCAGAGAACTAATTTCAGCAACTTCTTTGGTGGAGAACACTTGAATTAACGCTGCACACATCACTCGTGAATCCCGATAACCCAACCGTATTAGAAAGTAATTGAACGACATCCTTTTTCCTTTACAATTATGTGGATGTTTTGCCGAGAACTAAGATCTCTGATCATGAACATAAGAATGGAAGGGCTCCTTAGATAACAGACGGAACCATCTGAAACCCTAACTTTTCTGCTCGACTTTTTCTAAGACCTATTTCTCATGGTACGAAGATAGGGTGGATACGTTCATGATACCAAGATGTCTAGTTCGCTCCGTTCCAATTTATATTTCCTACCCACAGCAGAAACGAAGCCACACGTACAAACAAATGAAAGTAACCCCGTACTTTCTCTTTTATTAACACACATCCATTACACCGCGGAGATAGAAGGATCGCTGGGGAAAGAGCAAAAAATCGCGGGCCCAAAAACCTGCGGGATGGGAAAAAAAGGAATCTGAGAACCGCAGACAATAAAGCAGAGGTCGAGAGATGAATGCTAGATGGTTTGATACAAAGAATGAGACCGGAGAAAAATTGGGCAGAGACATGGCGGAGGAAATGGATACTGGATGGGGGAAGAGATTCGCGCACAAAGTAGGAGGGAAAAAACGAAGAAAATTCCGTTTGAGACAATGGGAAAGGAGACACGTCGGACTGACTGGGCAAAAATTTCGGGGCTATGGCCGAAGAAGGATGTTGAGGAAGGGCGGGAAGGACGCCACTGGGGAAAAGGAAAGGGTACACCCCCTCGGAAAAGGCGGATACCCCTTCGAGGAACGGGTTTAGGATGGACGGTGGGAGAGGGTTTTGCGAGACGTCGCAGAAAAGATTAATTCCCCCCTTTTTTCCTTACCCGAGGACAAGGACGTCTTGCTAAGCGACGCTCCAATAAGCACGTATTTGGCGTTTTCCCCCTTCCAAAAACCCTTCCAGATACAAACATCGCTTCTTTTACGGCTCGCTTCATCTCAGATCACTCGGCCCGAAAGGAAAAAAAAGGCCGTCTTACTATTTTATCCAACTGGACTGCGCCGGGTGCTTTTTCCCCACCGTCCGGTAATTCCTTTAGTGTTGCGCGTCCGAGACGGATGATCTCCAAACGTTGAGTCACGATAGGCGTAGCCGTGGAACCAAAAGATCTTTTTCGGAGGCTGGGGAATGATTTCGGATTTCGCAAGGGTAAGGGATTTCGTAATCCATGGTCATGAGGAGACGCTGGAGGTCTTGTTACTTCCAGTCATTTGCCTCGATTTCTCTACGAGTTAGGGGGTTCGTGACTTTGATTTGTGAGCTCATGCGGGGAGATTCGCTGATTGAAATCTCAGCTATCGGAGAAGCACGCTGAAATCCTTGTTTGAGTTCCTCTTTCCGAGACATCTATAGTCCAGCTCAAAATCAAGGGCGAGGATTATGTTCAATTAATCGGAAAAGGTTTATATGTCGCATTATTTATCCGTTCATTTATTGAAGTGACTAAAACAGAGTTTAGTAAAATTCAGAGTCAGGTATTCAACGATATTAATTGGTAATGCGTCGTAAGATTTTCAGTCAGAGTCTATTTAATTCTCAAGTGGACAGCATAGAAACCATAAGCTTCAGAAACGGAATAAGAGTAAAGTAAATTACCGTACTTCTTATCGTGATGATCATGTGTCAAAAAAAGTAGAAAAATAGCATCCATGATTCAACTTTACCTCTAATAACGCTGTAATAGCTGGATTTCTCACGAAGTAGTCTCCTATCTAGGCAGGGTTGAAAAAAGCGTAACTATGTTTTTAAAAGAATATATAGGATTCGACAGCACCGTTTCGGTTACGATTGAGTACTTCGGGTGGGGTTTGCATAAGAGCAGAAGATAGTGTTATACCAACGGAAACTATTCGAAATTTTTATCACTACAAATCTCATTGACTAGACAGTGGACATTGTTACTCTTAACAACAGCGTTCGCGAGCCCCGAGTTATATTGGGTTTTACACCCCTAAGCACACACTACTCATGGCTTGCAAGGTCAATATGTAAATATAAATTATGCTTACTAGGCGAGGTGAGATGTGAGATAGTTTGCCCTTTCTTTCTACACTGAGCTAGAATGCAAAGTTCTGCTAAAAGAATAGCACTTATGATACCATTCAATGAGGAGGTAACATTTAACAAATGTCCTCTCTACTTAACAAGTTTTAATTGCAGAATTAGTAAGAGTTACTTGTTGCAAATGCTGGGTGGAATGAATTTAGATATCGTTCTCTTTATCACTATTGAGTAACGATTTCCGGCGATGAATTTACGAAACGATTAAGGGTTTGCATAAGTAGAACTACATTACTCTATCAAGAGTAAGTCTTAGCCTCCGAACCTCGAATTTTCATACAATTTGATCGAATGTTTATATTCGAAACACCCTGCATAAATCATTTCCCCTTGAGGGTCCATCTTTTCAGTTTATCGGTATCTCAATCTCAATATCTGTAGTTGAAGATCATTAATGAAATCATTATTCATGTTATAATGTGTCATTTAAGGGTAGATTTTGCCTTATGCCTGAAATATCTCTTTAAATGTTTGATAGTATAACGGTAGTGGGTGGATTTAAAAAGAATAAATCATGAATAATGGAAAACTGCTAACAGAACATTAGAAAAACAAATCTTCCGCATGTGTTCCGTTTTTGTCCCTGTATTTTGAGCTTCAGATGTTTAGATAGTTTATTTTAGAATATTTTTCATTGGCCTAAAATAACAGAGAATAACGAGGAAGCCAGTGAGATCGTGCATCGACTGAGCGAACGCCTCTTTCGCAACAGTTTGTCTGTTGTGGATCAGAGCCATTTTTCCTTCTTTCTATTTATAAAAGCCCGGATACCACCAAGGGGGAATCCAACTTTTTGGGATCCCAAAACATCCATTCCGCGATCCCTGATCTAATTTTACTTGATATCCCCTGAAAGCAAGATTTTGCGCAAACATATAAATAGGGACATGTTTACCGGGCAGATGAAACCAACTTTTGCTCCATATATTTTTCTCTTTCTCTATTTCCATGTGTTGCGATAAACTTAACCTCTCCTTCTTTCCATCAAGACGCTATGTTTACCTCGCTAATTGTCTTCGGCGGCTTTCGTGCCCTTGCGGGAACTTTCTTCAGATTTTTATTTTCATACCAGGGGAGAGGAAAATTTCTTCGTGAGAAATATGCTTCATGTGGCTTACAGTGTTAAATATAGCAAGGACAATTTTGCGGGATGTTTCACTGAACTAAGAACTAATATTCCCACACAATTCTTTTTAGTACAACAATACATCCATAGAATATCTAAACACATCTGGGAATAGACTATCTAAAACCTAAAGTAGAGATATTGGTTAACCCTGTAGGTAAGCGATTCGTAGAATTGAGAATTCCATTCCTATTATAGGACTAAATTGAAATGTCAAGAAATTATTCTCATAAATCATAATTAATTTATCTCTGTGTTTTCGCGGTTTTTTCGCTCTCCTTCTAGTGTGATCATTCGAGGTGAGGTATTTTTCCCTACTAATTCATTCTCCTTTTTTATTGTTTACGTTATCACTGTCTTTTTGTACTTTATTTTGTTAAAGTTATAATTGTATGAGCAGTAGTACTCTTTGATTAAGAGGCTAGACATTTGAGAGGCACAGATCGGCCTCAACTGGACGAAATGAAGAGTACAGTAATAGTAACAACTAGGCTCCAGTGAGACTCTCACCAACAGAACATTATTTCAACTTAAATAATAAAACACTTAAAGAATAGAATGCAATGCGTAATGGGTAGTTTATAAGCATATTTAAGAAGGTTTAGTGTATGCACTGTATCTGAATATATTTAAAAACTACGGAAACTGGACTTACGTTGAGAGAATAATATAATCTTCGCAGAGTCGTAGTGGGAAATTACGTCTCTCTAGGCAAAGGACTTTTTCGCGTCCTATGCAAAGCCGCATTTGGCGGTCCACAACTTATATTGCTACAATAATCTCAAATTTTGCTAAGAAATTCAGCAATAAATGAATCTCCAGAGTTTTTAGTAAAGAAGTTCTAAGATTTTTTTCTGATCCTACTCTTCCCCAAATACATGTGTTTGAATAGTAAATAATATTTTCATTGTTCTAACGTTCTAAATTCTAGTTTCATTCTTTAAATACCGTTTACTTAAATCATCTTTATACTTATGCACAAGTTTTAATGCGGAGCTAGTAATCTCACTCTTACTGGCAAACATAACATAATGAGACCGTTTGAAAAAATGTTCGTGATCATAATATTATAACAATCATCATCCGATCATAGCTATGATAAAGGTTACTATTCATTCAGATATGTATACCTTTATAGTTATAAAACACCTTTCAATTTGGGTTTAGTTACAGATAATGGATTTATTGGCATAAAATAATTCACGTAGCAGAAAAGAATTGATATGAATGATTAAATGTTGCTTATATCTTTGATCTATACTTACCACTTTCTCTCCAAATGCGTAAGCTGAATCACCCAACGCTACCAACTTTGAATCATAATCCGATGCATAAAATTTACTTCGGCGAGTTTACTCACAATTATAGCTGACGGTTATAGTTAATAATTTTAAAGTTGAATTTGTTCACCATATCTCTATATGAAGTGGTGCTTCCATATCGATTATTCCATCGCATTCACAAGTGAGACTGCTTATTCACTAACATTATTGAATTTAGAAAAGAATGGGGATGGTGAATATAGAGTTGTTGCTGCAATAGCCTGTAGAGCCTGATTAGGCTAGCCTGATGTGCAAATCCATCGTATTACATGCCATCTCACCGTTAACTACCTAAAGCTTTGCCAAATGAATGAGGCTTACCAGGAAGGATGAGGAGTGAAGTGGTTTGGCCTTTCTTGCCTCACTGATCCAGAATGAAGTGGGTGGAATACGTCCACATACGTGCAGTGCAACGTTCTTATCAATATCATTTTGCAGTCCAGTGAATATGAAGTGCTATAAAATAATCACATTATTCACTCATACCTTAGTAGTTTTCATACATTCATACCCATAAGCTAGACTGATGCAAAAATAAGAGTAATTTTTCCTCTTTCCTGTATTCGGACTATATTCGGACGGAATGATAGACTACTTTTTGATAAACCTTCATAAAGTTACTATTCTGAGTAAAATATTTGTTTATAGACAGTTTACATATTAGCTTGTAGCAGGAGCGCAGCCATGATATATCTATGGGGGGGTCCGAAACAGTTGAGAGAACGAAAAAATGCCAACCTTACAGGGGATAGTATAATAAAGAGCATCTTGCAAGAAATGTTAAAAAGAATACCTTAAAAATTAACTGGATAGAGAACAACGAGTTTTATACGGTTATGTGGTAAGGTTATTGATAATTTCAAATTTGCTGATCTAGCTTAATCATTCTTAAAGAATTTCACTGTCCTGGGGGGGGGGGTTAACTATGAACCTCACCCCTTTTCGCTTTGCCATTGGTTTGTAGTTCAACGGTTATAAAATGCATAAAAACACTTGGGTAAGCGTGACGCTCGACGAGTGCTAATGCGATCGATTCGAAGGTAATAAACGAGTCATCCAATCCTTTTTGGACGCATCTTCGCTCCACGTAAAAGTGAAAATCCCACGCGAACGTTTTCTACGCTCCAGTTCCTCACTTTACTTACGCAAGTGTAGTGTTATGTATCCAGCCCATCAATCTACGGGGCCCCTTTCACCCGCGGGAAACTCTCCCTCTTCCCCCGTCTCTAATTTTCCCCGTTTCCTCTAATGTTTGCCGAGATGAAAGCCACGCAAGGAGAGATGTTACAAACACACAAACACGGCAGCACGCACGCGCTGCTTGGGAAACACGTTTTTAGGAGAGGGCGCAAACACTTTGACTTTTTGCTCCCGCTTCGCACTTCAGCCTTGAACCTCGTACGATACTCTTCCATCAATCCCTTGTCCACATACTAGCATGCATGACTGGGTATCCTTTACTCGCTCTACGACGAGATGCGCCTTTTATACGGGCGCATAAAAGGCTTCTGAACGCGCGAATGAGAGAGTGCTTTCTCGTTTGCCGTTTGCGCTCCAACATTTATTTACAGTTCCGTTTAAACGAATGCCAAATGATCAGGCTTCGGGACGAGTTTCCATGTATGAGCCTTTACCTACCGTTAGGTAGCGTCCCACTGCCGGTATTTCGAAGCTGATACTTAGATACCCGAGCAAGCATCGATTTTTTATATTTTTTTGCGATTCTCTTTTTCCTGTTAACACATCTTGTTGAATGGAATTTTTACATTTTCCTTTGACAAAAGTAAAAATGTTTAATTTAATACTAGTGGCAGTAGTGCTTTTAAAATAGCCTCGACAACTGAGGTAAATCCGTTCATATAGGTTCCCACCGGGAAGCGAACCCGAGACCACTTTCGACAGAGTCAAACGCATTTCCCACTTAGCTCTTCGGAAAACCCATTTTAGCCAGTCTTTCGTAAAAAAAACCATTGAACCATACATAACACAATATTGTACAGACCATCCATCGCATACGTAATTAAATTTTTGAAAGGAATACCGCTGACTATCGCTGAAGACGATTCGTTTTATGCAATGCCAGTGTTGCTCATGGCTGTGGTTACACGAGAACTACTGAGTCATAAATGTAATGGCATTCACTTTGGTTTCTCGATATTTAATGCTATAAAAAGTGGTTTTTATATGGTAACTGTGTTGCGCGTCTTTGGACGCTTTTCTTTCATAGTATCCTGACAATGGAAAACGACCTCACTCCTCATCCATTCCAGTAAGTTTCATTTCCTCCAAAGGGTTCCTTTAATTAGCTAATGGGGGAGATCTTGTTGTTAAAACTAGTCAAAGCGCATTGATTTCAAAGACAATTTTCTTTAGTACATTTCCCCTTATTGTATTTCATTTCTTAATTTTTTTTACTATCATTTGCACGCAAGCTATGATTTCGTGTTGTAAAAACTTTATCTAACGAAGAAGCTAGTCTGTTGTTAACTCAAGTTTTCTTTCTGGTCTAGGTTGGACTTGGTGCTGCCTAAGGAATGGATAGAGGGAAGGAGCTTCAAGAGGTAGTAAACACTGTGAGTTAAGCATATTTTTTTAAGCGCTCTTTGGAATGATTACGGTTAGTTCTAAATACTTTTGATACGGTACTCTGATGGATGGGCATATAACGTTAATACTAAATTTTTTTTAATTTTTTAGATGTAGATTAAAAACTCCTTTGTTATATACACTGGCAAGGAAAGCAGTTGAATCCCTAATAATCTAAATCAGGGATCTGCTGTCAGCGAGCCACGTGGGGTCATTGGACCAAGTGCCTCAATGTTTCACTGAGAGTTCACTTGCTGATTTCGATTTAACTTTGTTGGTAGAAAGTTGAAATAAGTACCGTGAATCAAACAATTAATATTGATATACATAATATTTAAATCTAATTCGAAATTAACAAATGTCAATAATAAACCTTAATTATGTCTCATTATAGGTTAAAAGAGTTAGAAAATTCAATGCCATGAAAGTAGGGTGAAGGCCTGCTTATCCTTTATTAAGGCTCATTTATTCTTACAGATTTTACCTAGAAACTAATCGGAGGTTATATAACACGATTTTTTTCCTGAACGAACTTTGTTTATTTTAAGGCCTTATAGTAGGGCCTCCAGCCAGGCTATGGAAAGTTGTGGTTCTCAAATATATTCAATTTGACCTTTCTGAAAAAAAATACTCCAATTATTTCGTACAATTTTTTCAATTTAGATTCGATGAATGAAAGCCAAATTATCGTGTTTTTATTCTAACCAACTCCCAAAAATGGAAAATCAATTCCTAATATTAAATATGAAGGCAGTAAGATAGATAAAATAGCGACAAATTAACTGAGAAATTTACCTGGGATTGATTGTAATAGGTTACTTGATTGCATTTTATTCTCGTGCCAAATATGACTAAAATTACTGTAATAAAGCTTCCTAAAATGTATAAGAAAATTCTGATAGTATCTTAAGAGGAAATATTAGACGATTCTTAAGTTCACTATACTCTATACCTGAACGCAGTGAAAGATCGAGTCCCATGGTTTAGGAAACACTAAAATAAGGTTCATAAGAATTCAAAATTGAAATTGAGTTTTGATTCTATTGCAACAAATCTGGAACTCATAGAATTTTCAGCAAACGTAAAAGTTTCAGATTGGTCCCACCTAAATTGACCTTTTCAGGCAACGCGAGTTTTTTTCGCCCGAGTATGGAACTAAAAGGTTTAGTGAAGGTCTAGTAATCTAAATAGGACTAAAGGGTCTAGTATTTGTTGGGCTCCAACGAAAAAAAAAATTTTAATGGTTTTTATTATTATGTCCATCAAATACTATTTCCTTCTAAAACTTTGATTCTTATAGATTATTCAATTATACTGAATTGTAGAGAAACTTATTATACGAAAGAACTGATGATCAGAATATTTTAACAGAGAAAAGTAAACTGTCAATAAATTGCTTCAATTTGCTTGCTTATAAGTCGCTTCTACACATATTCAGTGATTTATTTTCAATTTCCACTAAAGTAAAATGGTAAAGTTGGGAACCTAAAATTTAAAACAATATACATTATTTGGTTTGAATACTTCGTAACTCTGGTAAAGATTCAAGAAATTTGAACTTTCGGTTTGGTTCGGTTCTCTCTTTTACTTGAAAAACGTTTTTTTCTAGTATTGGTCTCCCTACATAATATCCATTGATGTTATCAGTCACACATGAATGCGTACAAGTAGGAAGAGTATTTGTGTGAGGGATCAAACTACAAAAGCGATAGTTCTGTAACTCCTAGGAAAATGGACAAGAAGTGGCACCCCTTGCTTCAATCGAAAGAGGAAAGCCTGAGAGAAGGATTCCCGAAACGACTGCTGAAAAGGCTTTAGAAATCAAACTCTCTCCCACGTTGACCTTTCCAAACCCAACGTGCCTCCCTTTTCAATGCAACATCCCCATTACGCATTTACCCTTGTTGAATCTCCTCCCGGACCCAAACCCAGCTACCTCGTTCAATCTACGACCCCTTTCCTCCTGACCCCTATCTCCAGCCGCCCTAACTACACTTATGCTACAATCTCGCCGTGAATTATCCCTCCTTCAATCTCCCCTTCAATCCTTTGAATCTCCCTCCGTGTAGCCTAAGGGGGCCTACCCATCTCGTTATGTGCAAACGCACACGTATCTATAAAAAAAGTACATCGCCTTAAAGAAAAGGGACGCAGAAGTATTTGGAAGTCAAAGTTTTCAGTTACTCTTTGAAGGTACCAGGGGCATTAGGTTCATTGCGATAATCGCTGGAGTGAATTTATCAAAGACTAGAGTGAGCAAGCATTTAATCTTATTAAGGTGCTCTTTCTTGAAATCAGATGCGCGTTTGATCAAAGGAAATTCCTCAGTTCCAATTCATCGTTTGTTTCATAATGTAGCGGAGATGTTCAAGCATGAATTGCAAAATGTAACCATTAACTTGTTCATAAACTTAATCTACTTGAGACTGGTTTATTTTATAGTCACGAAAAAGCAAATATTTTGTAAAACAATCTTTATCTTGTAGATTTTTACCGCTCATGTGCAGTACCTAGTTATATTGATTTGATGTGATTTCGTTACGAAGATATTATACATTTACTCTAGAATTAGATTATCTTGTTTTACGATCTGATGTATAATTGATATTAAAGATGGCATATTTTTGTTTGCCGCGATCTATGAGAATGAGAGTAAATCTGCCGTGCAAAACATTTGGGGAAGCAGTAACTTACTCCAGCAGCACTGAAATAGAGATACAAAGCTAGTTCTGAAAAGTGAAGTAATATTTATATCAGACACGATCTATTGAGGTAACAATTCACATGATCTGGATCTGTATAAATATAGTAGTAACAATAATCGAGTTAAAAACTTAAGCAATTGACATTAATTTTATCCCGTATTGTGCAAATTGACAATCAAGTTTCTCCTCTCTGCAATCAGTTCCCTTGCTTTTACCATCAGATGTCACCCCTTTATCGCTCCCTCCTTGTACCCTTTTACAGATGATTCAATTACAATGTCGCTATCTCAAAAGGCCAGTCAGCTTTAAGCCGATAGTGAAGAGGCGAAGGGAATTTGAGTCAAGGGTGCGGGATGCATAGAAAGGATATGCAGAGGGGATTTCGAGAGTTCGGAAAGGTTGTAGGTAGCTTGTGAAAGAGATAAAGATAAATAATAGTAGACCTAGGATTTGGTAATGCCAACATAAGACGGTTTTTGGATGCTTTCTCATTTTAAAAACTGAAAATATGAAATACTAAGAGTGCAGATTTTCAAACGGTCAATGCATCTCTGGTATTTGGATTTCTTTAGGACCACCGGGAGTCCTATACATTATCAATGACGATGAATATAATNATATCACATTTAATTAACTACATGCAAACTTCGTAGGATATTTCTCACGGTTTGCGCAATTGCGTGGGTTCAAGGACATATAGGTGCCTAGAAGAGAATCCGCAATCCGTTGATCTGACTCATTCTTTTCGTAGGATAGAGGCAGTTCTTGGTTTCCCTCCAATGTTTGAGGTGCTCATTTTCTGTTCCATAAACTCATTTGCATTCCATTATAATCACAACACCTAATTCGGCGCGTCATCATGAGGTTTTCCTCACACCCGGGTAATCTTACTTTCTCTTCAGTAATGGGAATTCGGAATGATTGTCACTTTCACGCTGGTGGAAATATTGCGGATAGAATTTCCCGTAGATTATGTATACTAATTCTATGATGATTTACTGGCTGTTTATTTTTATCCTCCCAGTTGCTAACGACTTTCATTGAATCCAAAATCACGTGCTTCCGAATTTCGTATTTTTAGGGAATCGTTTTTCCGATGAAGGAAAGCGAGTTTAATCTACGCACATTTCCGGTTTTCATTAAATGTTACAACCTCGCAACAACAGTAACAATATTCGTTTGATTGATTAAACGCATCCGCTTCTAATATATGATTCAAATATGAATTGAAATAATAAGCGTGGACGTTTTACGAGAAAAAAAAACATTCAATACACAAATGATTCCTTTTGTTTGAATGCGAATTAATACACCCGAGTGTAATTTACGTTGTATAAACATTTTCAGAATCAATAGGAAGTTGTCTGTATTCAAATTAATTTAACATCTACGAGCGCACTTCCGCCACGACTAATGTTTTCTCAGTTTTCATCGCAATTTATACGAAGCAGTTCATTTGTTGGAAGCTAGATGTGAAATTACACAAGACAAATATTGGTCCAAACATGTTTAATTTAATTGTGACGAACGTATAACCAAGTTAGCTACTACTACTCTTGGGAAAACTTGTGCGTTTAATTAATTAGAAGCTTATAGATGTCTTCTAGGAAACGGAAATTGGGGAATGTCTTCTGTGAATCTAAAATTTTAGAGTTGAAGATGTAGGAAAGGCGATCGGCACTTCCTACATGGATAGCACGCTATTAGGAAATATGGGATCTTTGACGAGTATTGACGAGCCGAGTACGGCGTCCCCTCTGATGATCGAACCTTTCATTGATTCTTTCAAGGATACCAAAATATCCATGAATGTCGACTCGTGAATACCGGGCAGGGTATTTTATTTTATTTTCTTTTCCCCTTGATACTACCACCTGGCCTGGTGCCTACTTGTAGTATTTAAGAATAAATAAATAAATAAATAAATCTCTATCGAATGGATGGAACATGTGAAAATGAGATGTGTATCGGAGAACATGGAGGGAATTCAGTGCAAATATACGCGCGGTTATGAAGGGACACGGACCGTATCAAAGGAAACGGAAATTTACCGAAAATTGCAAATCTTAAAGGTAAGGAAGTAGAAAATGTCTGTCTAAGTGTTGAACTCGATTTAGAAATTTGTGTTGTACCCTTTTTTCTGAAAGTGATATATTGGAATAACCAATGAAGCACGAGCCAAATTTGCCAAGGGATGAAATTGTTGTCTAATTTGAAGAGAATTCTAATCCGTATCGTTTTATATTTTGGTAAAAATATTTCCTTTGAAAAAAAAATGATAAGATTTTATGTGATTTGCTTCAAAATGTTCCTAGTTATACGAAATTTCTAGTTAAACACTTAAAATACATACATATCGACGAAATTATACTATTGTTTTTTGAAGTATTTTATAGCTCTTCTACATAATAGTTTGCTACTAATTTACTATATAGCAATATTCTGGGCTCCAGGATGCGCGTTTACCTTTGGTAGAAGTGGTCTTCGGTTCTATTTCCGCTGATGTTATCAAAATGACTTTAGTTGTCAAAAATACCACTAACAATACAATATAGACTCTATCAGGAAACCAGGCCGTTGAATTTTCCATACATACCTTCTTTGAATTAAACATGAATTGGTCGGCCGACTACATTAAGTACTGCATTTACATATTTTGTTTACTTGTTACTGAAAATATCACTCTATTATGCTCAAAAATGAATGAATTTGTATTTAGATGATGTACTAATTTTCAGTTAATAAGCAATAAAGCTGCATCATGTCTAATAACGTCAATACATTTAAAGAGATTAAATATCATCCTAATATTAAGATAAATGTTTGAGTAGAGTAACATTCCCTGATTCCTAATTTTCCAAATATAACTTTACCGATGCTACAAAGTGTTCCTCGTACCTACATACATTTTGTAAATTTGTAAAAGTTTTCCACCTTGTGATTCTTTCTACGTGCAGCACTACAGATGGTCAATTAGATTTCTCATTTTCCCAGTCCTTATCAGTGCAACTAAATGGTGGAAATTCTCAGAATTGTTGAAGAACTTGGAAACTACTTCAGTTTATCAATTGAATGCCCATTAACTCTTAATTGAACTTAATTAATAACAAAGAATCCTATTACTTTTGGAGTGAAGGCCATCAGGGTACCGAGCCATCCTCTAGGAATCGGCTAGAACTCCCTCAGCCCTGCTTCTAAACGGTAAGCCTTTTTGGGGCATATTGTCAACGGGTCCAGTTATTCATTAAGGTCTTTCGCCCAAAAAATATCGAATCTTCCGGATCACAAAAAATGATTATCCCTAATCGCATCGAGAAGCACCATCAGGCGACCTGCTTAATTGCACCCATGCCACCGACCATTCCCATCATTTCCCCTATCCCCTCCCTCATCCCTCCATACAACCGCCCATACCAATATCCTGCATCGATGCAACCCCTCCCCGATCGCATTTCGCTAATCGAATGAGAGTACGTGAATCGTGAGTCCCCTCGCTTGTCATTGCGGCTCGCTTATCCGAGATCTTGCTTTCATCGATTTTTTTCCTCGTGCCGATTTTGCTCCATCCTCCACTCCAGCGCCGAAACATCTATTCATTACCCCTGGTGCACTATATAATCAGCCGTATGATTTAGTTATAACGCAATTTTGCCGTCGGAATAAAATTGTTTTATGACGGACCGCGATCGTGAGCTGTTTCAATTAGTTCTGCGTGCGCTCCGGAGAGGGCTCTGTGAGGGGAGAATCCTCTCATCGAATTCAATTCCATTCGACGCCATTGTAATCTCTCTTCCTCTTTCATCTCCCCGATATCACATTTAATTAACTACATGCAAACTTCGTAGGATATTTCTCACGGTTTGCGCAATTGCGTGGGTTCAAGGACATATAGGTGCCTAGAAGAGAATCCGCAATCCGTTGATCTGACTCATTCTTTTCGTAGGATAGAGGCAGTTCTTGGTTTCCCTCCAATGTTTGAGGTGCTCATTTTCTGTTCCATAAACTCATTTGCATTCCATTATAATCACAACACCTAATTCGGCGCGTCATCATGAGGTTTTCCTCACACCCGGGTAATCTTACTTTCTCTTCAGTAATGGGAATTCGGAATGATTGTCACTTTCACGCTGGTGGAAATATTGCGGATTGAATTTCCCGTAGATTATGTATACTAATTCTATGATGATTTACCCCTACCAAATTCTGCGTGTGTAACACTTGTGAATCGACTATGGCGTTGCGTTCACGATTATATATCTGCTAAAAACATTCCATCACACCGATATGCACTCTAATATCTATAGAGCGTTACTCATGCTAAGAAAAACTATATTGTTGGAAACCATTGAAGATTTTATTCATCCTTCAATAAAGCTTTCTTTCTCTATATTTTTCTTTTTTGACTCAGCCTTCTGCGTAGCACATTATTTATGTAATACGTGAACTGCAGACCTGTATGTTTCCTGTGCTAAAACATGTATATTACAGTTTTGAGAGCTCTTGTTTGTTTAAAATTTTAATTCTTATGTTATTATGTTTAATTTCGTAGCAATATATGTATGGTTAAAGGAAAGATCGTAATTTCCAGTCACAATTTTGACTCAAAATCAAGTTCTTCTCAGTATCTAAACGAATAAACAGTTATAGCTTGCTTAGCAATGGTTTGCTCTACTTATACACCGCTTAGGCAAGTGGACTTTAAGTAAATTGTCCATCAGGGTTGACTAGTCCCTCTTCCATTAGCTATTAAGAAATTTCAAAGGGTAGTGAAATTTTTATCAGTAATATAACCGTATTTTAAAAAGTAAAGCTCTGTCACATTCATACAATGGTGAAAACTTTAAATATCAATAGAATTACTATAAACTTATCTTGGTTTTAAGCGTGATAATTTCTCGTAGAAATCTCTACGAAGAAGCATTTTCAGTCTGACCATACGTCCAGTTTTCAATGTTTAGTCTTCTAACTATCGTGAAAAGTCTATTTTCGTTCATTTCTATAGCATCCAATAAAGATTTAACTTTCAGAGATCGAGGCAAACGAAGATGAAGTTATAAAATTGATGTTGGAAGGTGTGACATTTTGGAGATATATCACCGACCAATAGGACAGTTCTTTCCTACAGAATAACTAAAGAACTACCGGTATCGCAACATGAAGATGCAAGCACGCTTGCAAACCGGTTGTGTATTAAATCTTACGTGGAAAATTGTCTTAGTGCCGTATGTGTCTTGTTATTTGAAGTGTCTTATTATTTGAAGATGAAATTTAAAGTTTTATTCAGCGTAATTTAAGTTTAAAAACACTCCTCGACTCTCGCATAAAAGGGAACAAAAATACGGTTGCAATACCTTTTGGATATTTAGGTGTTAATAAATCATCGTCAGTAACGACTTTTCTACGGTACCGATAGTCAAAGTAAATATTTAATCTAGACCGAGGAATGAAGATCATAAGGGCAGTTTCCTTTCTGTTTAGGATAACATTGCTACATACCAGGTATCCCTGGATCTATCGTATAATATCTGTCAGTAAAAATAAATAAATAAATAAAAATATCTTCAGTAAAATATCAAACAAATGTTGGATTGAATCTTAAAATATCCCAATTAGCGTCGAAAACCCAAGAAGAGGAAATATGGCTTATAAGGCAAGATGATGAGTGAGGTAGTTGTGATTAGTTTCTTTACCGAGTCACAAAAATATCTGTATAAGAAACTAGATAATCCTGTTTTGACGGAAAATGTCCCTTATCTGGCTACTTTGGATTTGGTTCCCACAACATGACATATACAAAAGAAATAAAGGTAATCAATGAGTTACGCATCTATATCTTCTGCCATAAACATAACGGCTGATAGCGCTTCAAGTGAAAATCTAAGTGCAGATATAGTCCATTCGCATTAACTTGGCAGAACGGCTACTCGGGAGAGGGGAAATAAGAGGAGAAGATGGGGAACATGTGAGGGGTATTCCCCTCCCCCCATGCGTCATTTGATGAATGCTGTTGGCTGTTGCCTCTTTTTCAGTCAGCGCTTCCTCCTCTGTTTTCCGAGTTGGACGAGGCCCACCTGCGCACAAATCTGCTGAGTGTCGGACAAACTAATGCAAATGAGTTGTACATAAAATCATGGGTCATACTCATTCATATTATATTAGCGTTAGGGGATGTATCTCTCCAGCTTGAAGACTGCCTTAAGAGACCCCCATCGCGGCTACTTATATCCAATCCAGGTCGTGTGCCTACATTTTCTGCAAAAGGGTGGCTATGTACGAAAGCATGAAAGGGGAAGAGACCTTGAACACGACAGGATTTTAGCGAAAAAACAGACCGAGAGAGTGAATACAGAAATTTTTTCTTGTTTGTTGAAACGCATTTGAAAAAATGCACGAAGTTGTTGATTTGAGTTCCTGTATGCGCCACAAAACTAAAGGTTGGGATGAGATTCTACAGCCCTCTGACATGAGCCTTCGTATGGGAAGAGTGTGATGGCAATGTTAGATGGGCGTACTCGAGCGAGTAATATCTAACCGAATACATTTTGGGAATGGAGACCCCGCGTCGGTTATTCTAGAGGTAGGAGTGACTTCAGTGCGAAGGGTAACTCCTCTGTACCGAGACGAACGCTTCTTCAGATGTACTGGAATTTTTACCCTCCGAAAGAAATCTTAAAAACTAATCATTGTCCGAATTGTATTTTGCGTAAATGGATGTCTCCTCCCCAACGGATGATACCGAAGCATTTTTCCTAGTTGCCCTCAAAGTATCACTGTCCTCACTATGTGTTAATAGAGGAAAAACCGAATCAATGGTTCGAGAAAAGTAAAACGGATATTAGAAGCTGCTGTGTGGGTTTGCGTGGCACTGGTTGCGTGAACTCTACATTTTCCTCCTGGTTTCACCGCGATGTTGTTTCTTCTGGAGGACAGTTTCCCCAGCTTCCTGCGGTGTTGTACATCGTTCGAAAGATCATTTATTTTCCTTTGAAATGATATAAATATGGAGTCAATATCTAGATCCTGTTTTATCTCAGTCGACGTAAACCAAAACAAAACATGGTAAATTCGTGCAAATCCATGACTCGGTCATAATCATACCTTTGTGGAACAATGACCAGGAGTCACAGAAATACCAAACTTTCAGTAGAAATGTGGTACATAGTCATGAAGCATAATGTGCGTTTCTGAGATCCGGATGTAAGCTGTTGACCTTTGATAAGCGTCTGAATTAAAATCGATCTCCTTCTACTAATTTGATCCTACACAGTTGAAATTTTTACTACACACTATTTGAAGTAGTGGCAGTTTTCACGAGTAAACACTCTCTTACTAAATAACTTAGGTGAAGACACATTCATTCAAATGAATATTATACATTCATTACTGAGGATTTCTGGAAATCCGATATTCTGTTCAAAGTAAGGGCCACCTTACGTATTCAATTAATGGGGATAGATATATAAGAGTTCAGATCACCAGTATTAAAATGGTAATTGTAATCACAGTTAATCAGAAGGCTATAAAAGACCAACAAGGTAAATTAATTCATACCATTTAGACAAATTTGGACTTGTGGTCGTTATTTTTCCTCCAAACGTTAGAAAAGCCAACTGATTTATAAAGTATATGGTGATTTTGGTGTTAATATATCTCCCACCACCCAACACTGGCGCCACAGGGATATATATGCAAATATGAAATTAAACAGCCAAAAGTTCAACTTGTTTTTAATTAACTTTCGTTAAAATGCCATCGTTAGGGGCAGTGTTTGGACTTTTAGTGGTGTGCTGCTGTAGATAATTGCTTTCGTCTTTAAACTTTCTATTGTTATACTATTCACATATCATACATGCTGCTCCTATTATTATACTATTCACATAGTATACATGCTGCGGCAAACTTTTTCTCTTTCAATTTCTTTTTCTAAATTCAAAGCATGTGAACCATGCGTATCTCATCGCTTTTCTACTTCGCCTTTCCTGGCCTCAAGGAAGTTGCTATGATGGTGAGGTGGCATCTTTGATGTCCCACGTGTGCGCAGGAGTTCGGAGCCATCTTCGATGGACCCTCCGCAGTACACCGAGTCATTATAGCCCATGGAATTGAACGTTCGGTCGTGGTAGCATAGAGGCCAGAGCACCCGCTCGGAGAGTGGGAGACCCAGGTTCGATTACCGGCTGCGGCAGACATATTCTCTTTCATTTTTTTCTTCTACTATTCACATTCCTTCACTTTCGACTTTCCTGGTTTATTTCATTTCTTAACCCTTTCGTTGCGACAATTGACTAAAGACGATTTGACCTTTACAGTCCTAAAGCTGCATCTAATCTAAATACGCAGAGAAAGGGTTAAATTTAATGCGTCTACATGGGTCTTACATGAAAAAAAAACCTATAATAGATTCTGTATTATTACAAAGTAAATATTGCAGCATTTTTATTCAGCTCTAGAAATCAAATCGATATATCATATTCACAAACATATAGATATTATTTAACGAATTTTATTCGGTATGAGTCGTAAAAGACCTTATATACATGTAAAATTGACTTAGCCTTAGCTTTATTCCAAACGATCCGCAGAACTTTCGTTATTTAATTGCGTTTCCGTAAGTTTCGCTGTTTCTTTGCAATTGAATTTCACACATCGCGAAAAAGCCGCGACTTGCAAAAGGTGCCGTTTTTGGGTACATTGATTTAAATATTTCTTCACGGTTACTTTAGTTTTTCGTCTGCATCTACGAAATAACACCGCGTTAAAACATAGACTTACGTTTCGTTTGGTGTAAAAATTGTTCATAAGCGCTTTGTGTTAAGCTCGCAATAAATCACAAATTCCAGGGGTATATAGTTTTGCTTGAAATTCGTAAAAAAATACTTGTATTTACGAATTTCAAGCTAAAGGTTTCTGACATTAAGAGTATCTTCGAATGCCTGTAAATGGAGCATGTTCTCTGTGATTGACAGTATAATTTAGTTCACAAATAGCTGTTTAAAGGATACAATTAATTGATAACTGAATTAAAGGACGACTTAAGTTTCCTTCATACGAATATTCCAGTCAGCATTTCTTAGCTATAGCCTATAATCATTTTTAGTGCTATATTACTTCGACATGACTGAAGCTAGTGTTTGGCAAATTTCTACGTTGTTGAGCATGACGGCGTGGGTTGCCGTTGATGTTAGGGTTTCTCTTCTCTTTCCCCTTCTGCCCTTTTCACTCCTTCGGAAAGGGAAATTCGGGGGGCGCGCGTTGGCGCATGAATATTACAGAGTTGATTCATTGATGCTCACCCCGGCTACTCACGCGTACTGAGAATCACGCCACCAAACGGAAGCTACGGGAAAGGGTGTGATGCTTGAACTCGCTACGGTAACGTGCAGGTGGCTTTTTTCCTACTGTAATTCCTTGATAGATGGAATATTTTTCATTTGTATTAACTATTTTTATTGGTAAAATGAGGAGAAAAATTCAACTTTCATGTACTTTCGTCTCAATCTTTATTGTGACTGACGTTAAGAAAGCTACTGAGGTATGAAATATATCGATTATGGGATATTTTAAATTAAAATCTACGGAGTTGACCGTGATATCGTGGAAATGAATGATATAACTAAGATATTTACTTTTTCCACAGCAATTTATTATATAACTACCGGTTTCGGCTACATAGCCATCGTGTTCTGTGAACCTGACGATGTCTATGTAGCCGACAACGGTAGTTCTACAATAAATTGCTGTGGAAAAAGTAAATATCTGAGTTATATATATTTTTAATGAATACATATTTATATGAACTGTATTACGTATGGTTATCATGCACTATTTACGTGGACTTTTTTCATTCATAGCATTCTGGCTCACTGAGGAAAACGATGGTAAAATATCTCACTTCTCATCTTGTCTTGTAAGCCTCATTCCCGCTCTAAATCCTTAAGTAGCTAATTTAGGGCTTGAGGTTCATACAAAATGTTTTGAGAAATACCAGTGTAAGGTGATATCACTCTAGAAAAGTGTGGATCTATATAACTTGCAAGTCAGGCAATTGTATTATGATGTTATTTTGGAAAGTTGTTGTGTTTATTGATTGATGCAAGTGGATTATGAATTAGTATTATCCACAGACAGTTTCACATTCTGAAAAAGACATTTTAATATCAAATCCATTTCTTTGGGTGCATTTTGGGGGAAAAGTTTGTATATTATCTCTTCCATGTATTCGGTTTTTCAGAAGGGAAAACAAAACTGACTAATAAACTATTATTTCAAAAAACAGATCTTCAAAGTTCAACCTAATAAGATTTTGTTGACTACACTTTCCTTATCTAAACTTGTGCTTAAAATAATTGGATAAAGGTACATACTTCCAGTCAAAATGTTTACCAATCAAAAGGTAGCGCATTAAATAAACAATGCCAATTTTTAACAACAACATGTGTGTTTGAAGAAGAAAGATGAGTAAAATTATATTNGGCCAAAATATTTTCAGCTTTAAATCTTGAGCATTAATACAAACCGTTCACTGGCTGATTATAACGTAATAGAAACGTACGTATAAAAACGTATAAAAACATGAGATTATCATTGGATCCTCTACATTGCCTTAGAATACTGTTAAGTGGATGTATATGATTCTATAGTTGTATTTCTGTAGCCACACATTTTTTTAGGGTCCCTAATCCATATTTTCAACGGTGGTGGTACAAGGAAAGATTAAGCTTCTCAGCTCTTCACTCTACCAGATCTGCTTCTATCCTTCTATCTCTTACCAAATTAAATATCCGAGAAGGAACGCAAAGTAATATATAGTGTAATTGAGTTTTCGGATGACCTCTGTTAGATTAATAAACTGAAAATAAATCGTAATTCTTCAAATTCGAAATTCTTGGAACGGAGAAAAGTACCGAGAAACGATCCCCGAACTTTACAGAAGGTTTACTCAGCAAAGAAACGGCGAACGTGAGCGTAACATTTTTTGTGCCCATCGCAAAAATCCTTTTCATTTGTTTCCGCCGGCCTTAGCATTTCTAGCCCGTTTTCCTCTCTCCGGATTTCCATGGAAATGATCTAATGGCGGAGGGCTTGGTGTATACGTAGAGAGAAAAAAATCACAACGGGAAAAAATCCTTCAATGGAAGTTCGATGAATCGACCAGCGAACCGTGAAAATCACGAGTGCTGATAGAATCATTTAAAGCCTTCCCCATGTATTTCATGTTTTGCGACTTTTTCTAAACTTCACCAACCACCTAACTGCCACGCGAGACAAGGTACGTAGTTTACAAATAAACAAGATTTTCTCTAGGGCAGTACGTATTTTAACAAGGTCCCATGTTAAAATGGGAACTATTCTTGCTCGAGTTGAGAGAAATTTTACATCATCCCATTTGAGCTAAATCCAAAACTACAAACGAGACGAGGTTTCTCTAATGACTGCCACGTGTTTCGTTCGTGGCCCGAAAAGAACTCTGTAACGAATTGCATTTGTAGGACTACGCGTTGTATTGCAGAAGTAATTTACCTGGAATCATTATTTTAAAAGTGTCGTTTATTAGAGGCTGAGCGCGTTATTAGTAGTAATTGGAGCACTTAAATTTAAAATAATTGCGATTTGAAATTAATATTTGTTTATATTTTAAATAATATTTTAAGTATTTAAATTTAATAAGTGCTAATGACAGGAAAAAATGGGATAGGCATGGATTTTTACATAGGTAAATTATTAATCATTTATTTAACCTTTTTGTCATAATGGAATTAAGCTATTCAATTTCGTAACAAATTTATTGCAAATATTCGCTCTATCGGAGCCATTTCGTATAGATTGTTGTATTAAGTACTCTATCTTTAGCTTCTATGAAATTCTTATGGAATTCGGATATTATAGTGATGCCAATGAGGTTTTACCTGCAGATATAATTGAAATGTAATTTTGGTTATACTGAATTGTGGATTTACAGGTTATTCAGATATAAATATGTATGCTAGTTTTCTAATATCTATCTATAAATCTCAATGATAAGATTAAGGAATAAGCGGTAGATAGCTTTTGTGATGAAAATACCCATTAATTTTTGTTNACTCGCTCTGAAATCCATCAAATTTGGAATATTCAAAATCGGATAAATAAACTGCGTAAATTGTCTTCTTTTTAACGATGTATATTAACTCATTATAACCTTATTTTTGTATTACGGTTTTGCATAATTTTAAAAAATTTTGGAACTATTTCCTAATTTCTTAACGCTAATTGTTTACTCAGTAATTTATAAAAATGGAAATTCAATATAGAATGTATAATCATTAGCATTCTGTATACCGATTTATTTAAAGGAGCAGCTTTCATTGGCATCTATTCTATCTTACTTTACAGCTGGTAATGTTGTAGGCAATGGCAAAAAGACTTTCTACGCGAGATATTTTCGCTTGCTCACCTTATTAGGTGAAGCTCATATCGAAATCTTTACAATGTTAAGAAAGCTTTCATTTACCGACTTATTTTACATCATCAGGTCTCTTTTCTTGTTAGCGCAGCATCCACCCAATCTTCGCGTATCTTTCTCTGCCGTCCCCTCCTACGTACTCTACGCGCAGCAGGATCATGCTTTGAGCACAATTGAAACAAATTTTCCCTCAATCACAAGAATGTATGGGATAATTCACGTATAACACTCACTTCATTAGGGAAATATTTTGCTTCCACTCCACTGACTCAATCGTTGAATTTAACGAGGTCAAATAATCGCATAAATTCCATTGAAATAAGGCGACGAATAATAGTTTCTTTAATTCCATTATAATAGGGTGCTCGTTTATCTGTAAATTCATCGGTCCGAAGATTAGTTTCGTCCTAAATCCCTCAACCAATAGCTACAAAAACTTTTGGAGAGAGAATGAAGCGTTCAGGCAAGAGTAGGATTGAGGTGATTCTCCCTTGCTTTCCTCACTGAGGCAGTACCCTGTTAGAGAAAAAATGTACACTCGAGTGTAGCGCAATGACCCAAGGTGTGGCAAATTTGACAAATTGGCAAATTTAATTCCATTTATACCAAAGTCAAGAAAAGAGGTTTTTCATAGGTTAAATTATTTGTTGAAAATAATGGAACATTAACTTGAGTGGCAGTGTCGAAATGAATAAAGAAATATCAAACAGGAGGAATAGATAAGCTTACGGACATTTAGTCATTTTGTTAAATCTTAAGATTTAGTACCTAATATTTGTCTTAGGAGATTGTGATCGTAATCGAAGGTACGAAGAGAACATACGGAGCACTAATCCTTTTAAGGTTTTATTTCATTATTATATTCTTTGCTTTGGAATGATATAGTTAGCCTTTAAATGAAAGAGTCATTAAATAATTTTAAAATGTAATATAATTAAAAACGACTGGTTCTATGAAGATGCAGTATGTATCAAATCTACTGTTTTACGTTTCCTCAGTGGCCTAAAATCTCAAGAGGCTAGAAACACACATCTTGAAGCTTCCCTTAAATATGTTTAGCCTATATCCAGACTAAAATTAAGTAGTAAACCTGGGTTTATTATCTGTATCATTTTATATACCTATAAAATATGTTCGGATCAACCCTTTTCAAGTAGTTTTCCATGGCATTTGTCGCTGATATATAGTAGTTACCTCTCAAAGATCTTTAAGCATGAACTGAAACAAAGGAAATTTAAGAAAACTTTCATAGGCTATTGTACTTTTGCATAAAATTGAATATTTGTGAAAAATCATTCATACTAGGCCAAAATATTTTCAGCTTTAAATCTTGAGCATTAATACAAACCGTTCACTGGCTGATTATAACGTAATAGAAACGTACGTATAAAAACGTATAAAAACATGAGATTATCATTGGATCCTCTACACTGCCTTAGAATACTGTTAAGTGGATGTATATGATTCTATAGTTGTATTTCTGTAGCCACACATTTTTTTAGGGTCCCTAATCCATATTTTCAACGGTGGTGGTACAAGGAAAGATTAAGCTTCTCAGCTCTTCACTCTACCAGATCTGCTTCTATCCTTCTATCTCTTACCAAATTAAATATCCGAGAAGGAACGCAAAGTAATATATAGTGTAATTGAGTTTTCGGATGACCTCTGTTAGATTAATAAACTGAAAATAAATCGTAATTCTTCAAATTCGAAATTCTTGGAACGGAGAAAAGTACCGAGAAACGATCCCCGAACTTTACAGAAGGTTTACTCAGCAAAGAAACGGCGAACGTGAGCGTAACATTTTTTGTGCCCATCGCAAAAATCCTTTTCATTTGTTTCCGCCGGCCTTAGCATTTCTAGCCCGTTTTCCTCTCTCCGGATTTCCATGGAAATGATCTAATGGCGGAGGGCTTGGTGTATACGTAGAGAGAAAAAATCACAACGGGAAGAAATCCTTCAATGGAAGTTCGATGAATCGACCAGCGAACCGTGAAAATCACGAGTGCTGAAGGTGAATGAAACAAGGGTTCCTCTGCCGGTCGCGGTGAAAAAAATCTCCTTTGGTTACCTTGGAAACTCGTGCGAAAGCGATGTATTGGATATAAAGGACAGAGATAGGAAAGGCGTGGATGAGAAAATATGGGATAGGGAAGGGCGGTGAAAGTTGCTCCTGGTCCTTTACCTTCTTTTTCGCTTAAAGGTTTCCTGGGATTGCTGGCATGGATTATGAAATAAAGCCGGGCCCTCCGAAACGTGAAAAAATACGTAGCCAAAATAGAATGTTCCCGAAATGAAGCAACGCTTCGATTTTCCTGCTCAGGGCGTGTAAACAAGATTCATCGCCTACTTTCTCTTCTAAGAGATAGGTTTAGGCGCAATTCTGTTTTTCGTGGAGTTACAAGTCGTTATCCTGTATTTTCAAACTGATGTTGATTTAGAAAAGGGAAACGTCAAAAAGTTTTCGTTAAAATTTAATTGGAAAATGTAGTGTAAAAAGTACTTGCACATTTGTACAGGCGTTAAAAACACCACATGACCACCCTCACAACGGGGTGCTTGAATCAGAACAACCGTGAAAGGAACGTCTTCTGGAGTTCTTAATCATACCAGATGTTTCTGGTCGCAGACATTTTGACGATACTTACCTTATAAGCTAAATTTAAACAATGAACAAACGTATCATTACCATAAGTTATAAAGAAAAAGAAGGGTATTTTGGTTGCTCCGAGCAGGCTAAATTGTCATAGAGAATACATTTTATTACGTTGACTCGCTCTGAAATCCATCAAATTTGGAATATTCAAAATCGGATAAATAAACTGCGTAAATTGTCTTCTTTTTAACGATGTATATTAACTCATTATAACCTTATTTTTGTATTACGGTTTTGCATAATTTTAAAAAATTTTGGAACTATTTCCTAATTTCTTAACGTTAATTGTTTGCTCGGTAACGTTTTATATTCATAGGATTCTCTGTAAGAAATTTTAATTCCGGTTGAAAAGAAATAATAGAAGTCGCTGTAACTATAAAGCATAATTACTTTGTGCTCTATTAACGGCAAGCTTCGTATATTTTAGGGCTAAGTATAAAACTGATTAAAAATTATGACCCTTCGCATTTACATAATGATTAATAAAAAGTCAATATATTTGGTTGAATAGTTTATGACAAAAGAGATTTTTTAGACATTTTATTTATTTTTGAAATCAATTGCAGAGTTTTGATGAGGAAGAAAACCTCAAAAGGTATATCAGAATCATACATGTATTCCATTCAAATATTCTGCAAAGAAGCAAAAATTTGAATCAAGGACGGCAGATGATCCACTTTACTGCAAAAGGGTTAACGACGAATAAAATATAAGATTTGAAATCCACACAGTTTCTCTGTGCAGAGATTTCCACAGTTACTAGTTTTTTTAGAAAATCAACAGTTTCATTTATTTCTGTCGCATCTATTCTTGACTCCAAGCTACATTTCTTCGTGCGGAGATATTCAAAGAATTCTGTTCATCCATAAATATAAATCGCTTTTAATTACAAGAGCATCTCCTCCTGAAAATATATTCTGGACGGGTAGATGCATAAAGAACTTTTCCTTTGCATTCGTAAGTTTTAATGGGTACTTTTTCTACAGATTTCTAAAGACTACATCCACCTTTGGAAATGTCGTGGACGGGATGAAATCATTAAACTTTTATGAATAAAGGATACATGTTTAAGCTACAGAGACTTTTTACATCACTTTCCTTCTGAATCTCTCTGAGGTTTATCGCATGTAACCGCTAGACCGAATGGGAGCAGAAAGAAAATACATTTAATAGAGAACCTACTCATGTAGCTTCTCAGCAAAACCTCCTTTGGGAGATTCGAACTTTATCAGCTGGTTATATTTTTCCACAAAATTTTATCTTCGTGGAAAACGAAATCAAAGGCAACATTATTACTCAGTTTTCTCTCAGCACAAGTTTTATAGAATATGTATACATGCTTCATAAGTATATATCCTTTACAAATGAAACAGTATTTTTGGATTTCGGGATAGTTTGATAATTGAAAGCATGAAGAAATATGCTGGAGAGTTTATTAAACATCATTGAAAGTCATTCCTCGTACCGATTCTTCTCAGCAATACCAGGCCGATGGGATGTAAATAGAGTTAAGTTTACATGAAAACTCCGGATATCAATGAAGGAGGGCATATATTTGAACTCATTGTCAGTATTATCCGTAACGTAACGGAGGAGTTTAATCACTACTGTTCAGACAGTTCTGTCGCAGTGGGACATTGAATCAACTGAAAATAAACTTACCGATGTTATGAACATAGTGAACTGATGATATTTCCGTTAAATGATGAACGAAGCTACTTAATTTCGCAGATGGAGCAGAATCAAAATTGTAATTTTTACCATGCAATTAATATTTCGACAGTCAGCAGGGAAATTGACTCTGTTGAGTCAGAGCTGAGTCGACCAGTTGAGTCGAACTGGAGGTTCCGATTATGAGATATTCCCATATTCGTAATACATTACAGTGACAAGCTCACGTGTTCATGTAAATACTGTGAAATCTCTTTATAAGTATTACTCCAACGTGAAAAAATTTTCTCAGCACAATTTTCGTTCCATCACATCGACAATTTAACCCTTGTGGAGTGGTGTAATATTCTACGAACACAATCACGCTTATATACGAACCCCAACATCAGATGGAAGTGCGAAACCATTGTTTAAGGCGAATTCTAGTCATTTTGAAATTCATTTTTATTATCTTATAAGGATTTATAGTGTTATCTCTTTTTCACTCTCGAGAAATATAATCGTATATATCTTAGACTCCCATCTTCACAGCTTCAATTTCATAATCCTCTTCGTCGCGGTGCGACTCTACGGCGCGTTTCAGTAACATAGGGAAATCTTGGGAGACTGTTGTTTATTTTTTAAATTTAATGCTCGAACGTCTTCTATTTTACTTTTGTATGAAATGGATAATCCCAGTAGATCAGGGATTGGGAACCTATAACACGGGTGTCAGGAGTGGCACGCAAGAGATTTTTTTTTTTGGCACACGGAATCCAAGAGTAAACTAACGTGGATTCTATTCATAAGTAGTGATACTTACTGATTATTCACGTCAAATGACACATCTTCAACCCAGCCTACCAAAATTGATGAAATCAGTATCTCACTCTACGGTTTGTCACAACTTTGACACAAGAGCTTTTTGTATTTATTAAATATGACATTCTTGCCTTCCCTGAAATACACTACTCTAAATCTTCTTACATAAAACTTTCCCTTTAATTGGCAATGGCAGCCGAAATGATACCATTTGTTATATTCTTAATGGCTATGTAGTTTTTTTACTGCTNTCTGTTTATTTCCTTCGTCGCTTTTATCCCCCGCATCTTCCGTATCCATTTGCTCGACTTCTTTTTCAACTGGAGCAATTTTTAGTACTTCCTCTCCTAATAAACCTTCTAAGTTAACCTATAATGTGCTAACGTTGATGCGAAAGCGTTCGACTCGTAGTTTCTCTTCATTGTAAGGTTTGGTTTTCCAGTAAGCGGAAGGTTGGCTTATCAAACCCTTCATTTTTCTTGTGCTCTCCTTCAAATTTCCTGTGAAAGTTTGAGTTTTTAAAATGTGAAAGGTAAAGATTATTATTTATTTAAATTTACATTATTAGAGGGAGACGGACAAAATTTTTTTTTAATTAGAAAAACATTCTCCCATTATTAAAATTGAAGCGCATTAATTCTTAATGCTTTATAACTAGTGATTAAAAATCTTTCTTAAAAATTAAATTCGCCCAAAAAATTAATCCTTCGGCCTCCTTTGTTTGGATTCTCTCCGGATAGGAGTTGAAATCTACTCTCAGAACATCGACTTTGACTAAAATCCATTGATCTAGTTAACAAATTTTCTGCAGGAAGAGACACTTTCATCGATAGGGAAGAGAAAATACGTTTCCTGAAGACCTATTTGTTACGCTTGGGTAGAATTTTTGCTTTTAATACTTCGGGACTAACATCAAACAGCCGTGGAAACGGAAAGAGAGGTTCTTTAAAGAACAGGATTCACTTGTTATGTTACGGTTTGATAATACAATTACTGCTGGGTATTGTTACCGCTTCTCCCGTGAAAGCGCTTAAACGTCGTTATACGGATGAAATTTCGAATGAGGTCCTGAATAATACTCTGACATCCTTTTCGTCCGCTCGCCCGCGGTAGAGTGAAAGTAATATCTGCCGAATAAACACCATGATTCCTGGGAATCCTCCGCTCATTGAGACGAGAAACCCTTAAAAAAATAATTCTATGGATAAATATTCAACCGCATGCGATATGCATAATTTAAGTTTTGCTAGGGTCTGAGCAAGCAGCGAATAATTTGACGGGGAATTGAGAGAGTGAATTCTGGGTAAAGAGTGATGGATGCCAAACTCTTCACTATCTACCTTTACTAGAAAGTAAGGAAGTTGATGGTGAGATAATTTATCTAGAAGATCTAAACATCTACATTTGAAAAAAAAAGAAAGTTCTCGTGTGCTACCTCTTATGTTGCCGCAGAAAGCACCCTTAAATCTTACACTTTCAAGCCTGCTACACCTATTCATTTATATTCCATACCTTTGGTTTTTAATTTGATATTGTCGCCACATTGAAAGTTTTATCATTCCGTCAGATTTCTAATCTATGGTAAGAAATTCTGGGTGACCTTTTTCCTTATCGCCAAAAATGAAATTACAGCCATCAATTTCAGCGGCAATTTTTCAGTCCTATCGACTGTTTTATCGCGAATGCTAGTTGATAAAAGTATTATTTTAAGAAAGATTTGACATTAGGAGACGCTTTGCTATATATTGATTTTTCTCTTTCTCTCGGACGCATAGTACCTAGAAAATACTCCTTAGCTGATGCGACCAGTTTCATTTGCCTTTTGTATTATATAAAGTTCTAGATACTAATAAATTTTGTATCATAGGTGAGATGTGTGAAGAAAAATGCACACGGCAGTCATTTTCGTTGTAAAAGGCTTGAAATATACCTACGTGAGACGTGTCAGTCTTTCGTAGGAATATAAATTTTTTTGTTTGCCAATATGACAGTTAAAATTTTCTACTTGTTTTAGGATTTCGAATGAATCACGCTAATATGATTTAAATTTTTGTCGATGAATTAAGTCAAGTAATAGCAAAATACATCCATAGAATATTATATTCGGAAAAATATTATACCATCAGAGTATTAGTGCATTCTCTGGGTACCAGTAGAGGTCACGACTTTTCGGGAAATTCCAGTTTCCATAAAGAGGGATTTATGGGCGCGCCCTGAGAAAACTGTCACATTTGCTTGCAGTTTGAAGGCGGTATAAGTCAGGAAAGTCTTTCTTCGTCCCTCGCAACAGTATAGCAGTCAGGTACAACTCTCTAGTCAAGAACCACGCCCCTAACTGATGGGGAATCTCCCTCATTAAGGCATGGTAGAATTTTATTCAGACACGATCCACCGGCAGAAGGAACTCCTGGGGGAGTGCCTCCCACTTATTCAGTAAAAACTACGGGAGTCCATCGGTCCTTCTTGTATTTGTTATAGCAACCTGATTAGGACTAACCAGAAAAATGTTGGTGCTTATGGGGGATCGGGCAGTAACTGCCTTTATTGAAGCCGTAATACTCCTAATAAGCTTTAGGTACAATAAAATGTTATTCTTTCATTTGACGAAACTTGCGTCCCGAATTTACTCGAGAACGTAACTATATTCAAGCAGCGAATCCCGATTCATTTGTCGTTATCCTATAGACCGATACAATTCCCAAAAGCAGCCATTCATGTCCGGAAACTTGGAGCATGACGACTCGTACTACTCACACGGCGGATTGAAGTCGCCTTAAAAGATGAAATTACGCTCTCGTGCTCCGAGATGGATCAAAACTCCCAGCAAAACTCGCTCCTTTCATTAAGTCGGGCCCCTGACCACCAACGAAATAAAGAAAAACCTTCCCATTCACCCCTCACAAACTCCCTTTCCATGGGAAAAGCGTGGGCGTGCTGGGATTTGGGGGAGAGATTTTCGGACATTAGCGTATAAAGTCGACTCGAGCGTAACCCCTTCCTCATTTCCGAATCCTGGCCCCTCTCTCGAGGAACCCTTTCCGTATAAGCCCTCTCCGGCGTCCCCTGCTGACCCCTTCCCATTTCCCACCTTCCCGCAGTTGACCCCTTGGTGGTCAAAGAGACGCCTCTCTCGGTTTGGGACCAAATTACGCCCTTGTGGGAGGGAAAGCATCTCTGCGAAGTGGCCACGGGCGAAAACGGGGAAATGGAGGGATCAGAAAGAGATGAGTATTGGTGAAAGGATGGGGAAGAGGTTTGGGGTTTTTGGTCGGGATAGAGGCGAAATTAATTTGAGGTTGTGTCACCCTTTCCCGCGTGTTCTTTTCGGTATCTCCTGCCCACCTTAGGCTCTGCTATATTCTTCGACCTACTTCCGGGGCGGAGGACGCGAGCCTTGATCCCCTGAGTGTGTTTCGTCAGGGTGCTCTTTGTCCTCTTCTATCCCGTTGGCAATTTACCTCCTTATCCCTCGTTCCCACTCTTTGCTCTCTGTTTATTTCCTTCGTCGCTTTTATCCCCCGCATCTTCCGTATCCATTTGCTCGACTTCTTTTTCAACTGGAGCAATTTTTAGTACTTCCTCTCCTAATAAACCTTCTAAGTTAACCTATAATGTGCTAACGTTGATGCGAAAGCATTCGACTCGTAGTTTCTCTTCATTGTAAGGTTTGGTTTTCCAGTAAGCGGAAGGTTGGCTTATCTAACCCTTCATTTTTCTTGTTCTCTCCTTCAAATTTCCTGGGAAAGTTTGCGTTTTTCATCCTCTTATTTCCATTTACCAAATGAATTAAGAAATGCCACTCATCGCATCCCCGACACTCGGATAAAAACGAATTTAATTTGACCTATGTACCCGCAAGTTATTAATCATAATATTTGAAAAACTTATTTGACTATTTTCTTAAGAATACGGCAGTGTATATATTTTACATAGAGTTTTTAAAGATAGCGTGTGTTATTTATATATATTTTAGGTGGTGTAACATTAATTTACTAATTTAAAAAAATTATTTAAATTATGTATTCTCCATCATTTGTTTGTAACAGTCGAGTGAATTTCTTAATCTGGGTCTTTCCATGCTGTGGTAGCATATATGTTAATACTATATCGTTTCTCCCGCCATATCTCGGTGAATGAATACATACGTTCGCACTTTTAGTTTGCCTCTTTCAGGGACAGTTTAGAAGATATTGTACCTTATACTAACTTTTGTTTCCCATGACTGGAGCATGATAGATTTTTCTATCATCCCTAAGGAAAAAATCTTTCATTGAAAATTAATAACCAAATTAACTTTCTAAACCAGTGTCGAAATACATGCTGAGTTTTGTTGACTTATCCCAGATATTGGAATGAGGATCTTTGTAACATTATTTGAAAAATCATTAGCGATGAATTTTTATCTTATCGCCACGATTCTATATTTTAACGAACCCTTATGTAGGAATTAAATTTTATTTGCCAAATTTATGTAGTTATAATAATCTTCTTCTTTTTTATAATTTAAAGCACACGTTCCGAATTGATGCGTAGCAGAAAATTTCATAATACGTACTCGTACATGTGCCTTTATTTTCGAAACATATGGAGAAATTTATAGTGGCAGCTAACGATAATATAGCTAACATATTTAACGATATGATATGGTTTTACTTCTTTCCATTTGCATTTAGACGTAAATCAACAATCTAGTTTTTAATTGTGCAAAATTATTATTTGACTAACTGAAGTGCCCGCTAATTCTCAAGAGGGAAAATAGAGACGGGATGTAATATAATAACTATTTTTGTACAAAATAGTTCAACGGGACAGGTTATGAAAAACGAAAAGTTTCAATGAAAACCGCAATATCTCACCAAAGTTCTTATCATTTATACACAAAAGCTATTATCTACGATAAGAATGCTTGCTATAAAAGTCCTTTCTATGAAATTTATATCAAGTTCCTACGATGCTACTTTTTTATTTTACAATAGACTTAGAGCCTGCAAACGATGAAAGGGAAATATTCATATATAACCAATGGGAACTTATTGACTCGTCATATCCGTAAACTATTAACTGCTTTCTTGAGAGTAGACAAACTTGTAATTAGCACTGAATTCATCAATTTTTATTTCCCAATAGAAAAGCAACGGGACACTATTTTTATACATTGGTCGTTTGAGCGTACTTCAGTGTATAAGGACTACCATCTACCACATCTTATTTCTCACATTTTTCTTTTCAATGAACTATCAATTCTTTCCTCTTCTTTCATTTTATTCGATCGAGAAGTCCTTACAAAATCATCCCCTCTCACCTCTTCTTTCCCTCTATCTTTTTGAGTGTACCAGATTAAGTGTGTCTCTTTATCCCCTAACAGCTCTCCACTGTCCATAATACGCAGCTGCACATAAGCCTTGTGGGAGAGATGACGGAGTGACCGTCACGCTTTCCCTCACCGAACCACAGGGATCGGTGTAAAGGAGTCCGCGTAAAGGGGGTTTTGAAATGAAGGCGTAGATGGAGTGGGTGGCCTAGCGTTTTCTTCCGCTGGGACTAATGCCCTTCCTCCCCATACACCGAGCCCTTCAGCCTCGGGAGGATTAAACCCTCGGACCCCAGACGTTGGACTTCGAAGCAAAGTGGGCGGTCGTTCTAGAGGGAGTCGAATATCTTCAGAAATCGATTGAGAAAAGTGGCGAGATTTTCAATTGGGGGTACTGGGAAGAAAGGACAGTGATTCGCGAACGAGATACCTATGGGTATCTGGCAGCTTTTGAGATATAAAACGAAAATATATATAATCCCGAGGCTTTTCCAAGAAAAATTCGAGAAAAGGTTCTTACGATTGTTTGGAGTATCATTAGGATAATCAACAATTGGGCGAAATGTCCCTATTCAATAAAAACCAATTCTTTGGTGACAAATCGTTCTATGAAAAGCCCCCTATGTGCTCTTTCTTTGAAAGAACGCTACCTCTGGTGAAACGTCTCTGGTTTGAAATACAGATTGAAATTTGCTAAAAAAAACCTTGTCCAATCTTACGAACGCTCTCAATTCTCGTTTCTCAGGCAGGAGCGTAAAAATATTCGATCATTTTTTCCATGAAAATCTATATTTAGTTTATTTACCCCCAAACGTTACACCTATATATTTTACAACTACTACATTTAAGTAGAATTCGCTAAAATACCTCTTTGATGTTCATATCACAGAGAGGTAATCTGATCATACTCGTTCTCAGACTTACTGTCTGAAATAATTTCAAATTCAAAGAGGATTCTGTCCTACCAGATTCGACGCACTGAACGTCCGCTTCCATGGAGAATCGAAGCATTTCCTTTTGTGACGTCTTACTCGACTATCATTCGGACAATGGCAGCCACTCCAGATTCCGTTGACCCTTCCTTTTGGAGTAGATACGCTTCGTCTTGACTGAAGACGTCCTGGTTTCCCGAGAGGCGATATCATCGAATCGGATTATGCAATGGGTGCTGCGTAAGCGGTACCTTAATGCGGCGTTTGAGCTACTTCTCCTGAGTCCCCTTCAACTCCTTGAGAATCATCCTCTGAAAGCAATTGCGGAGTGAGTGAAATACGAATTGTTTTTGTGGTACGCGGAATTCTCCGATTGCAAGATTTGAATGAATTTTAAGTACTTGAAGATGGGTCTAAGTCATCAATTTTTTTCACAATGGAATCAAGGAAAAATCCGCAGGGAATGCCAATATCTTGCAGACGTTTATTGCTGGAAATAAGACGAGAAATTATCTTTGGGAATTTTTAAGGACATGACTACGTATACCTTTTTCCCGATTTTTGCTCCACTTCCAAAAACAGCAAATTTCGATTTACTTCCGGTGCTGCTCTGTCACTTCGGAAAGGTTGTTGATTACGTTGATTATATTTCCACTTAAAAATCAGATTTCATGAAATTTTGTGTAGTTAATATGAATCGGAATGTTAAGAAAGCTAAGGTATGAACCATTTCATTAAAACATAAATTCTACTAAATGAGCTGCAAGTCATCGTTATAGATGATGAATACAAACAGCGTTGCAGAAATCAGTTTACGAAACAAATATCACATTACTCGAAGAATAAATAACGGTAGCAAGTTTCGATAAAGAGACATTGATTAAATTAATTTTTCTTCGCGAGATTTTCTATAAATTAACGAATCTGGTTTCTTGACACACTTTTATGCCTATTTCAAATGAATGAGATTTTATTGCAGAATCTTAACGGTCTCTGGGCAGTTGCTTGGTCATATGGCCATAGGTTTGCGAATATTTTATTAGGTTATCTGGATATTCTTTCTTTACCAGTTAATCTTTTTGTTTTCCATCAACGTTTAATCTCTTCTTGTTAGGGTCATTGCCTTATCGACTCCCCGTATTTCACTCAGAATAATATAAGATAATGAGTATAAGAGCCGAATGATGACCAGTCTCAACCAGTTTCATGACAGACACTCCTATATTTCTTCAAATTACAAACCCCTTATCAAAAACCTCTTCCTCACGCTCATGTCACAGACTGAAAAAATACTCTTTTTCCCGCTCTCTCTTTCATCATGAGCGACCCCTTTCCCTGTTTCTATCCTCTTAACATTCATGGGAGGCCTTATGTGAAGTAGTTTCAAATGAGATTCCACCGATCTTCAGGCGCTTTCTGCGGAAGAGACTTCCCTCGGAAGATCTTGTGGGAGAATCCGCCCAAGGTGATCTTTACTTCCTTCCTTTCTTCCCATCTTACCTTCCTTCTTAATCTGCCCAATCTCCTACTTGGCCCCACTTTGTTTCCATTGCTTTCATCCCTCTGCCGGAGCTTCATCTCTTATTCTACATCTCCTGCAAATGTTTCAGCTGCGTTCCTTTTTAATATTTTGTCACTTTCCTCAATATTCTTGGCTTCATTATTGTCCAACAGTACATCCAAATTTGCACATTTAGATCTACCCGTCATTTGCTGTATCTAAATTTCACAGTATTTTACATCCTTATTTAATGAAAGAAAGTTAGCAAAGCTCTTGCAAGATATTGCGATTTATCCTAAATCACCACCAAAAGTATTCGCCAAAAGTTACCGTGATGATGAATTTTGTTTGGGGCGGTCGTATATGATGTCGAATATGATGTCACACTCAAGGGAAGGGTATATGTAAAACTAGACCATACTCGATGTGTCGCTCAATGTGACAGTTTGTGAGAGAAATCATGTGGGGAGTACCCAAAATACCGAAACGTAGCGATATATCATTTAAGGATGGCCCCAATGCATGTATTTACACAATTTGTGAGTGCGTACGAATATGATATTTCTTACTTACTCTTTTTATTTAATACTGAAGCGAGCGAGCTTTTGGATGTTAATTTGGAAAACATCGCATTTTAGATGGTGCATAGATTATGGAGAGATAATTTGAGAGGATTTATTCTTTTTCGATAACTGTATTACTGCTTGATATGATGTAATAATTCGAAATAAGAAGTAGGTAGTATTTTCTGGAAAGAGGTTCTAACTTCAGCCAAGGAGTAGAAAATTAATCCAGAACCTAAATAACCATATTGCTGAATGGAACATTACAAAAATGATTATAGTTTTAAGGCTACAAATACAGATGGAGAAAATGAGATTAAAATGGTTTGGCCATATGAAGAGTATGGATGAATGGCAACTTCCAAGAGGGATATTTGAAGAGAAGAATAAAGGGAAAAGACCAAGAGGGAGACCAAGAGGAATGTGGAAGGACATTATTATGAAAGACGTATGTAAAAGAGTGGAATATGTAGAGAAAGTGTGGGATTCTCATTTGGTGGGAGGATAGAATGTGGTCACTGGTCCACAAACACCCAACCCTGACAGAGTCGGGATGAAAGGCGAAAGGATGATGCTGATTATAGTTTTAACAAGTTTATTTAAACAGGTACAGTGACATTATTTAGCAATGGATACTTCAGATCATTAAAAAAAATGGTTCATGGTAGCCAGGCGGGGTTTTTACCGTTATGAAATTCCAGGTAAATTTTGGAAGGGTTCGTCTCGAAATTGGGACCCTTCGCTCGATCTCGGAGCTCATTAGTGACCATACCCTCTCAGCAGGAAGTGCCCGGGTGAAGACTGACCGCGTGTAATACGATTTGAAAAGTTATAAACAATTTAAATCGGCAAATAATTGTTATCTCCGTCGTATCACTCGTTCAGAGAGATACACGTGCGTCTTTTGATCGACGTTTTACACGCGGTCAGTCTTCACCCGGGCACTTCCTGCTTAGAGGGTATAGTCACTAATGAGCTCCGAGATCGAGCGAAGGGTCCGAATTTCGAGACGAACCCTTCCAAAATCTACCTGGAATTTCATAACGGTAAAAACCCCGCCTGGCTACCATGAACCAAAAAAATAATTAGTATTACTTAAAATATTTCAAAAAAAATTCAATGATCTGATAATTTTTAGTAGGATTATTGTTAAAAGTGCTTTACCTGCAGGTCATAGACCCTGGGTCCGCTCTTACCAAAGGCGAATGCGCTACCCACTTTGATATCCGGGATCAAGAGTTTGAAAATGGAGTGTTGAATTGATGATTGGCGAAATAATTTTCTATTCCTACCAATTGATATAATTATTTTATTTAATATATGTATTATTATTCTAATTAATTCGTTCAAAATTATTTATCACTATGGAAATTAGTTCCCCTGATTCCTCATCATTATATTCCCAAATGAAAAACCTAAAGGAATTCTAAATCCACTCCAGGAGTTAGTTTTCTATAATTTTACCAGTTTTGCTTTCGTGGAGACTCAGAATAATGGGAAAGAAAATCTTCCCAGGTGATAATGGACTTTAATCTCGAAACAATTAAAGCCAGGAAGGATTACTTAGAACCTGCGTCTTCCAAAGTTGCGCCCATCTGAAAATAATTAAAATCAAGTATCGGTTGCTAATTTCGACCGTTACAGTAAGAATGTGCTTTTCGGTCTTTTTCGGGATACTCAATAACGCTTAAATATCTCTACGGCGTACTTTTATTGGCAATTAACGCTGTTACCCGGGCATAATGGCTAAAAATTTCCCCAATCTTCATAAACGGTAATCTTCGTAGGAACACATCACATTGCGCAACCAAGCTGGAAATTGAGTCAATTTTTGCATCGATAATATTTCATAAAGGCTCACAAGGAAATGAAATCGGCCAATTTTCCTTTGTTTCGCACTCATTACAAATCCTTTAGCTATACTGGCTATTTTTTTGTTCTGTCTTTTCTGTGTTCTGATTATTTTTTAAAAATAATTGTACTTAAATGATCATTGGGTGCAATATTTGCATCATAAAGCATGTGCGCTTATATATCTTTACTCTTAATAGTGATTAAGAAAGGTATTGCAGACTTCCTAATTGGAAATCTGCGTGCTTTCTCTCATGTCCAATGGAAGGAAGAGAACATACCAAAATATCGGTTTTAGGTGGTATACGCAAATCAGATAATGGTAAATATAAAGATCCGTTGTTTTCTAACAACAGTAACAATTACAATCCTTTTCATTAATACCTCTAGCTATTTACAATTACAGGACCCACAAAACCCAACTGTTGGGCATAGTTTTACATAGCAAAAAATGGAAATTGTACCATTAATAATGTGTAGAATGTGTTCCCTGAAGTAATACTTAGCCACTTCCAAACTTGGGAGCAATTTGTTGTTTACCGTAGCAACCACATTAGAAATATTGAATCTTATTTCTAAACCAGTTTTTTTCCAGTCTATATTTGATAATTCAACTTCAAGCAAGCTCATTTCTCTATACCCTAACATATATTCACTCAATCTAAGTAATCCCAGTGTGAAATTTCAAAATGTACAGCCCCCAATTGTTAGGTCTCCAGACTAACTATAACAGGATGATCTTAAGAGAGTAGAAGAAGAAACATCTGAAAATTTTCACTCTACGTATTTTCCTCTGTAATGCACTTAGATATTGGCTCAAATGTTGGTTCCAACCAAGTCACAGGTATCTTAGGTTTCGTTTTAAGTTAATTAAAAATACAAAAACTACTAAAATTGGAATAAAGATATGTTAGTATTTTCTCTACAAACTCTAAATAATGACAAAATGTCTTATAACTTACCAATCTATGAAGTATATGTCATTGAACATTTTGATGAAAGAATCAAAACGGAGCTAAAATATATTTATGTGTCTGATATTGAGAATGGGTCGGCCATTAACGAAGACGATTGAATATTACCTTCTTTAAGAAATATAGAGGGTTGGACAAAACCCGAAGTTGTGTGTTTTAAGAAGGAATGGCTCCAGAGAGGTAAAAGTCTGATGTAGTGCGTAACCAACTGATGGCCTCATTGACCTTGAGAACCTGCTGAGGGGCATTTACCCCATTCAAGCGCATTCCTCTATCGAGCCATTTTATCGTAGACATTCGAACTTTCACATTTAAACCTGTTGAGTTTCTGCAAAATCCACATTGCTGGAAGGAAAGGAATGTTTATCTCATAATACCGTAACGTGTATACAACTTGCTACTTTTCTGGAAATTTCGAAGCTATTTCACGTTTTACGTCATCAGTTTTCCTCCTGCTCGTGGCTGAGACAGAACTTTGTCGATGTAGAAGATGTTAAGTTAGCTCTTCGAATCTGCGAGTTACACATTTGGTTAAAAGTGAATTAGAATGATTTCATTTCCGGTAATTGTAAAGTTATGGCGAAATTACGGTGGACTGTGAATTTGCTATCGGACATGTGGCAGGAGTACTCTAGATGTTGCAAATGCTCTGGATGCTCATCGAACATTTTCATACTGTTTGAATGACTAAACATTCGTATGTTTATAGTCGAGGAAAAGGTATTTTAGTGCAGTAATTACTTCTAAGCCAGGACCTACAATGAAGTTTTTTCTTCTTCGAGTGGGAGGTAAGAATTTAGTTTTAATATTAGTTTACTGCGGAGCAAGGCACGACCTCGATAATGTTACTATTAAAGGTTTTCTGTGTGCAACGTATTATTCTCGAACGCATTCATCGCAAAAATATATACCAAGCTTATAAACAATCAAAGATTTTGTATTTAATATTAATCGTTTAAAATACTTATTTCTCTTGGATAACTTGATTAATTTATTGCATTAGGCAACGTCTAGTAGGTCAGATACTTGTCGTAAAATATATACGCGGAGATTTTGAGTGATGTATGAAGTTTTGTCCAAACAGATAATACTTCCAAACAAAGAAAAAAAAACTTATTACAAAGTTTAATACGTAAGTTTACATTTACATCACAATGTTTACTTCATTTAGATAAAAGTTCATTACATATTTTCAATGTTGACCAAACAGAGTACCTTTCGATCAAACTATTTAGAAATTTCATACCACCAAATAGAGATTTGCCTGTAGATGGGCTATTATGATGTGGTGATCTTGCGAATTCTTCGTAGTAAAATCCTTGTTTTACTCAATTCAGTTAATCTCTTCTCACCGCAAGGGATATTATGTACTGCATTAACTAAGCAAAGAAAAATTTTGAATAATACATTCGTACTTCATCGCTGACAGTACTAGACAGTATGAAACGACGAAATATATTATTTAGTTTAGAACTTTCAAATAGTGAACGCGTAGTTAGTGATATTAAAATTAAATATTGNAATGGGTCGGCCATTAACGAAGACGATTGAATATTACCTTCTTTAAGAAATATAGAGGGTTGGACAAAACCCGAAGTTGTGTGTTTTAAGAAGGAATGGCTCCAGAGAGGTAAAAGTCTGGTGTAGTGCGTAACCAACTGATGGCCTCATTGACCTTGAGAACCTGCTGAGGGGCATTTACCCCATTCAAGCGCATTCCTCTATCGAGCCATTTTATCGTAGACATTCGAACTTTCACATTTAAACCTGTTGAGTTTCTGCAAAATCCACATTGCTGGAAGGAAAGGAATGTTTATCCCATAATACCGTAACGTGTATACAACTTGCTACTTTTCTGGAAATTTCGAAGCCGTAATAGCCAATTAGATTTAATAAACCTAAGAAATAAGGAGCTGAGAGGGAATAAATTCTACTCTTAATTTTTCCTAATGCTTTCCAATAGATATCTCCAACACCTTGAATAATTGACTGGTGGTATGAAATAAAATCATTGTGATAATTTCTCTTGGCACGCGATATCTTCAGATAATAAGAACTAGAAAACCTAAGCTTATTTTAAAATATGTACCATGATTAACGATAAATGTTTAAAATTATTGGGGGAACAGTTTGAACTGAACGTTAGTGAACCAAACAATTTTTTTAAATGTCGTTGCAGTAGTGGAGTGTAGTGGGGCTTGGTATGGGAGTGATGTTCAGTCGGCTTTTATGAAATATCGTTGGTAGTGGGATAAATATTGGTGTCTGACCCTTGAGTTGAAATCATAATGCTTGTTCTTAAGGGCCACTCCTTTCGATTTATGTTTAATATTAACTTGAATTACGCCGTTATTGTTGTGCTTATTCTGTCCATTTTGCCTTATAGTTCGAAGTTAATTGGGAACTACTGAAACTAAATGAACAGTTTTGTTCCACAGATTCCGCTGCAGATACTTGCTGTGGAGTACGTGACAGCTATCTGTACATAAACACCGTCGCTGCAGTGGTTACGGGTCATCGGTCACCGAGGACCATCGATATCGACCGGAGGCTTGACTTGGTAAGTACCAGTTTGACTAATTTTCTACTTCTAATTTAATCATTATATGTGGTTTGAAAAACTGTTTGAAGAGATGCATCGTACAGCTAGAAAACGTGTATTCTAAATTTCAAAATTGTGTAGTAATGCTCGCATTTACAATACACTGATTTACAATTTAAGTAGTTGCTAGTACCAATATCTTTTTCGCTAAATTATTATTCTATGGACGTTATTTCCGTTTACTAAGACGCTCGCATCTTTGCATATATTTTCTGAGAATATCGTTTAAAATGATTCCAATTATCTCTGGAAAGCCTTATCAAGATTAATACATCAAAAGATACACTACAAAAATTTTTTCGTAGACATGAACCTAGTTTTCTGACTTTGACTCCGTTTTTTTAAGTACTTTCTCGAGGGTTAAAACTTTAACTTGACCAACTTTTGTATTCTATGGATAAAGATTCTGGCAAAGGATGTTAAGATCGTTGGCAGAACTATGCTCAACTGCTTAATGACTTAACCTTAGTGGGATAACTCGAGCGAAAAGTATTTAGACCCCAGCCTCGCCTTGCTCACGATGCATCTTCTGTTATGCATTCTATCCTCTCCGAGGATCCTATTATGACCTCCTCTTACTCCCTTTTGGAAATGTTAATACGCTATGAATATTCAAAATCCTAAGTCCATAATAGATACCGCCCAAAACCCGAATAATTAACTTCTCAACTTCTAAATACTATCGCGCTAATGAATAGTCAATACGCGTCGGGCCATGCTAATGAGGAGGGACATAAGGAACTCTTTCCGATTAATGAAAACCTCATCCGGGAAATGGAATTTTTCCTTCTATTTTCCTCGCTGTGATGCATGTCGGGCTTGAATATTCAGCGAAGGAATTTTATTACCTCTTCCTTGGAACGGACACAAGTTATTTAATGGCCTATTCAGAGCGGATCCTCTTCCTTAAAGTTTCGCAAAGAACTTACAAATGCCTTTTGCGCTACAAACTCCGTCATCTCTGATACGGATATTCCGTGTTCAACGGCGAGATATCGCGTAAGAAACCTCATTAAAGGGAGAAAAGAATTTGATATCTCCGAGCGACTTTTATATACGGGTTGTTTTCAAATTCAAATAGGGTTCGAAGGAGGCAGCTATTCGATTTCAATGCAGCATTACTGAAAATGTGTCGTAGAACGAGTGATTTTAGGCTTAATCAAAGCCATGGAGTTCGCAACGAGGAGAGGAAGAAAATTTATTAACACTCGTAAGGAAATAAGAGTAGATATAAATGAAATAGGATAGTCATGAGGTTAACGGACTCTGGGCAGCGATAGAGAATGAAAGAAGTTTAGCCATTATCTTCATAATTGATGGGCTTTATCAGCCATTTACTATTTCATGGCAGTTAGTAGTTTAATACTGACGGAGGAACTGGCGGAAATTCGGTTCATTTAACGATAAGCTGCGTGTGAATCTAGTTAATGTGGGCTAAATCCGGTAATTCGTCATACTGATCTGTTTCGTAGAGTCAATAGCACCATTGCTCATTATCTTTTCGAGTACGTTCCCACGGAATCTTTTCAGGACCATAAATTTCTCGCTGAAGCACAGAGCGATAGTTAATTTTTATCGCCCTATTCAGGTGCAAGGAAACGCGTTTAAAAAGCGCTTAAGAAATAATAGGCTCTATAACGCCTTCACTAGTACTCCATGTCCGTTCCCGGACCGATAAATCTCGCGTTTCCATTAAATCCGTGATTTCTAGAGCATCAAGCTAATCCCAGAAACTGGCTTTCATTCCAGTTAACTCCAAAAGACCTTAGCTGGTTTTGACTAAACGGCCTTAAAACAGTGGGCTATTTATTTTTGTTGTTATTGGGCTATTGTAAAACGTAAGCTCTAGTTCGAGATTTTTTAAGAAGATAATGCTACCAAAAAAACGGCTAGATTATACAGGCATGCCTCACTTTACGATATCTCGCATAGGTAAATGTAAATTTAGAATATTTTCCTCCTTAAGGTTACTAATCAACTAAAGGCAACATGCGGGTTGTGTTGAAATTATTATTTTTTACTCATGACGTACTTAAAGTTGAAAAGTACTATAAAAGTTGAGATAGGGACAATTTTAACGTAATAATATGGAAGAGACATTACCTTCGGTGAGCAACGAACAAGAATTAATGGGAATTTTAAATCGCAGATTGTTAAAATCATAATTTTAAATAAGTCCCAAAAAGGAATTTTGTGCAGTAAGGCAACTAAATTGACAGCATTCGTTCGTCAAAGTAGCGCAAATTGAAGTTAAAAATCCGCCAAACGAAGGAACACGTGACAGGGATTTTTATCATAGCTTTGTCAGTCTTAAGACAAATAAGTTCGATTCTTTTTTAAATTCAATACCAACTAAAAATATTCATTGGGAATTCTCTACGTAAAATCCATAGAATTTTAAAAACTACACAGCGCGAATCGAGGAATTTTTTACCTTCGCAAATGTTTGCTTTCGCCTTTTATTAGCATAGTTTTGTTAATCAGATATGCGTTGGGTGACTAATACATTAATTCATTGTCAGCAGGTGTCAGAATGACTTTACTTGCTTTTCCTCTTCCAGAAAGTTGCACTGCTGGGTGAAAAGTTCAGCGAAAAAAAAAATCTAAAATACAGACAATCCACTAGCAATGGCTTACAACAAAATGTCATTGTTAGTGGGTTGCCTGGATTCTAAAATTTATTTTTCACTGAACTTTTAACGCAGCAGTGCAACTTTTTTGAAAGTGGTAAAGTAAATTATGTAAAAATAGATTTTTTTGCGATCGAAAAAAGTGATCTGAGAGAAATGTCCGAAATAAATGATTTGGCCGCCCGCCAAGCGGGTTCGAGGGCTGGGGCGCGGGTCTTTTGCACCCGCAACACTAAAGTACGGGCTCGAATCAGTTTATTCCGAAGTTATGATGAAGAAAAAACTCCCGGTGGGGTTGGCGGCCCTCTAATCCCGGAAGCGCCCGCGACCGGATTCGAACCCGAGACAGTTAGCGTCGCACCTAGGTGCTGTGACCCACTACGCCAGCCTGTCGAACGGTGAAAGTGAAGCAGAAATTCATACTGCTTCGTCCAAGGCTATCTGCGAGGAGGGAATTCAAAACGGAAAGTGGGCATTTCGACACATCATACTTTATCTTCTTAGTTACTGATACGATTCATTTACTTCTGACTTGCCTACTGATCTCCGGAGTATTTTCCATTTTATGTCCATGCACTTATAAATAAATTATAATGAAATTACTTTTTCGCCTCCTTGTTCGTGAAATATTTCCTCTTTTCTTGATCCTCCTGCAGAAAATCAGCATATAATCTTCTATTTCGTTATATAGGAATTATATCGGTACTGGATATTCCTAAAGTTGCGATGGATAAACCTTTTAAGGCAAAAGTGCCAATTTTGACAATTAATTTTTCTTAATTTTAAAAGAATTTCGTGATGAAGAGATTCCTAAATCATAGAGACTGATGCTGACATTATGTTCGGAATGGATCATTATCATGTATAGAGATATCATAATTGAAGTAAATAATGATTGATTACCATAAATTATCAGATTAGGCGGGATTTCGTGGACTTACAAAGTTCTTTTTACTTCCTTATTAATTATCATGACTGATTAACAGAACCCAAATTTATTTATTCTGCAGCTTCCTGGACAATACATAGAAAGGATAATTCCTTTCTAGTTCCGTGGGCAAAAAAAAACAGAAAACGGTGTGCGAGAGTCTTACGCATTAAATTCAACTTATTGGAGAACGTTTGTTTTTATTCTAAATTAAATCAAGTCGTGAATAATACAGTAAATAGTTGAACTCATCTCATTTTCTTGTGGAAATATTTTTAAATTACCGCCTTAAGCATTAAACTCTACGATCATCTTTTTCCGGGAGGTAAATAAACGACCCAAAACGCCGAAAAGAGAGAAAAACTCGACTTTCCTACCTCGAGATTTTATAGATCCCGTGAATCACTGAAATCGTGTCCGGAACGTAAGTACTCGGATCAAAGGCGAGCTGTAGCGAGAGAGAGACACTCGGGGCTCAATTCCTCTGACCACTCCACAAGTCGGAATGTTTTATTGGGAGCAGTAAAAATGAAACACGAATCCATTTTACAACGAACCGACTCGTTGAAAGCGTCAATTTCAGAGCGGGTTGGCCTTGCAAAAAACGCGGCAAAGATCCTGGGGTGAGCTCTCCGCGTATGAATTGGAGATGTCAGCCTATCGGGTGACATGCTTTGTGCAGATAGAGGAGAGGGTGGCACTAGGAAAAGCTGTATGGAGCGGTATAGGATTTTAGGGATATTCGGCGGGGATGGGGTGGGCACTTAGAGAAACTCTCCTCCTAATGGTTTTCCGCGGGGGAAAAGGGTTTAGAGCCGCGGGGTGGGTTGGGGTAGCCCGTTTGTTACTGGAGGCCGGAGAGTGTAAGCGGAGGAAAGGCTCCGTTGGAAAGGGAATACGTAATGGGACGGTAATCATCGCTACGAGAGTGCGGACGGGCGGGGGACGCAGAAGCAGCCAAAAGAAGAGTGGGCTGAAAATGGGAAAATATAGGAATTGAATGAACCTAAAGGCGTACAAACGGGGATAGAAAAGCTCACCGAGTCGAAGTGCCGACTTTCTTATTCATATCGTTTCCAAATGCGTACGACGTACTTCGACGTTCTTAAAGAGAAGATGTCCATCGTAGTGGGGGACAGAGGGATTTAAGATTTAGCATAAGGGCGATTGGGGATAGCTGTAACCACATCAGTTTTTAAGATAACGAGCACTACTAATAAGTAAGTACCGGTATGCATACACGGTTGATTCATATTCCTTTTGCTTGTTTTAGGGATAGATTATATTCCTTGTTTGCTTGAAATGTCAATTCTCTTCAAGGAGCCGTAAAATATACTTTATAATGATGCAAGTTTATTTGATATGTTAAACTCCAAAATTTTGATTTCAGTAAGACTTACTCGCCATCTCAATCCATTGATTATTTCCATTGGTTCAGTTCTCCATAAGGTAGTAGCTTATAAATATTTTCATAATAAATTTAGAATCAAACATTTGGGATTTATTAGAGATAAATTAATTACTTTCTTAGTAATATATTATAGTAAGATGCTGGTTAAAATACATTTCCTCTCGAAATCACAAATACCGTTGAAAATCTACAAATTTGAGCATTAATTGGTGAATGCATATGTGAAGCTTATTCGGATATATTATAGGATAAGGAATAATTAGTTGGTGACTTTTACTTCTTGTGCCCTATCATACCTTCTCTTATGCCATTTCCAATCCCTCTGACAATTATCTCCCTTCATTATAACTGAAATATTATTTCCTTGTCCATTCCTTCTTTGTTTTTGGTATCATTTTACCTTATTTTATCATCCATAAGTTTTAATCCATAAGTACACTCAAACCACCTGGCACTCCCAGTCACCGATTTCTTTCTCTATTTCATCATTTCTTTTACAGATTCATTCACAATATTCTTTAATGCTAATGAGAATGAAAAGCTTTGTGTTAAAAAAATATAGTGCTATCATTTATATAATTTAAGTTGTAAATATGAAATATTTAAGTATATGACGTGGTGAATTATTTAATATTCCTACAAATACCGGATTTCGCTAACTAGTTTTAATTCTTTAGTTTTACCACCGATTACCAGTTCATTGTAGAAGAAATGCACCATGCATTCATGATGGAGAGCGTTAAATACCATAAAATGGGGGGTTCCATTATACATAAATCATACTATAGTTCTGTCTTTCGTCCGTTATTTCGAAATTCGATCGTCTAAATACTATTCTAAATTAAACGGAACTAAGTTGATTTCAGGTATATAATAATTCTATTTAGGATAAACAGTTTTTCTTAAAAAAATAATAAATCACCGCCCACAATTCGAATTTCTCATCAGGTTTAAATTTACGGTACTTGTCTATCGGTCGATAGAAGCAGAGTAGTGGTTGGCGAGAAGGTATTATAATGCAGTTTATACAGTTTATAGATACATATTGCATAATAGAATCAGACGGTGAGCCACTGGCACTTTTTCGCTGATTGTGGTACAGGTTTAGTTGCGCAACTGGTCAAAATATCGTGGGAAACGTTAATATTTGAAATTCATAGAGTATGCACGAAACTTAATTCGACAGTTTCCAGGTATATTTGAGAGCAAAGTAATGGAAATTTTTCGAAGTATTTTCTCGTGGTATACACATTTCGTATAGAATCTCATTTTTAATCGATTTAACATTTCTGAATGATGAGGTTTTAAAACTTTTCAACTTGATATACAATGTATGCGTTTGAGATAGTGAGTCTACGAAATCTTCTGATTTTCAACTTAGGAGGAATTTATGTTACCTAACTTTTAAAAAGAGTGTAATCCAGCAGCGAAACTCTATATATAGTCACGTAAACAGAGTTAAGTCGAAGAAGATTTGGAATTTGAAGCGAGTTATTTATCCAGTTTCTGCTTTCACCCTTTTAAGGCGGCATGAGAACCTCATTGAAGATTCATTCGAGAAATGGCATCCACTTTGAAGGGCAAGCGCATTAGATTTCGATGTAAAATGCGCAGAACCGGTTCAAAATAGCAAAGGAATGATTTCCTGAAGAGAGCGTTTATAACTTGTCTTAAAAGCAATGCGGAATAATGAAAGGTGATGCTTACTGGTCTTATCCCGTGACCTAGAAATTCCACATTCGAATCACTTCCGTTGCTATCGAGGACTTCGAGATAAAGTGCTTTCCTCGCTAAATTTAATATACTGCGAAAGGTTTTTTGCTCTTTTTAAATGAACCCATTTTAACATGTGAGCATGAAAGGTCGGACGAAGCTGCTTAATCGCGTTCAAAACGTAATTTTCTATACCGGGCTGTTTTATATAATCTCCTTAAAGAAGAAATTCCTGTGAACGAGTCCTTAGTGATTTTCCTTTCACGCTCAAGTTACTCGCAGCAGAAAATAAAATAAAAGTTGGGCATCTTACGAAATAAGAGGATGAAGATAAAGGAATGCGTATTTTGAGACTATACAAAGGCGTATAGGATATAAAAGTTCCGTTATTTAGATTTTAATGCACCATATGGTAAGATCGGAGATGTCACCCCTGGAAATCTCAAATTATCCTAAATTCCGTCAAGTAACAAGGTAATGTATTTTTATCCTTAATAGGGAGATAGGAAATTACAGCAAATATATGTAGAACCAAAACCTAGGTTAATTGATAATGATAAAGTTGATAATGTCGTAAATGATATTAAGAGTAAAGAAGGCGATACATTTTTTAAACTACCGTGGACCCCAATGGTTACCAATTGATGGAAAGATATCTGATTCCATTAAAACTACTCTGTTTTGGTTACTGAATTAAATCTAGGTATCTAGCAGTCGATGGAAGGAATTTTGAGAATGAACATTTTTCCAACATATTCACTACTTTTAAGCGGGGAATGAATTCTCTTACTGCAAAGAAATTGCACTTTCTCCGTTCATTCATATAAGTACGTATGCCTAGTCTGTGTGAATAAGTCATAAATAATGCATGAATAAGTCAGCTCTAATAATGTTATCTTTTTGAAAATGTGAATGTAACTTGAATTTCCTTCACCTACCCAATTCCATTAGAAGGAAAATTAGCCGTTTGCAATTATCTAGTAAATAAATGATGAAGTAATACAAAATAGTCATAATGAGATACATTTTTTGTTGGTTTCTAGGAACATACGGAGGTTTCAGATTACTGCAATGAAGCAATATCATGCCCATAGGAAAATTTTCGTAAATCGGTACCCATCCTCGAAAACAAATTACAATCCATCAAGCAATGAAATGTTTGAACAGAATGTTAAAAATACATCACAATTCTTTACGTTTTTTTCGATAAAGATAAGCTAATACTAATTAATTTGTAATTATGAAATTGAAGCCAAAAGTTTGCCACTCTGCTTTCAGCACGCACGATCTATAGGTCCCAATAGATGCCACTCGGGCGAACGTAGAAGAACTGCGTCAATAGTAAGAAGAATCATAAAGAACGTCTCTTAGTGTTATGAACGTCAAATTCTTGCGCATTAGAGCCTTCCTTACAACGCAGTCGAATTGCCCTTGTAAGAACACACGATTCATCAAACATAAAACTCCGCGAGGAAGAACTTTGACACGAATTGAGTGTCTGTTAACTTGAAATTGCTCCATCTCGAAGGATTTTTCACTCAGAAATCATTTCCATCCCTTACCCTCCAGTTTACGAGCGTTTTAATTCACTTCCCGGGGCAGTTCTCCGATAAAAGTCTTCGTAGAAAGCACTTCGACACCCTGAAAAAAATGATATCTTCATTCTAACCTTATTTATGACTTTACTGCATCTCTTTGGCGTCCTAGGGACGGGTATATCGACCTATGGAGGCATACTTGAATTATTATTAAACCTTCTCTATTATAAAATATCTGGGGTTTGTCACGGAATTAATGTGGTGGAATGCGCAGTTAATTGCAAATATCTAAAAAAAATATAGCATCGCTTTTTGGTGATGATGTGAGTTTTATAGCTGTACCACCATTTTAAAATAGTTTTAGTAACCCTATGACATGCAGACACGTAGAATAATGAAAATTTAACAATTTTTCTCTAGGAAACTAGATACTATTTTAAATAAAGAAAAATTTTGCAAAACTACCACACACAAGCCAAAAGAGCACTAGTTTCGACACATAAACGTAACATTCACATCTGCGTCTGTGGCATTTTTGCAAATCTTTTCTGTGTATTCAAATAGGATGCAGGTTTGGAGAAAGAAGTGATTCCTGTTTTTCTCCGATCGTCATGGAATACCACAATGTATTCTCAATTTGGTTGGATTCATGCTGGATCGGGTTGGATTTATGCTGGACATATATATGCCACTCGGGTAGTTTTTTGGTGGTTCGGTAAGGGGTTCCTGTAGTCTATTAGTAATCTTCTCTAATTAAGAACTTGCACTTTATACATACCCTGCGGAATTTCATCGTTAGGTTTAACGCTCAGAATTATTCCTTTTGCTAATTCCGATGAATGCCATATAGTTTTTAGTTCACATGTTGCGTTTACGAGATTAACAATGACTTATGTCTTACACTAGATTACCCCGCGTATTATTTACTTATTTTTGTATTAGCTTTATAAAAATGTAGAAGAATGAGATTTATATACGTTATAAAGTAAAGAAAATCCCATGCCTATATATTTAAAATTACTCCTACTGTAATTTCAAACTTTTACCATTATAATTTAGTTCCAGTATAAGCAATCAAATTTCATAGCAGTTAAATCTCAAATCCTAATCAATCTAAGACATTCACATTTACTTACAATAGAGTAGGGTAATCATCAATGGAGATAGTCTTCAGAATAGCACCACGTTAAATTGTTGGGAAAAATACAATTTGTGTTAAGGTGTTTCATAGTTTTAAAAAATCTCAGCATTTTAAATTGAAATTACTTGGAAGAAGATTTGAATTATTTTTAATATCAGCAGCATTTTATATAT
>KZ308770.1:120514-281779 GCA_000376725.2 Ladona fulva | reverse complement strand
TATATATATATATATTAATAATAATAATTAATATTGCCTCTTATAGACATTTGAGAATCAGCCGTACATATTTACGTTGCTCTCAACAGAACTTAGTTTGCTACTGTGGTAGTCGCAACGCTTAAATGAAAGCAAAAAGAAGGCAATGTTACCTTCTCATCTCTTCTAAATGTTACTTCTTATTCTTGATCATTGGCAAAAATAGCAGCCACAAATGCAATTGTGAAAAGAGTACAAAATATCCTATAATATTAAAAATAAACGACATAATCGAGCTATTTACATAAATACTTACCATGTTATCCATAAATCTAAACCTAAGAACTAAATTTAAGAAAAGTGCAGCTGCTTGGCACAAGTACTTACAATTCCGTACCATTTAACAAGTATGACGGTAATAACGAAGTAAAACTTAAGGAAACCCCATTTGCTACTCCTAACGGCGATCGTTTCATCATTAACACCAATGTCTTCCAGTCTATAAGAGTTCCAATTCAGAAAGTTTCGACGGTTGAAATTACTTCAGATTGATAAAGTGATTTGCTTAGCCCCATCCATCTAGATTGACCTATGGTTGTCCTAGTTTTCCTTTACAACGCGAATTAGAAATCAGCAGGAAATTATCTCCTCGATGGATGTAAATCTTTAGTCATTTTTTAACATTGACTCTATTTTATAGAATATTTTAGTATGGTATTAGTTCATAAGAATTTACAACCTACAGCAGTATTTACTCAGTATTTGTTTTTTCACTGCCTCCGCCAAAATTTCCTTTTAACCTCTCGGAAGCCCCGGGAGGTATAAAACTAAGAAGGGGTGGAAGAAATAGTGCGACATTCAGGCCACATTCTGCCTTATTTTCTGCCAATCTGCTGCAGAATTTTCTTCACTTCCCTGAGATCAATCAAATGAATTTACTGCCCCATAGAATGCATCATTCATGTTTTAAATTTTTAGAGGAAGTGTCATTAACATATTTCTTCCGGATGATACTTTTGTATTTCGACTTTTCTTTGAATTTTTAACCTGTCTTAATGGTTTGGTTAATCAGTCACTCTAATTTCCTTCGGTTATTCTCACTTTGTGAGAAATGTGTCTTTCCCTTCTAATTACCGGGTCTTTTATTTTGTCGTTGAATGAAGAGGGAAATTTTCGATTTTGGGCTTAGGTTGTACACAAATGGAGTGCGTACGATGAGGTTCATGAGATTCTGAAGTGTTAAAGCTATGCCTTTTAAGTTTTCGTGAGGTTTCGTCGTTTTATGAATTACAAATTCTTTCATCTTTGGGAACACGTTGTTGAGAGTTCAAATTTCGCTTTCTCTTCTTTCTTTTGACATATTTACTTTCCAAAATAAAATAATTGAAATGCGTACTTCGTATTTCAATTATTTTAGATGGCGTTCCACAATATTAGGCCAGAACATCTGGAGTTTATTTACTTTCCCTTAAAATTACCGGTTACTCTTTTGTTAGAAGTGTATTTAAATCTTACAAAATATTGCCGTCCCCATTCCAATTGAAATCTTTTTGGGAGAAAAGGTGATTTTATTGGGTGTAAATATATTGTACACAACTTGACGATTACTTGTTTCGAGGGAGGTATATATCCCTCTGCTAAAGGTATATTTATCCTAGGTATTCATAAGTTCCTGAAGTGGATCAAATCTATGAACGCCAAAGAATAATTTTAAAATTAATTTAACATTGGAGGCCCACCGGGATTGTATGTAAAATTATATTGATTTAATCACTTGATCGAGATTTGTTTAGAAGGATGGAATTTATGTATGTATAGGAATTTTTAGGTTAAGTACCGTTACTGTGACCTTGTATATAGGCTAAATCCTGCATAGTTTGAAACAGTATCATCCATTTTGATTATTTTGCAGGTATAGGTAATTCTACATTGGGACGTAACTTCAACCAAGCTAGGGAACATTGCGCCATCTTTAATTTCTATCCTCCTCCTCTAGGCCCCTCAGTCCGCTTATACTTGATATGTACGCATGCAATGTATTTTATCTATAATTAGGTTGATGAAATACATAAAAATCTTCTTCTTTCCCTTCAGACCCGCTCATGATATATAACAATTGCAAAAAATTCTGATGTTGGCTCTTATACCCTATCCCCATCGGTCTTCATTGACTATTTTTGATATTCTTTATAGCAAAATGCTGCTCATGTTACTACCTCTATTTGCTACTAGTAGAAGTAGCGTGGTTGTGCGTAGCTCCTAAACAGCCGGGTGGGTTGCGCTAACGCTTTTGGTGAAAGCAGTCCCGGTTTCGACTTTTCCATCAGGGTTCTGTACTCTCGTAATAAATTAAATTCATTAACTATTGAAGCATTACAAAGGTTGAGCAAATGCCATATATACGTAATACTAGCCAAAAAGTTATTCACAAATATTATTAGCGTAGCTTTCGTGTTATTGGTAGACGTACTAATTTCGCATCTTAGCCGCATTAGCAATCGTAGCTCAAGTGTTTATTAGTTGGACTCCACAGAGCAAGGATAGGGAATAAAACTCGTTAAGGGGCAAAACAAATTATAATCGCAACTCTTGGTGCGTTTCATAGTGTCGGTCTCTTTTTACGGCGCCTATCTCTGCGGTGACGTCACTATGGGGCGGTTTTTTATTCCGCAGACGGGGGAGTGGGAAAATAGCAAGAATTATAGAGATAGAAAAAAATTGCGAGACTGTTCCTCTCTCTCACTCGCGTTTTATGTCTTTCCCGAGCCATTCCCTCATTCCGCGAGATGGAAAAACGCCCGTTATTATTTCTTTTTTCTTTACCCTAGGGGGCGCATTTTATCCCTCCGATTTTTTTCTTCTCCGTTTGGCCTCTCCTATCTGTGCTTTTTTCTACTGTTTTCGCCGGGTAGCTAGGGAAGTGGAAAACAAATAATATGTCCCGAAACGTCCCTTTTTTATTATCGTCATCCCTATTTTTTCCTCTCGCGAATTCGGTCTCCCGAAGAGTTTTTTGAATGTATTTTACGACTGATGTGCCGCCATTATCTTCGTCTCAATAAATATTTTCGCGGACGGACTTGGACGAATATTTGCGTCGAAGATATTCATGGGGGTACTTGGCCGTGGTTCGTCAACAGAGCTGCTAGTTGAGCTGAGTTTCGCCGGCTTTCGTCCTCTCCAATGTTTTCCCATTACATCCTGTATCTGAAGGCTGCGAATATTCGTTTTGTTTCCGATCGTATCTTCTCAGTGTGCCAAAAACACGTCCGAGTGCTCTATATTGGGATGAGTTACAACGTATTTATTTGAACATTTTCCGACTCAGTTATAAGAATGGCTACAGGGAATTAAGGTAGTACTTAACTATTACGTGTGTGGTATTCTGTTCTGGCTACCACATCTTGATGAAAAAATGTGTAAACTTATTTTCCGTTGACTTTATTCTCATTCTAGTTAATGGCTGAGATTAGAAAAAAGTTCCTAAGGCTTTGATAGTGCTAAATTATAGCCTTTATCCTAATAAATCGTCAAGAAATTCTGTGAAAAGTTTTACTTTTAGGGTCGTAGCGATCCTAAAGGGATCTACGTTTACGTTTTCCACTCGAACCACTACTGCCCAGAGAGGATGGTAAACATCACTTCTTACCAGTGAGGCTCATGAGTGAGTTTCTCTTTTTAAAACGCTTGGTACCTAACGGGGGGGGGGGGGGGGGGGAGGTTTCAACTTGCATTGGGCTATACATATAAACAAAACATCCATGATGATGCATGAGCTCAAATTTAAAATCCCTTTGGTCGCCAAGCGAACGAATTTTTCACGACCACAAATTCTTCCAATTTCCGTTTATTTGATCAAAAATCTTAAAATTTCAAATCAATAGTAAAGTTTTTCGATTAAGATATGAATTAATAATTAGTTTTCTTTCATCCGGAACTTGTCTCGATTTCGTATGGCCATTGTTTTCAATTTAATTTTGTAAAATAAACAAAGTCTGCAATATATGAAAACGAACTTACGTCCATTTCTTACAAAAACGTATCTTGAGCTCCAGGGTACGAACCCGGACCTTTACAGAGATGAGAATAGTTTTAGGGTGGCAATCTCGCAGAAACACAGAGTAATTTGTATTATATTTCTAAACTAAGCCGTTTCTGAGATAGAAGAGGGTCTACGGACGCTTGAATTTTGCATTTTATGTATTAAGAAATGTTCAGCAAGAAATTAGGAGGTTCCTAAGTAACCAGGAAAGGTTTTATTTGTGTCATTGGACATTGTGGAGCGAGTTTGGTAAAAATATTGGACGAATCGGAAATTCCTTAAAATGCAATCTTTATTTAGTGATGGTAATTGAATGGGTTAGAAAAGGTAATTTCCTCTTATCTGTGGTTACAATGGGACAACTATTGAGATCTTAACTTGAACACACTTGCAATTCATTGAACTTGAGTTATTCTCCACTGGATTGAACGTGACGTATCGATTATGTTTTCCTATGCATGAATCTCATGACATGAGACTAGTAGTCTAGTAGTCAATGCTACTGGAAGATTAGGGAGTCAATTATTTTTATAGTATCACCTTTTAGTGTCATCTCTGGAAAATTGTCCCAACTTAAAGTTCTTTTTTAGTCTTTCTTTTTAACGAGGGAAGAAATAATTTTCCTGCGAACGATTCCTTTTTTATAAATGTCAGAGCATGCTACCAAACTAGCTTCTGCGTTTAAGTTCTGGTCCTTAGCTCTTAACCATTTCAAGCTCTATTAAATGGCAGGGAGCCATACTAAAGAGGTAAGGCATCATTAGGCACGATAATGTCTACCTGTAGACGAAACCAGTCGTAAAAAAATCAAAAAATATATATTCTGTGGAAATTACTAAGTTTTTGCTCTCACATCTTTAGCATTATTCAACAGCTCGTTTGAAGTTGGTGTTTCAGTTTTATTTATTGGTTGGGTTTAACTGAATAAACCCCGTTAGGGACGAGCGCAATTGATATATGTGTTTCTGTATACAAAATTCCAATGGCTAACAAAGTTGTTTGCAAATATGCGGAATGTAGTAATAATTACATCTTTCAAAATGAATGTAGTTCTCTAAATTGGTAGTTATATATTAGACTTTGCCTTGCCTTCTTCAAAGGAATTTTAGGCTCTTTTTCAGTCCTTAAGAACTAATAAGCGGTTTATATAAAAGGAGAAAATGTTAGGCGTAACTTGAAAACGCGGTTCTTGACTTAATTCCAAAATTGATTAATTTCCACGTTTGTTGCCGCATGATTAAAAATGAACATTGTTTGCTAACTTTCAGGAACACAACTTCAATACATTAACTGCTTTAGCACCCACAATGTAGACCATGCTTCAGTAGTAGTATGAAGTTTCCAGGCAAACCCTGTAGGTATAGAGAACCAATTAAAAGATTTAACGAATGCAACGTCCAAAAGTCAAAATTTTCCAGTGATTTTCATTATTACCTGTTCTTGGCGCTCCATTTCATTTCCTTTCGAGAATCCATACTGTCGCGCAAAAGCGCGTCGTGTTTGGGTTATTCTCAATTATTAATTCTACGATCCATTCTGCTGAAGTTGTTAGTCGAGATTGATGGCCCGTGTGCGTGAAAAAGATGCTAAGACTCGTTCAAGCGTACGTTTAATATGAAAGCAGTGTGTCGGAGTATCTCTTAGCCGACCATTTAACGCAGCATTAAAGCGAAACTATCTCGACTTTAACGCTTGAGCTGCGAGCATTGTTTGGCGGAAAGATTCCAGCCAGTTTTCTCGGTGGAAGAAGAACAAGCGTTTTGCTTCCTATTGCACGCTTCATGTACGTTCCGATGTCCCCTCGTTCTCTTTCTGTTTTATGAAATGTCTTTCTTCGTCGTTTGGATTCGCGACATGCCTCATCCGGAAATAAGGCGGTTGCACACGCATTTATCTAGCACTATTGCCTTCGTACTGGGATTTGTTGCCACCAACGTCCTTCGGTTTTCTAGCCAACTCCTCACTTTTTGAGTTAGTCTCGCATTTTCATTATCTCCTATTACTATTTTACTTTCTGTGTGAATTATTTATACCCTTTTGTCTCCTTTTCCTTTTCAATTGTAACGTGAAAGATTGGTATTTTTAAAAGAAATCACCTTACAAATACCAACGTATATCTTGTTTTTCGAATATTTTTCTTTATAATCGTTTTCGTACCAGTTACTTCCTGAAAAATACTCCATTAGTAGAGCTATGATAACTTCAATGTTTTAAAATACACATTTATGGCACTCATTTTCATTAACCAGAGATTGAATAAGAAATTTAGCTTTGCACTTCAGCGCAGGTTTCTATCATTTCACTAACATTGAATCAAATATAGCGTTAAGTTGCTTTTTATCGGTCGCTGCTTAGATGATTTGTCAAACTAAATTCTATTTAACACGTACGTTTTCATTAATGTACTCAATCTGTGAACTTTTGCACGCGCTATTCCTTCGATTCATTACATTATCTTCGATTATTATGTAATGTTATAATAATGTATATTAATATAGTGTATGTATATATATATATAGTAATATTAATGTTAACATATTATAGTATGTAGTATCACTATATACTATAGTGTTACTACTAATGCTCAACATATTTCTTTACTATCTGTACTTCTCAACTTTCTCCTACTTATTTTGTGAGGAGATTGATGATGATGAGAATATCTCTTCGGCATTCGTTCGATAAAATTCTTCAACTTAAATACTACTTGAAACTTAGAAGGAATCACAGAGATCGCTATTTTTATTCATTCAATTAAAATCATTATCACATGTGGTAATTAATTTATCGAATTCCCCATCTTGTGTAGCGCGAACGTATCAGAGCGAGAGGGTATCAAATACTGAGAGTTCTTCTTAACCACATTGCAGTCCCACCAAAAACACATCTCTAACCTTCGAGGAACCGACGGAGGATTAGCTCCGCTTCCTCCTGCTCAAGATAGTGCATTATCAGCCGGCAGTTTCCGTAAATTTTCGAACAAGGAGGATTCACGTCAAAACTTCACACTCCAGCCCTTCATTACAGAGTCTCTCGCACCAACTGATAGAAGATGAGCCCTTTAACCATTTCCGAGAACGAAGGCGACGACAGGAAGGTTGAGAAGAAAAACATTAATCCTCAGATCAGAAGAATGCTAGGCCAAAGTTTTCCAACGTCGACCTATCTAACGCTCGGGGTGCAGGGCTGACTGGCATGGATTTCGAGAATCTTCCAAAAGGTTGCAACATGGAGAGGTTAACGGGCGAAGGATTTGGAGAGAGAGAGACGGTTCTGCGAATTCCAGGCTCTCAAAGTCACGCTGCACTAGCAGGAACGGAATGAGCATGAGCTCACGACTATCATGCATGCATGTTTCGAAGATGAAAAAGATGGGAGTAGGTGGAGATGAGTAAACCTCCTTGGTAAGACGTTTTGAAAGATGAAGCCCCACAAGGTTTTTGGCACTTGGAGTTGGACGTGGGGATTAAGGAGGAATAAAGACCGTGTGTGAAGAACCAAGATGTGAGATCAACAGCAAATGTGGCGAGATGGGTTCGGATTGGATTGAAGACGAAGGCTGATGCCGAAATATGGGGCTAAGGAAAAACTTTTCGGGTTTTTCCGTCGTATGGTGGGCGGTTGAGAGTGTACTTTTTGCTTGGTGTGAAGGAAAACTTTTGAAATGCATTCTTTCTATAAAAATAAAAGGAAGGCAGCTGCCAAATTGGATAAGTGGCTGTCTCATCCCCTTTCCTCCCACTCGTACTGTAATAACGCTACAAATTGTAATTTTTATGTTTAATAAAAATAATTTTTAATTTAATAAACCGCATCAAAGATCAATGAACAGAAATATTCCATTCACTCTGTTACATTGTAACAAGATTTTGGGTAAAAATTAATTCGTAAGAAACTCGAATCCAGAGCCGCTCACACCATATTGGCTCACTGCGTAGAACCATTTATGTGCCTTTTCCATTTGGTTATTTTCCATGCCATTTTAATGATGTTTTTGCATAAAATATTAAATTAACGCTTCAGAGATATTGATAATATTTTAAAATTTTCATATTGTTTACACATATGAACAAGTTTAAAATATCGAACAGAATAACTTAGAAGAGAATGGTTATACACGTGTACAGTTTTATGAAAAAATAGTAAAACAATCCTCCAGAGAAACCAAAATATTCACCGATGAGGGAAGGGAAAATAAGAGCTATTGATATCTTTTTATCCTTAGGTATTTACTGATTCTAAATATATAGACTTACAGACTACACACAAACAAGGAATAAAGCGGTGAAATCTTCCATCGAGAATTGTCTTTGTTTAGCAGCATTCATAAAAATTTGTTCAGCTCTCCGGAGAAAAATGTTTGGTAGGTTTTTTTAAAAAAAGACTTACATCTGCCGCGTGGACGATTCATTTACGATCATTTCAGCAAATTACCTGCTAAAAGGAGGATGGGGAGAGGGGGGAACTTTTTCTTGGAGGAGATGGTTTAGGGCTGCAAAAATAACCCTCTACCAGCCTCTCCCCGGAATGTCAGCATCTCAAAAAGGCTTCAACGCATTGATCCATACCACTCATAACTGGGCCAAAATATCAATTATTTTCTCGACATTCCACATCGTGAAGATCAATTAGCCTGTTCGTTTTACCAAACAGCCTGTAAGTCTACCTGAAGCAAACAAAAGGCGATCTTTTATCATAACACAGGATATTGTATTAGGAATAGGCTAGATTTCCTATATATATAGTGTCGTATGCATATATAGCGTTATCGTCAGTTAAAAATGTCAGAAAGAGCAAGTAAGACGGTTAATTTTTATGACTAGGGAGCACGAACCTAGCTATTATATGACGATAAATAATAAAGAAAGAACACTTCTACCGTTACCACAATAATATTTTATTGCATCACCATGGTTTCGTCCCTTCGGGTCATCTTCAGATGACAAGACATCTGAAGATGACCCGAAGGGTCGAAAATATGGTCGTCCAATAAAATATTATTGTGGTAACGGTAGAAGTGTACTTTCTCCATTACTTATAATGGAGTGTTGGTTTTATGTGGTAATTTTATAAATATATTATTCCTCCATATTTTGTACCACTGCTTATTCCTAACAAATATATTAATTTAAATTTTCGGTTTACTTACCCGATGACAACGTTATGCCCTGAGATGCAGATTGTTTCGAATAAATACACATTTCTCCTTTTCTTTCATCCTGATAAGTTTTTTTTATTTTCTTCTGTTAAAGTAATTCAAATACCATGAATGTGTAAAAGCGGTGCCCACACTCATATAAATTATCTATTGAATTTTTCTAGAAGCATAATGTAGCTTTATTTTCCCTCAATCTTCCTTTTCATAGTAGTAGATGAGCATCGACAGCATACATCTTGGTCTCCACCAGGAATCGAACGTATATACAGTGGATCCCTTAGGGATCTTTAATGGTGTACCAATATGAAGTACTAAACATTTACGTAGAACATACGTAAATAAATGGTAAAAACCAATCCTTCGAGTTCAGTTCAAAATTTAATCCAACGAAATACAGTGGAAATATAATTATTTATAACCATTTCTTAAATCAAACCGCATTTGGCCTTCGGACGAATACTGCGTCGTATGGCACTCGGCCAAATTGATGCTCCATCGAGTGTGCCGTGAACTTGGCCGTTTCAACGCTCTGTAATTTCTAGGACATTCCTCCGACTCATTCGAGGCTTTGGGGATTCGTAAGAGGCAGAAAAGATCCTCCGCTTTGAAATCTCAGCCTCGTTCCTCCTCCTTTCATGCTTCGGGGCTTTTCATTCTCTCCACTACGAAAGGAAATAAGCGCTCCGAGGGAATCTTCGCGGAAATTCTCGTCTAACTTCTCGGAGGCGCAGTTAAGAGGCCTGCTTCCGCATATCAAAATCCGGGCGGAAAAAATGGCACAACGCGGAATCATCGGAATTGTACGCCCATGCCGAGATTTCAACTATCCAAACCGCGATCTCTCCTTCAAAACGTCTAAGAGGAAGAAACAGGACTCCCTGCCGCCGCACTTTGGGATTAAAGCTTTCGGTTCGGCGAAAAGGTAAATCGTTGGAGTTGGTGAGCCCAGCCCCGACGTCTGAGGAAACATGGTATTTTCGTTTGGGAGGGAAAGAGGGCACGTGGGTTAATGCAGAGTCCATTAAACTGCGCTGCATACGGAACTTCAACCTCTGTGACGTATGTACGCAGTGGTTTAATTGGTGGAGTGCGAAACCTTGGAAGTTGGGTATGTTCACGGTCGGTTTCTTACGGTCTCAAGGTGTTTCTTTCCTTCCGTTGACTGGCGAGTTAGGTCAAGCCTTCCGTTTGATGTAAAGCAGTTGAGTGTTGCGGAGAAGTCCAACACTGGTAGCGATGCAAATCTTGCGCTAATTTTCTTGTCGAGTGGCTCGGAACGATTATGTCTGTAGGCATTCCAGATCAACTCACTACTTCTGGATAGTCGGAAATATTTACTTTGTTTACAATGGTGCGAAATATTTACGGTGGAGCCTGGTTAGCCCAAAGTGCAGCGCCGTTCCGACCCCTATGGGATAAATCTATTGTAATAAATACTTGTTTAAGTAGCGGCTAACTCATTTGTCCAGCGCCCACTATTTGATAAAACATTTGTTAAACTTTGGCTTTATTTTTCACAAACACATTAACAATTATGCGTATCACAGATTCTGTGAACGGATAAGTTAGTTTATTTCATCGTTTAAAATAAAGAAAGAGTAATTTTTACTAAGAGCTACTTCCCAATTATGATGATATTTACTTTAAATATCCGCAGGAAAAATACCCCCAAAGAATTACTCCGGTAAAACAAAACGGAATTAATCATGGGGACTCAACCGAAATTCACAAGGAGCATACTTCTGAATTTTTTATTTAAGGAGTTAGAATTTTGTTCATAAATTTCACAATAATTTTCTGTGCAGCTGAGTTTACATAATTACTATTTTGCTTGCTAGTTAGTATTTTCATGAATTTAAACATTGAATGAATGTAAAGAGACCATGGTTTTCAATATAGATGCGATAAATATTCGCATATCTTGAACGCACAGTTGTGGGTTACGTAAGGAAGTCCTATAACATTTCAGTTAGCGCGAAATGTGTAGGTTGTTCCCCTACATTTCGTATTCGCCGATTTTCACGGTATTTTTTACATATGAATATGTCTACTTATCGGATTCCATACTTTTTGTTCAAAATGAAAATTGTTTTCCTATGATTCATTCTCTTTTTGAATGCCCAATTACAGCGAAGAGCTTCGTAGCGTAATATACGCTTCTTTGATTCAAGAATGAAAGAGTATTGTAAATCGTAACGATGTTTTTGATAGAATTTTAAAATTCCTGATAAATAAAACGTGCAGTAAAAATATACATAAAACAACGGTCAAATTCTTGAAAATCCCTTACGTAACTCTCCTTTGGTTTTTCACGGAATAAAACAGCATATTTTTCATTTATTTCGCGCCATCTTGTAACAAGCTTTAAGACCCCCTTCCCTCTCTCTTGTCGGCACTTCAGCCTGTCGCCGATGACAATGTAGTCCTCACGGAGCCTCGCATTTGGCAACTGTGATAGCATCACCCCTTTCCGCATTTCCTCCTTTTCAATTCATCCCCTTTGACTGCCATGTCTTCCTCTCCTTCTTTTGAGGGTGTGATCTCTGTCGCGGCAATCCCCCTTTCCCCTGGCACACCCCCGAAATCAGGATCTCTACTAAATCTCTCTAGGGTTTTGGATGACTCTTGCAACATCCTTGCCATTTTTTCGTGTTCGCAATCACGTATTTCTTCTCAGCCTCTTCTCCAATGCCATGCTTCCCTCTGCTCGTCTTCTCAAATTCGGCGTAGCTTCGCCACGGAATCTTGGGGTCCACGTGCTCCTTAAAAAATCTTTTGTAATGTTTCCATAGGCGCAAGAGTCACTAAGTATCATTCGTAAAATTATTATGGGGGCGTTAGTAAATGGAGCATTACTCACTCAGAAACTCTCTTGGCCTACGCGGAATTCATGACTTTACCAAATACAGATATACGCACCTTTTACATTTAATTGTTAGCCAAAGTTCTATTTGATCCGCATGTTTCCAAATCCTAGAGTACGGATAATGATAAAATAGAGCGACCACGAAGTAAGATTTAAAATGAACTATTTTCATGGGTCATTTCCAAATATGTTGTGCTCACGTAAATGTGCCAATATTCTCTAAAAGATTTACCAGTCAATTCTGTATTCGTCAGCTGAGTCCGAGAAACGGTGAAAATTCTAAAATCGAAAATATTAATAACGCTATATTGGTTTAATTCGTAAAATATTCCATTCCACAGCCTACTATTTATTCCAAAATACTTTTCTGTATAATATATATTTTACCTTCTATATAATTTCAATTTAAAAAAAAATTACTTTTGTCTCCCGGTTAGCCAAGTGGGTAATGGCAGATGAGGGCCTATGTGCGAAGTGACCTTACCTCAGCTGTCAAAGCACTCTTAATAATACTAATAATATAAGAATTACCGATGCGATGTAAATGCGAGTAGTGCGACTCATTAAAAAGCTAGTTATATTCGGATATAAGGAAATCATAGCTGTGATTCAAGGCGATGGAAAGGAAATATGAATTATATTCCTAAGATTTTTTTCATTAGTGGTATGATAAATTGGATACCTTCCAACAATATTGTGGTGATGAATATTTGTTAATCGTGAAAAATACATTCATACCCATAGAATACTTTTTAAATTGACGCTAGGAAAAGATTTGGTTCCCAAGTCTTAAAAATTCGCTGGTATTCGCGTAACTGTAATTCTCAAAATTTTGATATTAAACATTTGTGACGTTTTTCGGACTGATATTCCTTTATGAGCATTTATTTCTTAATAAGGGTTTGATTAAGAATAAAGCGCAATATTATTATTTTTTTATTGTTACGCGTAGTTTACTTAGAGTTAAGCGAAAATTCATTTATCGAGGACTATATTTAAATGGTGATTCATCACCAACGATTCCCGTCTTTCTTTTGGTGGAATAGTGAGGAATTTTCCTCACTGGGCATGCAAATACGTTGCGCCGGCCTCGACTGAATATACTTATACTAGCATTATATTCATCACGGATCCTGTCACCAGATGAAATTCCAGCATTTCCGCCAAAATACCCCACCTTCATCGTATCCCGTATCCTTTCGCTCTTCCTACGTATCTCCCTCTTTCCGTCCTATTTCAATCCAAACCGATCCACTATTGCGGATCTTCCTCACCCTATTCTTCCCTCCTCACCCTCTCCAAATCTCTTTTCAATAGGCGACGGTATTTTTCATTTTTTCATTCGACCGAAAAACCCTTTGTGATGCGTGACGCCTTATCCTCTTCGTCCTCCAGCGAGCTGTCCCAACGAGACGACTGAAAGCTTCGCCTTCTCGCTTTGCCTTCTTCCACTTTGTCATCTCCCACCCTTCCTCTCCTTTACATCCTCTCGCCATTCCCTCATTTTTCTCTCCTATTCCCTCCGAATTTCCTCGCATCCATTTTTTCCGCTCGTCATTATGGAATCTTTCTCGGATAAGGGGATTGGTAAAGCTTTGGGTGCTTCTTTTGTGCCGGATCATCCACAGCTCGGTTGGTAAGTAATGATAAAGCTCTGTAGCTGTAATTTTTTCCCTGACTGCTTTCTTCTTGTTCCAGATTCCGGTGTTCTTTCGTAAGAATTGTCGAACATGCGATGTTGAAGAAGTAATTTATTGTCTCCGATCCATTTTATTCCATTTGAGCGTTCGCTGTACTGAGGATTCGTGCAAAAATGTGTGTTAATCATGTATGGTTGATAAAGTTACTTTATAGGGCCATAGTGCTTCTAAGAATCCATCTAAAGGCACCAAATGAGGCGTACCTTTGTAGTATTGCGTACATTGCGTACACATGAAATATATTGCAGTAGCATGTCCGGTTTTGCAGTAAGACTGCATCCTCAGGTATAATAAAGTATTCTGACCATTAGTGGAAAAATTGTGTAGATTTTTTTCCGAGAAATATCAGGATTTATTTTCACATCATCTCTCATTACTAGTAGAGAGTACTAGAGGTACCAGAAGTACTAGAGTAGTGATGAATCATTTCTAAACCAGACTGAGTTTTTAGATTACGGTTTTGTATTGTTTTTACCTAAATTAAGTATATATAATGGGAAATAGCATAGGACTAGCATAATAAACCACCATTTTCAGGATTTAAAATTGAAATTTATCTTTAGTTTAGATGTTTCCATATATAAACCGATAAAAAGGTATGTAGTGATGGAAAGAGTAAAGGAAGAACGTAAAATTGCAAGCAGTGGAATAATACAGGAGTTCGCTGAATTAATAAAGTAGCTATGTAGCATAAATTTACACGAGTGTGTATTATTCGGAGATTTTCCGTTCATAGTTTATGAGCCGATATGATCTTTATTGAAGAATGCCTTTGAGATCCTTTCATCATAGATGTGAAAGGGCTTAAATTTCTTGCACCGATCATAAGCAAGTGTTCTCAGATCATGAGATTTTTCGGTCTGAATAAATATGCCCATTCCAGTCGATCCACCGATGCGATCATTAACAGGATTCATGTCTTTCAATCATCTCGAGAGAATACGATACAATACATTATTCCGAATGAAGAATTATTTTTGTTGTAGCTCCCGGGGAATTTCTCGAAAGTGGATACTCGAGAAGAGGGAGGAAAATTTCGAATATTCCAGATTATTCTCGTTGGGCACGTACGAGCGCACCGTCGATTGGACGGGATCCCAGAATATAAAGCCCATCGAGTGATTTCCAATAATAGGTTTAAAGCACTCCCTTTTACAGCTCTCGGATCCAGTTACCGCGGTAGCCACTCGAGACAAAATCCCCAATCTGCCCATTCTTTCTCTCATTTCCCCGCACGGAAATAGGAGGATATTAAATCTTGCATTGGCGCGACGGAACGTTTGGAAAATTGATGGCGACGGGATCAAAAATTAATAATCTGCGCGGACTGCACTGAAGTCGGGACTCAATATTACTCCAAAACAACAGGGAACAAGGGACAATAGAGACCAAATGAAAATATTTCCTCGTCTCTTTTTTCGCCGAATTCCCCAACACACTCGCGGGGGATGTTTCAGATCCTGGTCTCTTAGAAACCTTTTCTCGCTGTTTGATCAAAGGATTTCCTCGCTGGAAATTTCCTCGAACATCTTCCCGACCGCCTTCCGCTGAATACACATTCAATATCCGTAATCCTTCCGTTACCTTTGGATCCCTTTTTGTTATGATCATTATTATTGTGATTATTTTGCCTCTGAAGGGAGCCGTTTCATCTTCCATGACGTCATCGGTTCTTCCAAATTTTCGCCGCGATGGAAGCTCGAGGAGATTAATATTTGTAAGAGTATCTGTACACACTGAGAATTTTTTGCCGCGGAATTCTTGTTCCTCGCCGGAAGGATTTTTTTAGCGAACGATCTTCAGAGTTTTGTTCTCAAAGCGTAGCAATCACTTTCCGAATCGAAGGAGCGCTTTTGAAGGGGCGCGTGATGCGAAGATGTGCCATCGAATTTGGCTTATTTAGTTCTGTGTGTTATCCAAACTGTTGAGAAAATGCTATTATGCTCGACGAAATATGAGGATTACTTGGGTCTCTGAGGAAATAATTTGTTATGAATGGGTTTTGTATGCATCGAAGTCTCAAAGAACACAATGTGAACTGAATCTGCTTTATATATAAAATTAATTCGGATTTGTGTATCGCCCAGTGCTCAGTTCACTCAAATGAAAAACATACAAAAGATGTCCTCGTACTCAAACGAGAATATACATAACCAACTAAATGGCGTTGTTTGAGTAGTAAGCATGTGATGGTAATATAATCAATCAATCATTTTGTATTTGAATTTAATTTCTTATTTCATTATTGTTACGTTTTTGTTATATTTTATTTATTTATTATTTTTATACAGATACATAAATAATGCAATTACCAAGATATTTGTTAATCGTGAAAAATACATTCATACCCATAGAATACTTTTTAAATTGACGCTAGGAAAAGATTTGGTTCCCAAGTCTTAAAAATTCGCTGGTATTCGCGTAACTGTAATTCTCAAAATTTTGATATTAAACATAAAGATAAAAAACAGAGAAGAGAGGAAAAAAGGAATTCATATATACATTCTTATTCTTTACAGTTGAATAGAATTTTGCATATTAGAAACAAATAGATTTATAAATGTTTACATAGGAGTACAAAATTAATGTAATAGGTAGAAGGAATAAACTGAAGTATTTTCAAGGTTTGGAGTGAGGAACAAATTTTACATTACATGTTGAAATTCAGTAACTTGGCCTCGACTCGTGGTAGTCTTCCATCATGAAGATAAATAGAGAAACACTTCTATACTATACTATATACCTATAGCGTAGAAGTGTTTTTCTATTTATTTTTAGATATTACATATTAATTGCATATAACGTTATATCTTAATTGACGATATGTCGAACGAAAAAATGAACATTCACAATCTCACTTATGTTTCCATTAGTTAACGTGTTGACTAAGGGAAACATAAGTGAGATTGTGAAAGTTCATTTTTTCGTAACTGGAAGGTTAACTTAAAATAAATCGTTGGATGAATTACTTTACAAAATTTACATTACATAAAAGCATTACATAAAACATATCATCAAATCACACAGCTATTATCACAGAAGGCTATCACGGCAAGGATTTGCACATTGCATAAATATTCATATGTATTGAATTATAAGACTTAAATATTTTTAAGATGGTCTTCAAAAGTGTGTTTCTCGTTACCATATTTATGCAGAAAGTGTTTAGGTATATTATTACGCAGTTTTACGCGTGTCATACGGGCCTCTTTCGAGCATACTTAAACAATATATCGGATGTAGTCACTCGTTATTCCATCTCCTGTCATAGTTTTGCAGTGATATAGTTGACAGAAAGATTATTGAGATTTTTTAATAATTGAATTGCATCAGTTTCATCATTTTCAGAATGGCATTGTGCGCACTATTTTTTAATTTTAAATACTGATGGAAATCCATAATATAATTCCATATTTCAATACCGAATAAAAAGGAACATAATATAACCCTATAATACGCTGTGTATGATCTCTAATCACTAGAGTCGGACGCTGTTACTGCCGTTCATCCTCCGCTAATCCTACCCAGCTTTATCACTAAATTACGTTTATGTAGAATAGTTATGTCGTTTTAAGACAGTTCTGGTTTTTACATTCTCTCTTTATTTATTCGTCAAGAAATATATTTTTTCCTGTTTTCAAGCTTTGTTTGTAAGTATGCATGAAAACGGGACTCTCTGTTTGTAAAAAACGATAGAGATAATATCGTAGTTAATTATTATTAGTTTTAGAAGTTCTGAGGTCACATCTTACATATCCACTACCGAGAATCGAGCTACGCCCTCAAAAGGCAATCGCGCTACCCACGAAGCCCCAGGGGTGATATGTAGATTTTTCCCGAATACCAAAATTAATTCTATTAATTTTGGTACTCGATCAAGCCAGTGAAATTTGTCGCAAATTTCCAGAATATTACATAACATATTTTAAATGCTGTTCAAAAAAATATTCGTCAAAAATCTTATCCTCATGATGGGAATATCCCACTATCAACTTTTTACTTTACGGAAGTCAACGAAAGGATGTGCAAGATCCTACTAATCGGGCACAGATATTTAACTGTGCATAACGTAGAAACATAACGTAGATTTTTCACGTACGTTCACGAAAATCTCCACTCAAAGCCGGGGCACTTTTTCTCGCGGCCGTAAATGTCACCACAGGACCTATCAATTGTCCCTGATTTTTGCAGAAAATACGAGATAAATACGCTGTCTTCCTCCCGCAGAAAAAGATGACGGATGTCTCGAGAGGCTATGTTTTTCCTCGTCCCGCAATCCTTCGCATTGCTTATCTTTCCATCAGGGAAAAATACCTCCCACAATCGCTCTCCCCCGGATAGACGTCGGCCTTCAGAGCGCGGGGGAAAGGGACTGGAAAACATTCATTTTTCAAACGCCTTTCTTCGCCCATCCCACGCAGCCCCACGCACAAAGTTGTATTCGATCTGCGTGTCGAGAATTACTCCGCTGTTTGATCACGGTTTCTGCAGTTAGACTTCCGGTCTCATGAATAATGGATGTTGATGTAGGGTCCCGATGGGTACGTATTCAGTAGATGCGTTCAAATGTATAGGATTGGGTGAGAGGCATGGCTTAAGGGTCAAGACGGAGAATGGAGTGTAAGTCCAGTTTTGAGGCGTGGATACGAAATGGTGAGGTGCAGATCACAGCCTGCGTGGAGCGAGTTTATGGTTTATATTGGGGTAGTCATTAAATCTTCCGCCGCCATCGACTACTACTAATTATTCGACAGTGATAAACTTCGATCGATGGAAGTTGGAATTTATCGTGATAAATGTTTTATACTGTATTAATATCAAACTTGTCCGCCAAGAATGGCGTAAGTAAATTTTAATTGTTTAAGTATGTATTTATCATCGTACACATCTGGTAATTTTAAGCCAAATTGCTCGTCTATAGTAGTGAAGATTTCGTGCATGAGCCTCCTCATGTTTTTTTATGATTCAATGCATTTCTCGGAATCAAAATTTCCCTTTATTTTTAAGAGTTGACCACAGTAACGAAAATCTGGAATATATTACCAAAATCATCTACTACTGACCTACTTACAAGCATTTCCGAAGATTTTCCCGATGATGACGAACAAATCTGTGAAACCTGGTTTTATATCGCAAGGAAAAATAAAAATAAAAAATAGAAGCTTTTCTTCTCAGAAAACTTGATGGTATTTAATATACAAACACTGCAAATACCACAAACTAAATGAAAAATGAAATTATTCATAGTGCAAGTATAAGTATGTGGAAAGGGTTCAAGTTCTATTACTTGGTTAATTTTACTCCCTAAAGGCCGATGTGTATCTTGGAGAAAACATTTCTCATTAAATATGAATACAAAAATTGGGAATGCGAAGTACTTTAATTTTCCTGGAGGTTAACTCCAATGGAGTTCTGAAGTTGAGGCAGAGTATAAAAAGAGTCTATGTAAAAAGTCTGTGGCGGTGAAGGTAATATGATTATTCCGAGAGTGCTTTAGGGTCCTAAGGATTTTAGTTTAATAAGAGAGGGAAAAAAACAGACTCGGAAAGAGGAACTAAATCAATTTGGAAATGGATAAACCCAAAGATTCATACATTTATTTTCAGTCATGAAATACTGGCATTTAAATCATATAAATCTCTAAAAGGGTAATCTAAAACATTTTCAGTCCAACAGAACAGACATTTCTATAAAGAACGCTAACTATAACAAGGAAATAGCACTTCCTGTAGACTACACACGACAATTTGATATAGGCTGAAGGCTACATATCACAGGAAAAGCTTTTATTCCTCTTACGTCGTTCACAAATGGCGCTTATGTAATTAGTTTGAAATCCATTTAATTTTTAAATTCAATATATTTAGTAGCACTTTATATGCTATGGTGGTCACTGAACCTTTCCTTTTGATTTTTAGTGCCATACCTTTAAATTCTGCAGATATTACTGTCTTCTCGAATTTATTTAGTATATTTATTTATTTATGGGCTGCACTTTTACTCGCAGAATATGAATAGGAGAAAGGCGATACATATAGAATACACTGAGTATATAAGACTTATATCAATAAATTGGCATCTCTCTGGGTGCTTGGGATGAATAGAGATAGTTTTAAAAGAATAAGATAGAAACACGGCTATTTAAACCGTCAACGGAACTCGGGGAAGAATATGACGTAAACGTGTTTTTCAAAGAAATGATACTCTTAAAAACTTTCGGAGGAGCGATGAAGAGATGTTCAAGAGAGCGAAAGTGGGTTTCATTTAATATCTTAGATGATCCAGCTATATGATTGCTAGCATTGAGAGTAAGATGTATCAAAAGTAAACCTTGGGCCTCATTGACGGAATGGTCAAGCTTTTTAGCACTGAGGTTCCGGGTTCTGGCTAAAATATAGGATAAATACATAGATATTTTTCAATTATATAAAATTTCAATATCTTAAAACGTAAGTTGCTGAGATACAAGTAAATGCGCAACTAACATGGCAAACACCAATTACTTTTTTGATAAGAGGTAATTATTACCGTTTAAACACCAACTATCACAATATCGGTGAAATATCTAGGAGTGACCCTTACTAATAACTTATCATGGAGTGCCCACATCCATAACATATGTGGAAAGGCTTTTAAGAAACTCGGTTTTGTTAAGAGAATAGTCGGAAGAAGCGAAGAAAAAGTCCGCGAGCGTTGTTACTTCGCGTTAGTCAGGCCTCACCTTGAGTATGCATGTAGTGTATGGGACCCAGCCGACAAGTGCTGTATTCGAGAAATAGAAAAGGTGCAACGAAAAGCGATACGTTTCGTGAAGAATTGCTATGATAAATCAGTAAGCGTTACTGAGATGCTCAAGAACGCGGGATGGGAATCATTAGAAAAAAGAAGATTAACACTAAGGATAAATTTATTAAATAAGTTCAGAGAAACCACGTTCTCGGAAGACGTCGCGGACATAATGCGCCCTCCCTGCTATATAGGCCGCTCCGATACAGCGAGGAAAATAAGAGAAATAGATGCGAAAACGAACCGATTCAAGAATTCGTTTTTTCCGCGAACGATACGCGAAAGTAATCGACTAGGTAAATAGAGTCTTGGTGCATGCACCCCCTGCCACACGCCGAAAGGTGGCTAGCAGGGTGTACACATAGACATATGCCATCATGACGAGGAATCAACCTATTTCCAAGCCTCCTCTTGCACAAATAATAATTGTCCATGTTTTCCAAGTTATTCATAACTGCTGTCCTATGTTGTAATACTTTACCTTGGCTTTGTCATCTTTAAAGTAGCATTAAGGGAAATACTTGGTTCATTTCTCAGATGTATTCTTCGCGTTGAAGAATTAACTTCTTCAACCAAGTTTTCTTTACGTCTACCGCAAATTTTCATTCCTTCACACGTAATTTCTTTCCGGAATATTTCAATACTTTGCCCCTTTTCACTCCGTCCTATATATTTTCCTCTTCGCTGTGTACTATATGGGGTCATAATTCAGTTTACTTTTCATACCTTCCTGCATCCACTTACTTTCACCATAATATTTTCTTAAACTTTCACCTTCTATTTTCCTTAGCGTTGGCTCTTGCGCAAAACTTTCCATCCACTGTTACTTTCATATTCTTCTTGTTCTCCTGCGTTTACGGTACACCATTTTAGAGCTTAGTTTACTCTTTCCTGAATGAAAGGTATATAAATTACAATTCACTGGGAGTAGCAAAACGTTCAATCTGATAATAATCTTCCAGATGGCTCCCGGCCAAAATCGGAAAGTTATGGAAGTGTGTGGAAAATAAGGTACATCAAAGAGTTGTTTATGGTTTTGCACGACAGAAAGACATTTTTGTCTATGGAAATGCGCATAATATAAAATCTTCACAGTGAATTTAACGTGAAATGTGTGCATATGGCGGAAAATCTCGAGACATTATAACTTGTGAATAAAAGAAAATCGGAATTACCTGTTATGGGTTGGCCAAAAAGTTAATGATGAGAAATTTCCAAAGAGCATTAATTTAATTAATGTTTTATTTATTCATTTTGCCGGAAAAGAACTCATTACATTTTTGTGAGAGAACCGTATTAAAATATTGTTAATCTCAAATAGAATAACTTTTCTGAGGGTAGCTTCCTGCCACATAGTGGGGCATTTTTTCGGGATTAAATACTAATACATTGATAACCCAAACGTATTGGAAGATGTCGTTGTAATCCAACCCTTAATTTTCTTTTGTATTACGGAAGTTAAAGGAAATGAACTTAACCATGTTCCAACTGTGAATAACATACTTCTAATTGGAAATGAAAAGCTATTGGATCATACAAATATTTCGAATTTATATTCCTGTAGTTCATGTAGGTTCCTTTTTTCTTTTTAGTTTACTGCTTTAGTATTAATTTTATTTGGTATTTTATTAGAAGTAAGATAATAATCATTCCTATCCTCTTATGGTAATATCCTGTATTTTTTACATTAATTCCATCATATATTTTTTCATTAAGAAATTTACAATTTCTTTTTTTGCTCGTGATATTGGATTAAAAATTAAGCCAAAATCTTGTTCTCTTCACAATGCTTTATCAATTGACGCTGGGTCAAAAGCTCCACATTTTTATTGGAGATGGAATTGGTTCTTATCCCTAATCTTCTGTCCTCCGCTTGATTATTGAATCTAGATTTAATTTCTGGAAGTATCGAATTGTTAATAACGATCAGAAAGGTTTTCGCAGCCAACGTATGGCTTAATTATCGTTCAGCAAACGCACGATTTTTTATCTAACACTCACTGCTAAAAACAGAATATCTTGACTGGTTATTGAAGTTGTAAGGTCAGAAGGGTTTAGTGTTGATTATGGATAAGTGATTCAATTTTTCTGTTGCATAATTTTCAAGGAAAATTATACAAAGTCCGCCACAAAAATGCGTAGAATCTGCAGCAAGTGGAAAACTTGCATACATATTTTAATAACAAGATGAGCTCAAAGTTTATTTTTATGAAATATATGAGTATGAGCTACCTTGGTAATATTGTCCATTTAGACAGCTTCCCAATCTTTCATTCCTGCAGTTTCAATTCTTGTATTCTATAAACCGGAAAAGACAACGGTATGGAATGTATGCTAATTTAATGCAATTTTGCTTTCTTAATTTTTTTCGAATAACTTATTATTTTTGAGTTTTACTCATTGAATATAGCGACTTTCCTACTATCTCTGAGAGAATTTGACTGGTTGCGGAACTTTCCCACGACATCATATATGGCACGGGATGCGCTTTAGTTTTATCACCAAGAATCCTATTCTGTTGAAAATACGAATATAAAAACTACACAAGATTTAGACAATTTAAGGTGATTATAATGTGTGAACATGACCACTCCTAAGGTTTCTAGTGCAAATTATTAAGCTAGAACACACATATTTTAGCTTGTAAAACAAAGCTTTTTCTTTATGGCGACAAGAAAGAAGTTAGAAATATAATACACGAATAAACCGAGTTTTTATGTTTTTCGCCGAATACTATACACTGCCCAGCTCCCTTTCATTTTTAAGTCAAAATACTGCAATATCACTTACAATGTTCGAGATTTCCGTAAAAAAATTTTAAAACGCTAAACTCTCTCAGGTAGCTCGTTTTACGACTTCCCGTACCCAATGTTACCTTGGTGAATTTTTTATCTCAGGAATAGTATCTAAGGACTGAAGATAACAATCCACGGGTCTAGGAAGTAGTTAAACTTATGATGATTTTACCACTAATCCATTCACGGTTCAATGACAGTCATAACTACTACTATTTGCCTCCAAGAGAGGAATTATTGGAAAAAAGAAAATAAAAGAGATGATTAACAGAGTAATAAACCGCGCTACTTCGGCGTAATATTTGACTCTGAATACATGATTAAAGAGCCATTTTCTATGTATGTTAGAGAAATAATTTAGTAACTTTCTCTTTTTGTTCTTGTTGTACTAAATCCGGGGGCCGTTTTGTACCTCTCGTTCCACCAAAGCCCTGGAATGAGGCACTTTGCTATTGCTTTTCTCACTAAGTTGGAATGCTATGTGTAGCACCCTTTACGATAATCATTCAAGAGTGACCAAAATCAATGCCATTAGCCAACTTCATCGATAGCTTAGTAGAATAATTCACAACCTTGTACTAGACAAAAGAGTGAATGACAATAAATATGTTATGCCTAATACAGAAGTGGTGTAGTACGTGATAGCGGTTCTTGAATTAGAACGCATTTATAATTGGAAACTTGGAAACAATAGTACATAATGCTATTCTCATCCGATTGGAATATGATGGCTCATTTTGAAAGAGTTTTATATCCACTCTATCCTAGCATAAGTGAATAAACAAGGCCCCGAAGGAACTATTTTACTCATTCAGAAGGCCATAATCTCCTAACTCGTAAAGCGGGGAAACTCTGTGGAAAGTTATATTTCAATCTATATCTGAACCCACTTTCTTCTCAGATTCATGAATGACGCGTCATAATAAAACCAAATGTGAGGCCGTTAGTTATTTAGTAACTGGAAAAATGGACAGTTCCTCACGAATCGCAGGTACGTTCCCTCAACAACCGATATTTTAACGTTCCAGTGCGAGTTTAAACGTCTTTCAATGATGACGCTTAACACTCATATAAAACGCATGTCTATTTCATCCGCTTCGGAAAAGTCACATCTTCTCCTATATAATTAACTCAAACTACCACACGCAATACGCGAGTATTAATGCGAAAAATAAAAGTATGCCAACGTATCGGATTATAAAAAAGAGCGTTTATATGATCGTGGCTGCATGTCCTCGACATTGGGAACATTAAAAAGAGACATTAACTCTGTCGCAGAGCACTCTCCTTCTCTCTCTCTTATGCGAAGCAATAACAAACTCGAAACCAGTAAAAGGTTTCGCACTAAAAGCAAAAATATTACCCTGACCTGACGTGATATACGATATCGTAAAAGAACCCTTCTTCCCTCGTCATCTTCCCTTCCCATCTATTCCCTTACCACTACTTCATTCAACACTCCGTACCATTTCCTCTAACCCTTTACGAAAAGCCCACATCTAAATTTCTTCGGTCACATATGCTGATCGAGAAGCTTGCATTTTTTAAAAGTTGGTAAGACGGAGACCACCTTAGTGAGTGTGGGGAGTCAGGGTTTTAATATGAGCAGGATTGCGTAAAATATGGGCGTGTTTTAGACTGGGGAGGCAGTAAAAGGAGTGGAAAATGATATTGTAAAAGGAGTTCTAGAATAGTGGGAGGTAGATAATAGGTCTGAAGGAAAGAGAGGTGTAATAATAAAAAAAGGAGAGTACACGATCGTAAATTTTACGACGGATGAAGGGGAAACAATTTTATTTTGATAGTTCTACCACTACTTGAGATAGAGGTAATTAAGGGTTGTTTTCAATCACAGAAAAATCGCACATTTTAGCAGATTTACGATGGTGAATGATAACACTAGAGCAAATTAAAGTGCTTTAACGTTCATATTTGCACTTAATTTTCTAGTAACCACCGATTTAGGTGTATATTTTGTAACCTGTTTGGCCGGATTATTCAAATTATTTTTTTGAAATTTATAAATACAGCATTATTGTTAAAAGTGTTTCGACAGCTCAGAAACTGGTCCATTTACCACTTATGGGCCAATATTGGGAATCGTACCTGCTGCCTCACTTTCACCAAAGGCGGAAGAACTACACACTTAGGTATCTTGACTACAAAAATGCAGAAATTATCATCAGGGAATAATACTTATTTTCACAAGTAGGACGGGTAAGGGTGGTATAGCGCAAGATGGTGCGCAACCTGGAAAAATCCCAAGGATTCCAAATTCAAAAATTCCCAAAGAGTTTGGAATAATTATTTTATTCGATTCGCTAAATATGTAAAATTTCTACAAAAACGTACTTCAAAGCTTTAGAAATTTGTATAAAGTAAGTAACGTTTCCTACCGCTTTTACTGATTAAACCTATTAGGTGTTTTTTATTGAGTTGCTTTCCTATGATAGTATTTCATATTATAAATTCATTCGGTGAAAGTCTTCCGAAAACTAAGATAGGGCGAAGGTATCCCTTCACTTTAATTGGAATTAAGTAAGCCTATGGAAAAGCAATTCTGGCGACTAAAAAGCAGTCTAAGAAGCAGCTTTTAGGATATAGCTTAATAATTTATTGAAATGCTTTTAACGCAGTTTAAAAATTTAAAATTTACATTTCTCAGAGGGAAATACTCTCATTACTTGCCCAGGTAATAAAATTAAGCAAGCATTTACCGTCTACAAAAATAAACGCTTTCGTACTTAACATACGTTCATAAAATAAAGTGAGGAAATGAGCTTTGACAAAGGAAACAGGAATTCTTTCTGCCGTGAGCGAGAGACCAAATATATAAGTATGGCAGATATTCTGGATTTGAACTTCTCTATGTACCGAATATATTTTTCATAAAGAAAAGAAAAGAACATTTGATATTTCCGTAAACCTATTAAAGTTGAAATGGAATGGAAACAGGTTTTTGAAGTAACATTAACATCAATACTAATTTTCAAATTAACGCAATTAATTTCTAAGCAAACGTTGGTAATTTATGAGATTACTTCCACTATCAATTTATATTTACTTGCCCGACTTCCGTAACTTAATTAACAATTCAGCAGTTTTATATCGCTGTTCCCTACCTGCACTATGGCTGAGATGACTGCCGTGTAGAGAAGTGAAGGAAAATAAGGCTTCGAATGGCATTTGACAGAATTCTAATGCGGAGGGCCAATTTGTACTGCCACCTCAGCAATACTAAAAGTATTACAAAATTCAACTCTTGTTTCTTGTGATCTTGTAGTCCAATACTAGTCTATTCTCTGGTTAATCGGGGCGACCCTTGATTTAAGTCCTGGTTTCATTCTAATTTATTTAATTTTTAGTTACTTTATTTGATGGATTAGCAAGTGCTGGGTTATTTTTAAGATTATATCTTCTAAGTAAGCGATTTTATGAAATTATCGAAATAGAGAAAGTACGTGGATAAAGTCCTAATTAATTACATGCGCCACTTGTAATAACCCTGTTAGAAAGTATCAATGCGTTGTGTGTGACATTTTAAGTAGAATTGCAATGCGTATTACGAGTCGGCGAAAGGATTGCTGAAAGGATGAAGAATGAAGAAATGAATATATTCTTTCCTATCCTTAAGGAGCAAGAGTACTAAAGTCAAAGAAGTCAATCGAAGAACATCGAGAATAAAACTTTTCATAGAATTCCATTTTCCGTCCCGAATTCGACTAAATATTCCTCATTGACAGATCCTTTTTGACATGTTGACCTGGCGTAGTTAAGTCTGTATTCATAAAATATTAGCAAAAGTAAAATGTCAAGCTAAACGTGTTTTAAGGTGCAGGTATTTAATGAATTAATCATTTTGAAAATTTTCATTGGTTACCAGTGATTGAAGTGTGGTGTCCTCTGACCATCTGATATATGTATATCATTTTGGTACCTGCACATATAAGTTACCTCCAATTGCGGGGAGGATTCCATCACTTGAACAGCCTCACGTTATGTAAAAGACTGTGAGCCACTCCTCTAAGCTGCGAGGATGGAAAAAGTTACCTAGGAAAAAAAAGGAGCATCAACTGGATCTCACGTGGTTCCATACGGTTCTTCGCCACTTACCGCTTCGTGTATTCCGCAACAAAGCTGGTTCTCGCTTTAATGCAATGATTCGGAAAAGTGAAAGGGTTAAGAGGTGCGACTGACGGATTTATGGATACGGAAGAATGCAATGCAGCAGCCTATTTAATTTTGCGGTGAGGTAGGCTATGGACGAGGCGGAGGCAATTTGCTAGAATGTGTGGAAGGTCTGGGCTGGGTTTGGTCTGGCAAATTGCCTCTTCACCTTGTGAGCGAACTTTCAATTGCTGAATATTTTCAGGACCCTTTTTGTTTTAGATGGTATACTTCGGCAGGTCACTATGATGTTTTAGTACAACTGGGATTTCGTACCATCTCATGTAAGGAAATCTATCTTGGAAGTAGTTTTTTTGAATTTCGAAGGAAAAGGAACACTGCTGTGATTACAAGGACTACAAGGACAAGGACTTACAAGGATCTCTAATGAATTAAGTTTTTTTTGTGATTAACGGAGTACCTAAAATTGAGGGTTTTCGATGTCATGAGTCTTCATAGTTCACAACTTAGAAATTCCTTCCTATTTAGCATAATTTACCTAGATTCACGAAACTCAATTCTTATATTTTTTCTTACGGATTGAAAAGTGATGTTAATTAGCTATAATGATACCATTTTTGCGACAATTCCTGGCAATCTGGTTAAGAGGCTTTTGTTATTCGAATCTTATCCATAAAGATTGCATGCGAGTTCACTGTAATCGATCGCGGAACATAATTCCTTCAAAAACACCTGCAAAGCAATATATTTTCTTGTCTGGCATGTAAACACGGCAAAAGCGGTCCATTAGGAAAATAGTTTTCGTTAAGGGGTTTGCGAATTTATTAGCTCCTTATACATTTTCATTTTGTTTTAATTCTTCACGCATTCTATCCGAAATAAAACTTCTACTCCAGGTCAAATAGAATATAAATGTATTTTCGAATAAATTAGACTAATGAATTAAACAAAAATGTTCCTTCTATCAGAGAATCATGGAAATCTTTAACGAAAACATACATCTCTTAGCTTGATAACGCAGATATTGCCAAGAATTAGGTGCACCTTAACATACCGTACATCTAATTAGACATTAAATATGTTGTTTGTTATTTTGATAACCTACTGATGTCGTTTTGACGCTTCGGATAACTAATTCGCTCTTCGCAAATCGAATTGAAGGGTATTTTCTTAAGTAGCATATCTCAAAAGATCCTGATAATGAGGGATTTACCGCGAGAACAAGCGTTTTAGTCTAAGAAGAGAAAGTTCAAAGATTAATGCATTTAAGAGGAGCAATAAATGGCACTATTGAAAAGGCAAATCAATATATGAAACATTTACCGTAAAGTAAATCTTATTTTTGTACATTATTACAATTCACCTAAAATATCTAGTACCTCTATTCGTACATACTCTGAGGATTAAACTTCTTAAATGTATTTCATTGTCATTCTTGAATTAGTCGACTGATAATATAATTAAATAATTAGAACATTTTAAATAAGGGCAGTGGAAACATTTAAATGACATGAATGATTTTTATTAAAAAAGCTGCTATTATACATATCACACGATAATTACCCTGCAGATTTAGAAATAAGTGATTTTAATCTTATGGTTAAGAATATAATTGATTTTCAGTTAGAAAAATCAATTCCCGTGAATTATTTCTACTACGTTAAATTAATAAGGTTATGAACTTATCGTTTTATTTAATTCTGTATTTTCGAGCTCTTCAATCAGCCAAAAATTCAAGAAAAATTACTCTAGGATATTCACTAAGATAACAGTATAATTATTTGCATACACTCGGATATAAATCCTGAGCAAAATTCTGTATTCAATAGAATTCTGCATTCCCCCAACCATTTCATAATGAACGGAATATTTTTATTTTGGCATAGGACGGAGAAAAACAGGAGCGACGATAGGCTGGACATCGTCCGCCTGCGAGGATTTGATTGCCGCCCCAAAGAAGAGTGACTCCAGTCTGCAATGCAGGTTCTGAAGGCGAGCTTCCGGCGGCCCTGGAAAGAAAAGTTTCTTTCATTAACTTTTGTCTCACCTTTGCTCATGGTTGTGAAAATACGAAAGCTACTGTGGTACGATTTACGATAGTATCTTTCATTTTGGTGGCTATTTCTAATGCTAAAAATGTTTTATAGGGTTATTCCGCAGAGTTTACGTGGATGTTCCCCTCTCCTTTTCCTCTGAATCTACCAAAAAAGGAAGACAAACTAGTTCACTCTTCATCATGCCTAGTAAGCCTCATTTTCTCTCCAGGGCATTAAATTGGGAATATACCATTTCAAACCAAGATGAAAATTATATTGCACACATAGAATGCAAATAGAGTTCACGCATGCATGGGTTTCAAAAACAACTCGTAACGCGTATGGAATATCCTTGTAATTAACGTCACATTAAAACTCTCTCAACGAAATCACGATTCAGTTTTATAGAAATGTCGCGCTTCGGGAGTCGTAAGACGTGGTTTTAGTGCAACCATCAACCGCTCATATACAGGGGTATACCTCTCATATTCAGGTGTTTCAATAACATCATCAAGGGACACGAGGTGCGCAGATAGAGTTGGAGGAGAGGGAGACAAATCTGAGTGTGAAATCCGGGCGAAAGCACCGAACGACGAGAAAGTGTTATAATCTCGACTTTGACGCACCAGCACGGCAGCGCAATTACATATGTTTTCCCTCCGGCGGGAGGAAGGAATAAATATAGTGAGAGGAAAAGCCAAAAGTAGCTTTGGAAAACTCCCGCCCGTCAGTCCCTTCTATTACGTATCCAGCTTCCTCTACATCCATCGAATCTTCCGCGATTCCCAACCCTCTGGCTCTCGTGTTTTTCATTGGCGATACCCGAGGATTTTCGAGAGTCACGCCTCGCCGTACGGATTCCGCTTATATTGATTGCTTTCGGTGCGATTGTCAGTCAGCTCGACGCGTATCAAAATCTCTGTCTCTCGCCTGCGCACCATGTTCCATTGTTCAGCGGCCGAGTGGGTGCGTGTGTGATTCGGTACGGATTTTCGCTGTACTTTTGCTTCGACACCCATTCTCCAGCGGACGGCGCCTCACACCAACCCGTTCGCGCTTCGCTTTTTCAGCATCCTATAGTCCGGAAAAAAGCCTTGTCCTCCGTCCCACCACTTCAATCCCGCAGCACATGTGCGGTCCGTTCGCTCTTGTTTTATAGTACCACTCTCTCGAATTATCACTACTAGACAAAGTATATTACAAAAAAAGGGAAATAATAAACGCAGAAATCATATACACTAGGAATTATTCGATGCAAGTATGACACAGAACTACTATTTCTTTCGGCGCATGCGAATACTACGATGCTTGAGTTGCGAATATCGTTAAAATCATCATAAAATTCAAATGGAAAGAACTGTCAATCATCAATTTCTGTAACGTCTAAAAGAACATCTTTCTTGGTCATTTGTTAATAAGGGTTTATCTAAAGATTTTTACATGATTTCGAATAGGTTTTATCCATTGTCTGTGCATTTAAAGTGCCGTAAAAATACAATGGATTTTGGGATTATATCACAACCACGCAACCTATGAGAAACGTTTATGACGCGACTTACAAAGTGTTTAGAGCTAGTCATTCATAGAAAACAAGAATTCCGGAATTCAATTTTTATTTATCAATGGACGTTTGTTTATATCATCTGACACATTCATCTCGGTTAGATTTTCTAAATTCGAAATTTTAGATTTTTCCTCTATTGATAACTGTTTAAATGACATTGTTTAAATACGGCTACTTTTTTCGATTACCTGGTTTTTTTAATGAACAGATATCGTATGTAAATTACACCCTATTTATTACAGTTTCCTATACTCTTCCTATACAGTCCTACGTTTGTCGCTTCAATCCCCTCGCTTGAGTTCAAAAAAGTTTCCACGTGTTTATCTTTTAAACTGTTTTGTAGCGTAGCGGTCATCCAATCACAATGACGAGGAGCGGTTTTCCCCATGATCACCTCTGGAGGAATAACTACGACGGAACAGGATCCTAATGAACTCCCATTTCACAGAGCCAATTCTTTTAGCGCGAGTCAGAGGAGGAAATTAATGTGACTCAGTTTTGCAATTTTTAAAACAAGGCAGCCATCCAACTAGTAAGTCTTCCTTGTATCTTTTAGAAAATCCATTACAAAAAGTAGTCTTCCAGTGACATGGAATTGTAATTCTTCATGCTTCCGTAATTCCGTGTAATTTCCGCTTCCATACTAATTCGTTTCTTCAGTCTTTGGAAATTACTCCTTGAAATGAGAGCCGTATGACTTTTAAAAATGCATTGTTCTTACCGTAACCTACATTATTACGTAATAAACGTCAGCTGAATTTAGCCTTATCGGCTCTATTTGTAAACTTGACTTCGCAACATATTACTTATCTATTCATTTTCTGATTTGTGTAGTAAAAATCTCTTTATTAACGTGATAATGTTCCATAATTTACATTTACTTTGCAGTGAAAGGATTGGCAACTAATCGTCCTGTCCCCTTCCAACTCATTCGTTTTTCTGCGTGAAACTTCTTAGCACTTATGAATTGTTTCCAACAATTTTATGACAAATAAAATTCATTTATCATAAAATTGATGAGGTGATGAAGTTATTAGGTAAAAATTATATTTTCTCTTTATCTTATTCTTAAAATCAAGGTTTCCTTAATTACTTCTTCTTTCGAAAATATTGTTTATACTAGACCAACCGACCTTAAACTTGATGCCGTGAGTTTGAAGAAAATTAATTTTATTGGCTAATGGTAAAATTATCGAGGATTTAAAAGTATCGCAGTAAGAAAAAATGGCACGCTTATCTGATCCACTAAGCACTAAGCTATCGTTTGTATTAGTTGTAGATGAACGTGGTTTTTCACTAACGCCGGGTAATTATAAAAATATTCTTTTATTGGAGATAAGAATGCAAAATACAACTTCGTTAGTGGTTTTTTAGACTTTTTTGGATGTATGGAAAGAATGGCCGAAATCGTCATGAATAGAAAGACGTATAAGATTGTCCTGATATTGAAAGAATACCGAGAGATAGCAAGTTGGATGCTACCCTGAAAACCAACGCCCTGACCCGGATGTATTAGAGAGGAAGAGATCTTTCTTCAAGTTGCATTTAGTCAATGAGATACAGAAGATAAGAGGCAAGCATGAAGAATAAAGGAATTCATGGAAAGATGCATTGAAGTATTGTGGACGTACGAAAAGAATGACTGCCTGCGGAAACGGATAGTGATTGGGACGCATGCACTAATCAAGGAATCGAACCGCATTTCTTTTCAATTTAGTTTTCAAACCAGTAAAAATGCAAAATTTTGTTTAGTTCCGATAATAAAAACTCTATAAGGTTAACGTTCAAATTATACGTGATCGTTAAACAGAATTTCTTTCATTTAAGTTTTAGGATAAAAATATTGATATGTAAGAAATAGTAAAATAAGTTCGGTAATTGAAACTCAACGTTAAGTAATAGGCCCTAAGTCACCTTTGCTCATACTTATTGCATACAAATACTCTTCCTCTATATAAAAATACAAATTGATATTCTGAAGATAAATATTACGGGTTCCGATTTCGGTTCAGATTCAAGTTTTCTCGGTTCGGTTTTCTGTTCAGCAAAAACCTTTTTTTCACTTCTGAATTGTTGTTTAAGCAGAAATATGTATCTATGTAAATAAAGCCACTCGGACCAATGACTTGTTACGACCTATCGAACATCTTACAACGATCGATAGATAAGTCGGGATCTGTCAGTTCGCCTCCCATTGTGTAAAAGAGCCATGAGGTCAAGAACAACGAAATAAGCAGAAAATTAACTGTCGTCCGACCTATAATATTCCGTGTCTATCGCCATCAAGAGGTGTTCACGACCCACGGAGTTTAAAAAAAGGAAATATTCTTTTACGAGTGAAACATGTTGCCTGAGATTAGGACCTGAAAGCGATGATGAGTCAAATTGAAGGAGTGGGGCACGGAATGGGAGGGTATTTACTAGGCGAAGCGTGAGGTCAGAGACTTGGCAGGTTACATCGCGTGACGCTTAGATAGCTATGCTCATGAAAAGGTGGTATTTTGCGCCGTTGCCACCTCTACCCAGCGAGTCTATTCAGGAAATACGGTTATGGGAACAGAAACAAACTACGAGATACGTTGATGCATGTGTATTTTGCTTGACACCATATTAAATTTGAATCTCTTATGACATTGTGCATGTGATATGTTCTGAAATAAGCTATGCAAATATTCGTTATGCTTTTGATGCTGGATAAAATTTTAGAGTCAAGGAGGAGAATTCGTTTACTTTTGTAGGAGAGTTTACATTAGTATCGGCAGCCACAAATTGAAAGGATTTAAACCGATAATCTAAGGTAACCTTTTGAGATACAGTTTATTCCGTTTTATATTAATAAGCAGTGATATACGCTTATCACGGCTTATATTCTGCGAGTAAATCGATAGGGTAGAATACAGGTACTCACTTGCCGCGATATCTAGCATTGATTGTACATCCGTCTATTAAATCCGTCTAAAATAACAGTAAAGGGACAAACCTAAATATAAAAAATCGACCACTTTGTTTTATTCGATAAAGGTAAGGAAAGGTGTCACTATTAGTACACTAACACAAATATTTTACTCAACGTTGGTTGTAAATATATTTCTAAGGATGCGCAGAATTGCTACATCATCAAATTAATGTGTAACAACGTCCCCTTTTCTCACACCCAAAAATATAAAAATAATTCAAGCGGCAAATGTAACCCGAAGGCATAAAAAACGCACACTAAGATTCTGCGAAGTATTACGACAACAAACGATTCTATAAAATAACAGATGCTAAAGTTGAAACCAAGGCTAACATCAGCATATCCATAAAATCAGCTTTGCGCCAGAACATATTTTACCTTAGATCTCAGTTGTATGCATACATACTTTCAAATGGTTATGATTGTATAAGTATACTCTATGAAAGCTTTTATGAACTCCGTAAGGTATAACTATCAGCCATATGGTAGCGGAAACTATGTTGCATTGAAATCATCGCTATAAAATTAAAGATTTATTCGCAGTGGCTTTTACCGAATGTTACTAATGCATCATTACAGTAATTACTGGAATAAAATGCTCAAATATTTTCCATTGGGTTCGTCTTCGAAATGCACGTTTCAAGTTCCGCCAGTATTATTCGGCCACATCACTTTTTTATGGCCCAAATTATGCATCCTTGCACTGCGACCGAACATCATGCGTTCATTAAAATTTATCTGTTTTAAACGTAAAAACGAAACATCGAGGATGCCGAACGTTACCTTTTAGGGGGAAAAACTCCCCATTAAATTAAAAACAAATCTGCATCGCTATTACGGCTCATTTCCTCCACGCAATCCAATTTTTATCCGGAACATTCCGCGTAATTGGATCCAGCTCCTGTAATTACGTTCATTTTAATGCCTGCAGAATATTTACGCATTGCTAGACAGCGTAGTAGGGTTGATAATTTCGTTCGTTCAGTCGCTCAGACATTGAAAGCATTTATTTCTGACGGAATTTGACTCTCGTAAACTGCCTGCAATATATTTACAGAGCGAGGTTTGCATATCTTTTGATCTAATTATATTGCAGGAGGAAGAGAATAACAAGCTTTGGAGTTGAATTTATTTGTCCGCCAAATGCGAGTAGCGGACCGTGGATTTCATGGGTCATATTCAGTTCGATTGCTTCGCTGGTAATTCAATTTATCTGGCCATCAGTGGAGATGATTTTGTTGCTTTTCAATCGAAAATTAATATTATTAAATAAACTCCGCTAAAAGTAACAGTAGATAGGTAAATTAAATGAATAATCAAAAACTCTCAGACGTTCTCAAATAATTATCTTGTCTGTAGCTCAACTGAATTTAATACAATGATATGTCATTTACAATTTTCTGTTTAACTGGGATGAAGCTTCAAATGGCTTGCTTAATCTACAGCTGCATTACATTACATTTTCAGAATTAATCCATGTAACGTTGATGTAGCAATTCCCAAATCATCTCCTACTAATACACTACTGAATTCTTCGTAATTAGAAAGCTTTATGAATTGTCGATGCTTGAAATCGCGAGGATATTATTCAGTTAAAAGCTTTTCCGATGCAGATGAAGCGAACAGTAAATGAATGCTTGTTAGATAGGTGCTCAGATAAAGAAAATAAGTTCATGCTTGATTAATCATGAACTTAGCTCTTGCGTAAATAGCAGAGATTTGTATTACATTTTCAATTAAGACTATGGTTTTAACTTGAATTCACAGAGTTTAGTTTTTGCAGATCGAAGTTGCATGATAGAAATCTCGTTTACACGTCCATGCATCAACTTGCAACTTCCTGAATGTTTAACGCAATTTAGGTTTACACGTTACCATACCGACGTTTCTGTTCATGAAATTTTCCTTGGTGTTTACTGTTTAGCCGTTGTATTTGTGGATATTTTTCTGCGTTGAATCCCGAGATCTTCTTTGCTCGCTCTTTCTGGAAAAGTATTGCTAAAATCTCCCGCTACTAATATACAACCTTACATCTACCAAAATAGAGCCAAAAGCAATAGCCCATGCTAATATGGGTATAATTGTGCAGAAGAGATAATGAATCATATTATAAGTACTGTATTGCATACATTTATTATAAGACCGAATAATACTTTGAACGCAGTTTAAACTACTACGCAGATATCAAATATGTATATTTCGTGGATTTAATTTCGTAGATTTTCAAAAGAGGGTACCTCTTACCTTTCATATATTAATGAAAATGTACCACTGCAGTTCACTAAATACCTCCAATCCTCTTCCGAATAGAATTCAATGTGTATATAAGAAGAAGATCAGTGGATCAGCGTAAATTTGATCTTAATATGGAATTCCTAGCATCTGGTGAATATATATGAGCTCGTGGTGAATATGTCAGTCCAAAAGACCAAAACTAATAATTTATTCAAATTGTGCTGGACAAGTGGAACACTAACAAGATATTGTTGTAGATAATAACATATTTAATGTAACACAGACACACTTGTGTCTGGAATCGGTAAATAATTCTGTCATAGTACTCCAAATGTTCTATCGGAAATAAATAAATTTAAATAGAGACATTGGGTTAGTATTCTCTTTATATTGATTTTACCAATAATTTATTCATTTACCCTGAGATTAGGACCTGAAAGCGATGATGAGTCAAATTGAAGGAGTGGGGCACGGAATGGGAGGGTATTTACTAGGCGAAGCGTGAGGTCAGAGACTTGGCAGGTTACATCGCGTGACGCTTAGATAGCTATGCTCATGAAANTTATTTATTTAATATTTTATTATATTATTGTAAACTGAATTCTTACTTAGAATGTTTGAAAGGCCTGGATGATGCTCATAACTGGAAATCACTTTGAATCTATGCTTGTTGATAGTTGAGACTTAATAGTTTTTGAATGATACTAGGCGAATCATCGCGATGAATTTAAGAGTTTTAAGTTCAAAAGCTCCAAATGCGATTGATAATATATTGCGAATCTCCTTCAACTTTGGGTTTTAACTGAAATAGAAAGAGAATATGATTCCTTGACCCCGCCATTACTCACTCAGAATGTTTTGCTCTTAAGCTTTATCCCCATGTTTAATCTTCAGTCCTTGTTCAAAAACCGCGTACTCGTAAAATGTGAACTTATGAGGTGAACTTTATTTTATAAAATCAATAGCAAGAAACAAGCACAACTGTTATTTCCTAATTACAGATCCAAAAACGGAGCTAACTAATGTATGTATTAGCTATGTAACTAATTCTGAGTACCACAAATATGAAATTGTATGAAAATAAACATTTCTATTAAGAATCAACTTACGTTCCGTATTTTACGCGAGAAGAAATGGCAAACACTTTCAAGATCTTTCCTTTATTATCTCTGCAAAAATATTCGGTCTTCATTCATTTAATTTAGGGGAAAGTTTTGGGGCTTTTAAATAAAGAGGCTGCAAAGAATAATTTTCGAGGTGGGATATTTGATAGTAAATGAAAGGTTCATCCTTCAATAAGGTTCCCGAGTTCTGCTTGTTCATTATTTCAGTCTACGTTCATCTCCGATGGAAATGTTTCCATTGCTATTGGAAACAGCTCTTGCTAACATTTGACAATTTTCAAAGAACACCTTAATCGTAATTGAGTTAAAAAGACCAGTTCAGAAAAATGTTGGTCCCAAAACCTTCGCGTTTTCCGCACTTTTGCGTCACTTTAATTGGAACGAAAAATAAGGTCGAATGATTCTTGCTTAAAAGGAAGCGTCGGAAGGTTAAAGGATTTTCCATAGTGAACCCTAATTTAATTGGATCAGAGTGTTGTCAGAGCGATGGATACAAAACTCATGAAGCAAAAAATATACGGCGCGAAATATTCCAGATTTCGTATACCAGAATTGACGAAGGGTCGGAACATTTGCAGTATCATTGCTTATGACACACTTATACAAAATGATCCTCTTAAGCAATAATTAAAGTTTAAACATAGGAGAGAAAACGTAGCGATCAATGGATATAAGTAGTAATGAATAAGTAGTTCATAGAAGAAAACCCTTGAAGTGAGTATTAGAATGTGGAGAGATACTTCAGAAAAGGCAGATTTGGATATTATGTACGCAGAAAGACTTTAAGCATAAGTTCAGGATACTTCAGAAAAATTCGGGCTCGTCCGGGATTTGAACTAAGCGAGAATCATACCCCTACCCATGTTTCTCTAGGCGGTTATTTCCAAAACTAAAGTTGACATTTTAAGTAGTTAGTTTTACATATTTAAGCAATTAATATTTCCGTACTTCGTAGGATATTAATATTGCTGTCAATTGAACAGTCATTTCAATTTGGATTAATTTTTTTCCCAAGTTTTCTTTTTAAGTATACTTTAGTACCGTAAGTACTATTGTACTTTTTCAACTTTTCCATTAACGTATTTTTATACATAAATCACCTCCGGGTATACTGTTTGGCTATTATGAACTTTATTTATGTACGCCAAATGAAGATTAACTTCCTATCATGTGATGTTTTACCCACTGTCAATGGAGATTACTGTGGTCGTAATTTAGTGTACGTTCATGTACTACACAGCTCTCTGCATTAAAAAGCAATAACTTTTATCAAATTGTTGAAAAAACAAGCTAGTATATAGAATATTAATTGCAGTACCAGCAATGTATTACCAATTAGTATCCAGAGTGTTATATTGCATCAATTAACACCGTATTAATTAGTGGAACATAGTAATACATTATTGATGGTTTCGAGGTATTAGTTACATTAGCTACAACTTCTGAAGATAAGTGACAGTTTTAGCAGTTAAAGCCCCTACCTTCTCATAAGTAACTGACAAACTAAATACGATGAGCATAAACGATACAGATTCAGGAGTAACTTTGTGGTACTTCTTAACTTGTACAAAATCCATCGTAAACAAACTTTTACTAGACCACTATTTATTTTCAGAATAACACGACCCAGGTTTCGTAGCGTCGCTACATCTTCAGGTCCCTGAAGCCTGGAGATGTAGCGACGCTACGAAACCTGGGTCGTGTTATTCTGAAAATAAATAGTGGTCTAGTAAAAGTTTGTTTACGATGGATTTTTTACGATGAGCATGGCAACCAAAACAAATGGCACAACTTTAATAAATAATCTCCGACAAATGCTGCTTCCCTTTTTAACATTGTTGGCAGAAGATAATAATGTAAAAATTAATACGCGAAACAGATGTACATTATTTACAGTAATATAATGTCTACGAAACTAATCTTTTAAGTAACAGAGCAAAGGAAAAGCTTAATTGAACACCATATGCTCCGGCAGAGTAATGTATCTAACCCATTTCACTCAAAGGAGGATGATGTTAGGATTTCCGCGTTTGCAGTCACCGGCTTCATTCCCAAGCTCTTCCGGTTCACATCACCGAAGATCACTAGGAAGTACTCTCCAATCGAGCGCCATAAATTATGAGCAAAGCACAATCCATCTAGAGCACACAACGGTGTCGCAAACAGTCCGGATATGAATCGAGCATGAATTAAAAAAGGAAAGCACGCACTTAATTTCGAAAGGCCATATACCTTGAGTAAATATCTCATCACCTTTGAAAGCCATCTCATTAACGATTCCCTTTCTTTACCAATCAACCGCACGGGTAAACCAAGGGAAGTCCGTCAGCATGAGATCATTATGGCTGATAATTACCGCACGCCTTTCGGTACGAAAAGGGTCACGCGAAATTCGAGAAACGGAGGGAACCTAGCCACTCTGAAAGGTAGCTATGGGGAGAGGGAAATATAGGTGCTGACCCAAGGGCTTGCGAGTTGGAATGGAGAGCTTTAAAATTACTGAATCACCACGCCTTCTCCATTCCACGCAGTTAAGGGAGAATCGCTCACGCACCGACGGTCGCGCTCTCTCTCTTCCTGATCGTACCCCAAACACCTTTCCGTCGTTCTCTTCTCATTTGGGGACCTTTCTTTTGGAGGATAGTGCCCTCAGGCGACGATCTAAGGGATATAGGATATTTGGGTAGGGTTTTTACACCGTTTAGTCTACTATACCATGCTACTCGATTTTTACACCAACTAGTGAAATGAAGCTCTATTTTTAATGGAATAATTACTATGCATTTATAGAAATGCTGAATATATTCAAAGTTGTATTATGAGGTAGTTCTAATATGAAAAGCCAATGTGATATTGCTAATTGAGAATCAGGAAAAGCAAATCGAATTCTAGAAAAGCAACATATTATTCAGATCTTAAGCGTTCCTGGTGGATACTGTGTAAAAAGATTCTCGGTATTCCAACCAGGTAAGAAATTTTTAATTCTTACCGGGTTGGAATCCAAAGAATCCTTTTTACAACATATTACTCAGGTTGCACTAATGAAATACAATATAACTGATTTCAGTTGTAGATGTAGAGAGAAACAATACAGTTAATGACATTTTATGACCGTTGCAGGATATTGTTTGATCACTCACAAGCTTTTTCCATCCCTACCTCAGTCGCAGTAATAACAGTAATTATTTTTTTTCACCATATACCTATAAAGATTTTCTATTTAAACAACAAAACTGGCCAAATTGATGACACCACATTAACATTAAAACTTGAGTAGTACCGGTAATAGATATTCGCATGTAGTGAAATCGGTAACAAATATTCTCGCATTATAGACACTCCTGCAGTGTGCCGTTTACTGGAACATATTTTATATCAGGTTTTCCGAACATACCGCGTTTTAGAGTTGTCGCAAGAATGACGCGGATGAATCATTGTGTTTTTCACACCTTTACATTGTATTGTATTGTACGATATCACTTAGCATTGGATACAGAAAGGAAAAGCTACAATTCACCCTGCCAACTGCCGCTCTACCTTGTACAGAGTAGCTTAATCTTATTGGCACAGTCTGACATGTAAATCGTCTAGGACGTCCCAGAACATCTATCGATTCTTTTGTCACGTATTTGGAGGATTGAGATTAACAATCTAGACTACTGTTTCATGTGAAATTTTTAAATTTCTAGTTATTATTTTTTGGACATTTTAAATACCTATTGTGATTATAAAACGACTATTTTGGGTGTGTGAGGTCTGTAATTATTGTAATAATAAAAGTTATGTACGATTTGTGCGCTTAGGTTAGTCAAGTCATCTAGAAAGATTTTAAAGACAGACGTTAACACAGAAACATGTAAAATACCTTTTGCCTTTTGAAAAAAAAGGATGGTGACTTTCTAAGTAAAGGATAAATCCCGAGAAGCAAGGACAAGAAAAGTCTTACGGGTCCGGGACTCCAGCAATGATAAGTGCAGTGGTCCGCAAAGCGAAATAACCTGGTTTTAGTCCCATTCATGTCAGACTCTTCATATCTCTCCTTCATATCCGTTCTTCCTTTGGGTCAGACATTATTCTTGAGGTATACAATGTAGAATGCACAATAAATATTGGCATTTTATAATAATTTCCAAATATTTAAAATAGAAGAAAAGGTATTAATTACGATGACGCTTATGATTTAAGCGTAGCTTACATATAATACCGATGCAATAAGAATGTTAATGGAAGAAACGGAGTAAAATTCCTCGGAAAGAATTATAATATAATTATAATATATGGAGGACTCTAATTACTTCCTCCAGTCAGGATAACATTGTCCTATACCTAAATCTGTTGGAAATAATGATTTGATAACCTTCTATTTTCACAGGAATATCTAGTAGAAAATACGTGAAATTGTACGTGCAAAAGGTTTATAGGAATAAGAAGCAGTCTTTCATGGCGAGGTAGCTTAATTCCGCACTTTTTTCAAGAAATCTGTTCGTGCATATATCTAAAGGGTTTCTAGTGGTAGATAGCATGATGGAAATTCATTACAGTCACCATTCAGCCTCTCTCGGTTGGCAATTCATTTACGGCGAGTCGGAAACTGCTTAACCCTATCTTGCTTTTACTCCATTAACATTCTGTGGGCGTTGTCGACGCTCGAAAACTCGTTGAGTCTGACGTGGCTTCTTCTTTAAGGCTTCCCCGTGGCTTCCGGTAGGTATACCCCTCCCCTAAAGTTCTTTTTCCTTTAAGAGATTCCGATGCATATAAAATGATTCCGAAGATTTCTTCCGGTTGAATTTTATGCGATGAAAATTATTAAAGGAGTTTCTAGGCGTGATCTGCTGGACAATATGAAAAACAATTTCAAAAATGAAACAAATTTTGTAAACATTTAGCAGAATTTAAGTTTAAGGACCTAACGTTAGTTTATGAACAATATGATCGCGAAACTATTATAAATTAAAAGTCGTACGTTGAAATTCCGTTGTTAATAAGAGGCTATGTATCCTAACAAGGGTTTAAATTTAACTACTAAGGCTAAAATAAAAAAACAATTGGTTGCTAACCAACTATATTCTCTGGGATCATAACAATTATTGATATTAATTTCTTCATATTAGATTTGAATTCACGATTTACCTAATATGATGTATTGTGACATACCTTGTAACTTTTTTATTCTCAAACACAGAGAATCGTAGAGATGATTATTGATTTTGACCGCTGGTGTTGGATTTTGTTAACGCTAAACGAAGAGGTTTTCTCACTCTCATAGAAGGTGACCCTCTAGCTCTTGAAGCCGTAAATGTTCTAGTCGAATAATTTGATTCTTAATTTGGCAATTAGCTTTGCTTAATCCTACGATGTATGTGTTATGTTGTTGATTTTTTTCTGGTAAGTCCAGAAGCTTCAGTTCTGACTGAAAGAAATCGTTTGAAATTTACATTATACAAATAAACTAAGTTTCCCAAAACCATCGATGAAATATACCATTAATAAGTGGTAAAGAAAGAGACCTTCGGTTACCCTCTGCGATTCTATCAATTCTTAAAAATATGCCCTTATCATGCGCTGTTTCTATACATTTGTATTTTTTGACGGATTTATTCTGAAATAATTATTTTGGTAAGAAGTCCATCCTACCACATACCGCAGTTTAGATATATTGATCCTAAAAAAATTGGCGAATAGCGAAATAACGGGCCATTTGTGATAGCGATGTATATAACGCGTTTGACTTCAACGGTTTCGGGTTCCATTTTTGGTGAGGTTTACGTGCGAAGATACCATATTTTTGGAATAAATTTTGAAAATTACTACTATGAAATATGTATCAATACCAGAATAGTTACAAGCTACCTTATTATCTTATTCCCGAACTTTAAAATATGACGAAAGTTCACACAGAGGAAATGAATAAGAAATCCATATTAAGATCGTTCTTGTTACTCGTAAAGTCTATTTATTTAGTAACTTAACAAATGGAAATTTTGAGTAAACAAATTTCTGACTTTACGAGTCAATCGGAATGTTTCAGGCCCACCTAAAAAATGGTTTCAATACAAAAAAAGGAAAACGATACAAATTTAACATCGTCTACCTAAAATGAATCAAAAAAGTAATACGCAAACTAATTTGTCTACAATCCCATAGGAAGAAATCCTTCGCCGTTAGCTCGTTAAAATTCCTGTATCCTCCGGAGACTCCTGTCTATAAATTTCGTGTTTCCTCAATATTTCCCACTCCAACTATTTGAAAATGGTATATGTTTAAGATAAATGGTCGGCTCCACTAAAAACATTGGCTGTTTGAAGAGGCTTCAGATCGGAAAAGTGAAAGTCGATGCCCTTAAGTAATTCATTTTAGGAACAATATTTTTCCCGAAAAAATCTAAAATTTTATTACGAAAGCAACATTTGCTTCCTCTCTTTTTTCTTCGTTATTAAGGGTGGATTCTGTTTTAGGAAGAGTGAAACTCGACAGCACAATTCTACACCTTATTGAACACGTCTAATTTTCTTTAAAGTATAACTGACTTTGACGTATATATCAGATAGTTTTTAATTAACTTTTCTCAAAAACTGATTCGTGAGTTTTGTAATTTACGAAGGCAGAAATAAAAAAAATATATATATATATATATATCAAAAACTTATTTAGACTATTAGGGGATAAGAGAGATCATTGATGCCATCAAGCTGATAATATTTTTCAGGACAAATACCCGTTCAGGGTGAAATATATAATTTTTTGAAAGGTAAATATCTTTCAGAGTCGCTTTGTTTCGCATAGTTGGAGGTAATTACTTTCCAGCATCAATTAACTTGTTAACATAGAGATATATTCTTTGAAAAAATTAAATAAGATATAAGGGTTATCTTTCTCGCATAAATTGCGGGTGAGTTAGACTTAACCGGTTAAGTTCAATTTTTAATGTGTTAGCACTCCAACAGAAAGATCCCTGGTTCGAGTCCCGGAAAGTTGGATATTTTGAGTTCGTAATAATTATTGAAATTAATATAATAGGGCTCTTTCTTTTTCCGTTAAAAATGATGATTATAATTTTTTTAAATAAACCATAACTGTACCTGAGACTACGTATCAATGTCTCCCTTGGATAGTTAAATCAATCAAGTATAAAATTAACTAAAACAGTACACCAATCATCAACTTAAACTCCTGCCCGCTCATGTATATCATCCAGCAATTTTCGGCTCTGAGATGAAATCACGTAAGGTCTTTTTTTCTAAATAGTAAGCGACTTTCCGAAAAATGATATATTCCTTGAAATATTCAATCTCTCAGAATGCTTAATTTCCAACGGCAACATACGAGGAGGATTTGGAGGAGATACGGACTCGCGCAAATTTTCCCGAAGGCTTCACGCATCATAAATGGAAACAAATTCTCCAGAGGGAAATGAAAAACAGCTCACGCCTCTCCGCGGGAAATCCTTGCATAAAACGTGCAGTGAAAGTGTTTTCTTCGCCCTATAATTTTTCATCTCACCATGGCGCCGAGTTCATCAAACTAGTGAGCGGTTCACCTTGCATCACCTTCCTTCTCCTTTCACTCTGTAAAACTCGACAACCTTGGCTTTCTCTTCCATTTTTTTCAATTTCCTTTTAATCTTAAGACTCATGGCGGAATAATTTCTCAAAATCTTAAAACGTGGCAATAGGATTGGAAGGGCTATCTATCAGGGAGTAACCGTTCTTTCCTAAAACAAAGTAGTATTTCATGGCATTTCTAATCAAACTTGATTGCTAGAATATCTGTATTTTTCATAATAACCTATATGAATTGCTGCAAGTATGCAAGCCAAAACTGGTCGTGTTAGGAAAATCATCAGAATTGTTGAAAGGTTTTATCTCTACATATTTTTCTCTCCTTGGAGTTCTCCCGTCTCTATTCTTACCCTAATTTTCATAAGTACGCTCGAATTTCCCGAACATTTATAACTTCCTTTAACCTATAATTTCTCCCATTTTTGGATGTTCTTTATGCCCCTACTTTCCATCTTCATCCTTTCTTTCCCTTTCGAAGATTCACCGCCCCTCTTTTTCTTGCAATAATTCATCAGCTAATTACCTTTTATGGCCGTTCAGTTCCTTGCCTTCTTAAATGGAGCCGTATTTTAATTTGACATCCTCCGCCTTGCACTAGGGAATAATAGCAGTTAGCCATTAAGAGGCCATTACTTTTTAGATATATTATTTTATATAAGTGATTCGATATCTCCCCCTTTGCTCATAATGGCAAAATCTTCGCGTTTTTTTTCGGGATGACGTATTAATGTACCTATTTAATGGCGATAAATAAAATCGTTATGGCAGGAGAAAGATTGCTTCTGTTAATAATGTATAATGAGAGGCTTAATATGTGGTTACCTCAATATATTCGTGTCCATTTTGGCATGTTGAGGGCGTGAAATTTTATCATTATTAAAGTTACCTTATTGATACATAACGCCATTATATACGAAGAACAAAAGTTACTGTCACATAATGAATACCGTGGTAAAAGTTTGTTTTTTCTCTTGTTACAGAGACCGAAATCGATTAATGGATGGCGCAAGTGTCTCTAGATTAAGCATGTTTTTAGTAAAACACTACATGTGAGACTAATGAAAAATTGGGTCTAATTGTGTCCGCAAATCCCTTTCTACAACATGATTTCGCCGTGGATCTTATGTAACACGGAGTACAATCCGCTATGCGGGTTGCGATAGTTTAAGGATAAAATCTCATATTTGTATTTGTATGCATCGTATAACGTACTGAATGTCCACAGGCATGTACATTTAAATTTCGGATTAAATGCGAAGGGAAAGGGATATGCTAATCACTAGGGAAACCAGTTTAACGGCTAACACTCGCCATATTCTCTTCTCACCTAAATTTTTGTCGAATCTTTCCGTCGGTTTTGGATACGAATATTGTCCTTGTTTCCACTTGACTTGAAATTTGGCTTCATATGATGCTGGAAACGAACTTGAATTCGAAATGAAGTTGAATCTTTCAGCCAGAAACGTAGCCAAGGGCGTGGTTTTGGGAGTTCAAACCCCCTCCATGAGAATAGAGCAAAAAAAGAAACGACACGAGTTTATATTTAAGTAAGGAAGTATTCCTTTCCCTGGATTGTATGTAACACAGTAACATTTACTACATGGCTCTAAAGCCCCATGGACAAATTCTGGCCACGGCCCTGCTTGGAGCTGAAAAAGTTTTCAAAATAAAGACTCCAAGGTGGCTACCTTTCTGCTATAATATATATTCCGTTCGATCAACAGCGTTCAATTGGTATTTGGTTGAGAGTTGTGAGAGAAGACCCAGTGGTAACAGTGAATCTAATACTTAGCTTGTTTTTATTAACTATTCTCGGCTGTTTTAAAAAATGTAAACTTGTTCCATTGTTCCAAGGGAAATATTTTGTAATTATCTATTAATTTTGGTAAGTATTTATAAACTACAACATTGCAATGTTTGGCAAAGTTTAAGCATACCAACATTACTGTAAGAACTTATTGATGATGATGATGATGATGATATATATATATATATCCAAAACTTATTTAGACTATTAGGGGATAAGAGAGATCATTGATGCCATCAAGCTGATAATATTTTTCAGGACAAATACCCGTTCAGGGTGAAATATATAATTTTTTGAAAGGTAAATATCTTTCAGAGTCGCTTTGTTTCGCATAGTTGGAGGTAATTACTTTCCAGCATCAATTAACTTGTTAACATAGAGATATATTCTTTGAAAAAATTAAATAAGATATAAGGGTTATCTTTCTCGCATAAATTGCGGGTGAGTTAGACTTAACCGGTTAAGTTCAATTTTTAATGTGTTAGCACTCCAACAGAAAGATCCCTGGTTCGAGTCCCGGAAAGTTGGATATTTTGAGTTCGTAATAATTATTGAAATTAATATAATAGGGCTCTTTCTTTTTCCGTTAAAAATGATGATTATAATTTTTAAAAATAAACCATAACTGTACCTGAGACTACGTATCAATGTCTCCCTTGGATAGTTAAATCAATCAAGTATAAAATTAACTAAAACAGTACACCAATCATCAACTTAAACTCCTGCCCGCTCATGTATATCATCCAGCAATTTTCGGCTCTGAGATGAAATCACGTAAGGTCTTTTTTTCTAAATAGTAAGCGACTTTCCGAAAAATGATATATTCCTTGAAATATTCAATCTCTCAGAATGCTTAATTTCCAACGGCAACATACGAGGAGGATTTGGAGGAGATACGGACTCGCGCAAATTTTCCCGAAGGCTTCACGCATCATAAATGGAAACAAATTCTCCAGAGGGAAATGAAAAACAGCTCACGCCTCTCCGCGGGAAATCCTTGCATAAAACGTGCAGTGAAAGTGTTTTCTTCGCCCTATAATTTTTCATCTCACCATGGCGCCGAGTTCATCAAACTAGTGAGCGGTTCACCTTGCATCACCTTCCTTCTCCTTTCACTCTGTAAAACTCGACAACCTTGGCTTTCTCTTCCATTTTTTTCAATTTCCTTTTAATCTTAAGACTCATGGCGGAATAATTTCTCAAAATCTTAAAACGTGGCAATAGGATTGGAAGGGCTATCTATCAGGGAGTAACCGTTCTTTCCTAAAACAAAGTAGTATTTCATGGCATTTCTAATCAAACTTGATTGCTAGAATATCTGTATTTTTCATAATAACCTATATGAATTGCTGCAAGTATGCAAGCCAAAACTGGTCGTGTTAGGAAAATCATCAGAATTGTTGAAAGGTTTTATCTCTACATATTTTTCTCTCCTTGGAGTTCTCCCGTCTCTATTCTTACCCTAATTTTCATAAGTACGCTCGAATTTCCCGAACATTTATAACTTCCTTTAACCTATAATTTCTCCCATTTTTGGATGTTCTTTATGCCCCTACTTTCCATCTTCATCCTTTCTTTCCCTTTCGAAGATTCACCGCCCCTCTTTTTCTTGCAATAATTCATCAGCTAATTACCTTTTATGGCCGTTCAGTTCCTTGCCTTCTTAAATGGAGCCGTATTTTAATTTGACATCCTCCGCCTTGCACTAGGGAATAATAGCAGTTAGCCATTAAGAGGCCATTACTTTTTAGATATATTATTTTATATAAGTGATTCGATATCTCCCCCTTTGCTCATAATGGCAAAATCTTCGCGTTTTTTTTCGGGATGACGTATTAATGTACCTATTTAATGGCGATAAATAAAATCGTTATGGCAGGAGAAAGATTGCTTCTGTTAATAATTTATAATGAGAGGCTTAATATGTGGTTACCTCAATATATTCGTGTCCATTTTGGCATGTTGAGGGCGTGAAATTTTATCATTATTAAAGTTACCTTATTGATACATAACGCCATTATATACGAAGAACAAAAGTTACTGTCACATAATGAATACCGTGGTAAAAGTTTGTTTTTTCTCTTGTTACAGAGACCGAAATCGATTAATGGATGGCGCAAGTGTCTCTAGATTAAGCATGTTTTTAGTAAAACACTACATGTGAGACTAATGAAAAATTGGGTCTAATTGTGTCCGCAAATCCCTTTCTACAACATGATTTCGCCGTGAAACTTATGTAACACGGAGTACAATCCGCTATGCGGGTTGCGATAGTTTAAGGATAAAAACTCATATTTGAATTTTGTATGCATCGTATAACGTACTGAATGTCCACAGGCATGTACATTTAAATTTCGGATTAAATGCGAAGGGAAAGGGATATGCTAATCACTAGGGAAACCAGTTTAACGGCTAACACTCGCCATATTCTCTTCTCACCTAAATTTTTGTCGAATCTTTCCGTCGGTTTTGGATACGAATATTGTCCTTGTTTCCACTTGACTTGAAATTTGGCTTCATATGATGCTGGAGACGAACTTGAATTCGAAATGAAGTTGAATCTTTCAGCCAGAAACGTAGCCAAGGGCGTGGTTTTGGGAGTTCAAACCCCCTCCATGAGAATAGAGCAAAAAAAGAAACGACACGAGTTTATATTTAAGTAAGGAAGTATTCCTTTCCCTGGATTGTATGTAACACAGTAACATTTACTACATGGCTCTAAAGCCCCATGGACAAATTCTGGCCACGGCCCTGCTTGGAGCTGAAAAAGTTTTCAAAATAAAGACTCCAAGGTGGCTACCTTTCTGCTATAATATATATTCCGTTCGATCAACAGCGTTCAATTGGTATTTGGTTGAGAGTTGTGAGAGAAGACCCAGTGGTAACAGTGAATCTAATACTTAGCTTGTTTTTATTAACTATTCTCGGCTGTTTTAAAAAATGTAAACTTGTTCCATTGTTCCAAGGGAAATATTTTGTAATTATCTATTAATTTTGGTAAGTATTTATAAACTACAACATTGCAATGTTTGGCAAAGTTTAAGCATACCAACATTACTGTAAGAACTTATGATATATAGAAAATTAACCTACATGATATATAGAACATTAACCTTTATTAAACCTTTTATTTCGTGCAATTACATAAACTAAATGTTTCATTATTACCTACAGATAATATTCGATTTGATTTAATCACATGTAAGGGCTTTATAAGACGAGGGAAAGTCGAAATTATTAAATTATACATTTATCAATAATATTTATAATATAGTCGATGCTTCGATGAAATAGGCGGTGCAATTATTCCCATATTTTTATAATTACATTTCAATTATTAACGAATGCATTCAATTTCCATACGAAGTTAGCAGAAATTCTTCCTATTGCTGCTGTACTTACTTGGAAAGTGGGTCAAATATATTTCGTTTGTATCTTTGGAATCGATCGTAGAATAGGGGATATATCTGCTTCTACGTCACTGATTCCCATGTGAGACATTAGTTGATATGGAACCATTTGATTGATGGCATATCTCTTGTGTTAAAACACTAAAAAGAAGTTTTTGAAAGTTAAGTGAGATAATACTTCAAAGTATTACCCCGATTTTTCTATCCTGTGCTTATTCGGTAAATGATTGATAGTTAGATGCTACCTTGCCCGAATGACGCCGCGTCAAAAAATCGGTCAGAGAAATTAGTACACTTGAAGTAAAAATCACGGCTTGCTTCATAGAGGCGTGGAGTCAGAGACACCAAAGGAATAACCATTAGTGTATTTCCAACGCTGGATGTGTTAAATGACTGATCATACTCCACGGAGATATGAACTAAATTATTAAATGGACTTGAGATGTAAAACTGAATGCAAGAATCGTGTTTTATGCAGCTACCTGGCGCCCATAAAATATAACAGGCCAAGAATGCTATACCCTTCACCAAATTTGCGTACCTAAATTCAGATGAATTTGAAAACGTAAATCTTTTGCTAATATTTTTAGCGGATTCCCTTATCATCTCAATCTCCATTATCTTAATGAACCTCCTTATGTATTTAGTAAAATTTAATAGTTTAATTGTAGGTGAGTTAGACTTAACCGGTTAAGTTCAATTTTTAATGTGTTAGCACTCCAACAGAAAGATCCCTGGTTCGAGTCCCGGAAAGTTGGATATTTTGAGTTCGTAATAATTATTGAAATTAATATAATAGGGCTCTTTCTTTTTCCGTTAAAAATGATGATTATAATTTTTTTAAATAAACCATAACTGTACCTGAGACTACGTATCAATGTCTCCCTTGGATAGTTAAATCAATCAAGTATAAAATTAACTAAAACAGTACACCAATCATCAACTTAAACTCCTGCCCGCTCATGTATATCATCCAGCAATTTTCGGCTCTGAGATGAAATCACGTAAGGTCTTTTTTTCTAAATAGTAAGTGACTTTCCGAAAAATGANTCCATTATGTATAATATTTATTCTACTGTTTTCAAGACATGAAAGCCTACTTTACTAACATTTCCTATAGAACTGGTTATCCCCATGTACTTACATGGAATAATTCAAGAAATCAACATTCAACAATGGTCAAAGCGATGGGTTCTTTAATTCCCCAAAAGTTTACGAAATTTCCGTGTGTTTTATCAAAATCCTCGAAAGTTAGGATCTATATCTACATTTCACGTCTAAAATATAAACCTCTGACGATTTTTTTCCTATGACACTTGTATCAATTTCGTAGGACTATTGTTTTAAATTTAATTTTGTAAAAAACAACCTCTGTAGGTAACGAAAACCTATTTTACGTACATTTCTTATGGAAAAGTACACTAACTGATTATCCCCGTGTATTCATATAGGTATAACTCATGTAATCAATAGTCAAGAATTGCCTTGGTCGTCTACGTGATGGGTTGTTTATTTCCGAAAACTTTTACGAATTTTACATCTATTTTATCAAAGCTCTCACTATTTCGAATTTATATGCGTATTTCACGACTAAAATAAGATTCTATGATTATTTTCCTTTCTTGTGACACGTCTCAATTTCGTAGGACCATTGTTTCTATTTTGTAAAAGAAACGACCTCTGAAAGGCATGAAAACGTAATGTACATTTATCTCTTACGGAAATGTATTTTGTGCTCCTGGGTTCGAACCCGGGTCTTTACAGTGATGAGAATGGTTTTCCTGGGGGTTTCAGCATCGTAGAAACACAATTCAGTATGTTTCAGATCTCTAAGACAAGCCGTTTCTGAGATAAATAGGGGGACGGACAGATAGACATTTGCTTTCATGTATATGATAACAGTTAATAATTCTTTTCAGGAAAACGCTCACCCTTTCTATTTTCTCATCTGGTTTTGTTTTAATTTGTATTTTTCTGTTTCTAGAACGATCCAAGTAAGGAAAAGCAATTCCTCCTTAACTACGATCTAGGGAGCAGTTTGGTTGCTGCATTGCCACCGTGAGGGTGATTAGCAATATTCCAGCTTGTACGGCTCCGTGGGCGTTGTATAGCAATTAAATCGGTCCTAGGAACCACCGGAATCACTTGAAATATATCGTTGTAAGGACACTAAAACCCACAAAGTGGCAAAACCATCTCGGCTATGAGATTCTCAAAAGATATTTGGTAAGCTATAAATACATTTAGTTCTTTTGGATTAATTTAAAGATTAAGATATTGCATTGTAGTTTTCATCTTCTCGTCGGTTTCAGCAACAACTAAATTCTCCCGGATGATTTTTTTTATTTTATTTTATTTTGATTTTCTATGCGATTGAAATCTAGGGTCCTCATTGTGAAAACTATGTGTCATTCTAGGTGTTAATTTGTCACTTAATCTGAAATAGAATCCTGGCCAACAAGGTTGGAGGTCATAATAATCCAGGTTTACTTTAGTATAGAATGCAATGGATGCTAAGTATTTTAGTAGTCGGATCACAGATAATATTAACATTGAGGTTTATGTTGCATATGCGATGTATACAAGTACTCTTATACTTGTACTCTTGTATGCGCAGATATAAATTGCAAACTTTGTTGTTCACTCCATAATATACAGCAGAGACAACACAAGTTACGCACCATGGAAATTTAATTGTTTTTAATTAAGCAGTACCAAGGAGTTAAGCCTCATTTAGTGTTCCTTGGCATGAAATCAGTGTGCTGATGTTGTGTTGATATCAACAATGAACTTTATATCAAAAACTGCTATGGCCACTACAACAAATAAAAATATAAATAAAACATTTTTGACAAAAGCTAAATTACATAAAGTAAGCATTTCATAGCTTATCATTCTGAATTAAAAGTCAAATATCCCAGAACACAAGAGTTAAAGATAAGATAACAAGCTGATTAAATATAGTCGTTTTAAGAGAAATTTTAACCCTTTATTGCCTTTCTTACTGAAGTTGCTTCCCGAGAATTCCACACATATTAGCATTTCGAATTCTTAAGAAAACAAATTCATATCCCCTCTCACTCAAAACTTCATTCCTTCTTTGAGTACATTGAACAATTGAGAGTCATCTCTCTTGGGCGTCTGTGCTTTCAATACCGTTATCTCAACGCTAACGTTCTCTCGGAAGTCATCCTCATCAACAAACGTCTCCGGAAATCTAAGCAACTTCCACTCAGCTTTCTCGGCGAAGTTGCAGTATCTTTTATTTATCCAAACTTCAACACTTCGACTCCAAAGTTAGCCGTTCCACTCCCTCTCTTTATTACACCGCCTTTACTCATGTCAGCCGGGAACACATCCTCAGAAAGCTAGACTTCACACGTCTACATACTTTAACAGCACAGTTTTGCAGCCGTCAGGCCACGCTGTATCCATTCACTGCCATCACCTCATTCTTGCTTCTCCGGCGGAGTCAACGCCCTCTCTTCGCGAACGCAGTTACTACGTAGTGCCTCACAGCTGTCATCTACACGGGAGAAGAAGGAACTCCGAATCGGCAACATCTCTCGCTCTCTCTCATTCGCTATCTCTGGAGCGTGTTACTCCGACCACTCTCAAGGCTTACATTGCCTCGTAAGGAAGTTTAAAGTGCACGCGTCCAACTCATTATCCACCAATCCTTGACTTTTCCTAATCAGGAATCCCAGCAGCTATACTTCCTCTGCTTTCTCTGCAAACAACGTTCTCCTGTTTTATCTCAACTCATCCTTAAGGAAGTTTTTGCCTTAGTTCCGTATCGAGTAGCTTTCACCAGATTCTGTTTGTGAAATCCCATTAGGCAACTGAATACTGACATGAAATCCTAATGGGAATCCGTGTAGTCTCTATGACCCAAAGCAAATTTCTTGTTATTTTCCAATTGAAGGAAATTCAGTTCTCAAATGCCTAAATGGTAAGCTGTTGCTAAAATATGGTGGTATTATTGGTTCAATTTCCCTGGGGTATTTGTTTCTCATGGTTTCAAAGCAGTTCCTCAATCAGTTCTCGAAAGACCAGAGATCAAAATTTGCATCAAAGCGCCATTTATATAAGTTTCACGTTTCCAATTCAACTACGATATCAGATATTTCTGGAATCTTCCATTAAGATAACGTTTAATTGTATGTACTATTGTGAGAAACTGTAATATTTGGTAATATGTGTGAGGATACAGAAGGCAGATGAGAATTCCTGAAGAGACTATATTGAATTAATGAATAATAATGTTCATTAAATCAACATAGAATTAAATTAATTATACAATACATTTTTGAAACGTGCATTTTTAATTATGCAAACAGATTATACACTTTAAATTGAAAAAGAGATCAAGTGAAACTAAATTCGTAGTTTATTATTTATTCCATGTAATTAAAATACTTATTTGAGTATATAGCAAAAATAAGTACGAAAATACGGCCTTAGAAAGCTCAAGTTAGGAAACCTTATCTGATATAGTATGTCACCTAAATTTCCTCTTCAAATCTCAAAATATTTCTGCATATCCATGTCTTTACCTTTATTTTAATCGTAAAAAATCCTGTAAATTTCACACCGAATTAATTATCAACCGCAATATATTACCGCCTTTATTAAACACAAAACCTTAGCTAATTAATAAAATAACTGTATATTTTGGGACGAATAATTTATAAAAAGAACACACTAGGTAATATAGATGTAATACCTATAGTAGATGTAGTACTAATTAGGTAGATGTAATACTAAGTATCATTTATGATATCTAGTATTACATCTACCTTGGCATAAATTGAATATAACGACAATTGTTACTGTCAGTGAGGCATGGATTGATGTTTTGTCACTTAATATGGAGCTAACTAATCGTTCCTTCATGATGGACGCGAGCATGGAGAATGTCCATTCACTTCATAACTCGCAAGAATTAACAGCGAGCATCCCAAGAGGCTCGGCCTGCCTTTCCGTTTCGCAGGAGACATTCCTGGCATATTTAATTTCCCAGAACTCATCCAAAATGCGGGAATAACTCTTTCGCCCACCCACCTTTAAGTCACGCGCACGGTTTCTTCAGGAGAAAAATATCGTCTCCCATAAGTCTCTTTAATCTCTGTCTCAAGGACCGCGTGAAATATTTGGCGACGCATGCATATGCAAAACTTTTAAGCCCAAAATTTACCCAGCAAAGTCTCTCCAACAACTCCCTCTCCACTTACGGCAATCACGACTTAATGAACTTGAGAGGGAGAGACGAAAGTGCGGAGAAGGAGAATTGAATGGAGATAATTTCCTCTGGAGATATTTTCGCTCCATCCTCCACACTTCCCTCAAAACTTCGGAGACATCTTTCTTCCGAGAGAATAAAAACCCGTCCTATTCCCCGAAACGTTGATTGTCCTCCCATTTTATTCCCTTCAATCCCGAATCGCGCTATTCATTTGTCTACGCCGTCCTCTACATAAAAGCTACCCTTTTCCTCTGTAGAACTACCTCCTCCTTATACGGTCCCTAGCTTCGCTAAATGTCTTATTCTTCGCACCCTTTACCACTTTTTCGGTCCCTCCCCTTTTACCATTTGCTACCCCTTTTCCTTTTTCGCTTTAACCTCCCCTCGAGCTCCCACTCTTCATTTCTCCCGCCCATTTCCGCCCCCTCTCTGCACCCCACCCAGAAAGCGCCATCAAAGTTTCAACGCGGTGTTTAATTTTAATCTGGTCCCTGCTGAAGCTGCGGAATGGCCCCATTTAAATCCTCTTCTTCCATTCTCCTCCCCCTCACGACTTTGCTCGTTTCCCATTCTTTCCTTCTTTCACCAGTCTCTCACCTCTCTCCTACTACTTCATTCCTCTCGTCTCTGCCGAAGCAGTTTCGCTCCGTCTCCTAATGTTGCTTCATTAAGTGGGAAAAGTGATCGTTCCGGGTTGCTTCCGAAGGCGATTCATCCGGCGATGTATGAGCTGTTTATTCTGCCGAGATACTCGCAATCGACGGAAATTACTCTGCTATGGACGTGAGGTCTGCTTTAGTGAGGTAGAAATCTCGGGACTAACAGTTTTCGCAGTGGTAGTACCTCTCGTGTCTTCCGTTATAATGTTTCAACGATAACAATAGTAATGCATGCCGTACACATTCATATAGCATGAGCCATAACAAAACATACTAGAATGGGCAGATATACTCGCAGTATTAGTATGTCCTCTAATGAAGGGGATAATTGGAAACATCCCCAAGGCAAGAAAAGGATGATTAGTGAGTACAGAGAGTATAGAGCTAAAGACTTCGTAAATATCATTACATACATCATTTATGGTGTAATCAAAATTGTTACCATCAGTAGCCAATTCCATTCTATAATAATATTACTACTTAATTGTATGCTATATAATATTATTAAAATATATTTTGTATCCTAAATATTTATAATTGCTTACAATTTGATAATTTTGTAATCTTTCCAATTTAATAAATAAAAATAAATAATAATTATTATGTTTACGCAATTTATTTAAAAAATGATGCATGTTATGCAGATAGTATAGGAAGTTTGGTTACAATTGCTAAAAATGAAGTCAGAATATCGGCTTTGTCTCTCCATTCCAGTCTCTGCTATTTTAATCAAGCGGAAGTATCGTTTAGCTATTCGAACCAAGCAGTTACTAATGGTTATATGATTGGTTTACAGAAAATAAAGTTAAATCAATATCTCAAAAGAAATAAGAGTATTATTTCTATCTTCGAACCAAGCAGTTACCAATGGTTATATGATTGGTTTACAGAAAATAAAGTTAAATCAATATCTCAAAAGAAATAAGAGTATTATTTCTATCTTCACTATGGAATAATTGTAAGGCAGAGCTTGCAGAAAGCAAATGGCTACTGTATAGTATAATTTATTATCTGTAGTATTTCTAGTAGTAGTAGTAGTAGTATTGTCAAAAGTGCTATTTCTATTTCTAATTTCGTAGCTATTTACAGTTATTAACTGTAGTGTAGTAAAAAAAGCTTCCTCAATTGATGCAATTTTCCGCATATCCTCACCAGTAACAAAACCGGGACCGCTTTCACGAAAGGCGAACGCCCTATCCGTATGGCTATCCCGGAACCTCTTTATTTCATGGCTGAGCACGGGGCTTTAAATAATGAAGGATATCGGTAATGGGAATTTTTTTTCTCTCTCTGAAAAACTCGAGATCTACATCAAAAGCACAATGTCCTTTGTTCCTAATCGTTGTAGTTTTTGTCGGATTATTTCCCTCGCGAAAACTTCCTTTCACTTTCCGCTGAACATTGATCCTCTTTGTGCGTTTGGAAATCCATTTCTCTATTTCCTTATTTGCTTTGCTACTCCGATATTTTTTTAGATTGCCTACCATGTACGACTTGTAAAATTTACCAGCAGCAGATATGATTTATCTCGTTAGTAAAAGAAAGAAAAATCCAATTACTAAGAATTTCACATGATTACGGCAAGTATAACTGTTTATTCTATACGTGAATTTTACCTTATTCCAAGAACAATTAAGAGTAATACTTATTGGAGTAAAGAAAATGCATGTTTTCCTGACTTCTTTCTCTGAAGAAAAGTAGCGAATGTATCCGCAACTGTTTTCTTATTTTAGAAGGAAAGTTTCTCGCACACAAATATTAGAACTTTATAAATTTCAATCACGATGTGTTTCATGTTTTTGGATTTCCTGGAAACTGATAGGAACTCAGATACAAGAATGAAAATGACGGCCGGTTTTGAAATCACTTTAAGGTAAGATGCACGTCTTGTCGTGTAAGGTAGCCTAAAATCTTTTTCTGATAATAATTGCTTTTAACTGAAATGGGATAATGGTTTCTTGAATCTTTGTTGTAATTAAAACATCGGAATTTCTTCCTATTGAAAACGTATGTAAGAATAGTCGATTTTTGGTCAATTTGATGTATGTACTTGTCGTACCCCAGCAGATAAATCTCGGTTTAATATGCTTGACGTATTTCTTGGCATGAACCTTCCAGTCTGTAAACTGGTCGCGAAATGAACGAATAATTTCTTTGATAAAATATTGGTTCGCTATCACCAATGAATTCCTTGACGTCTTGAAGGCAATTTTACAGTACTTTTCACATAACTTTTCCTCATATCTCTTTAGCGTACAGAGTATTAACTGTAGAGACGATTCCCGTAATTTAAAAATACATTTATTTAATAAAATACTATAATTTCTTTCAAATTAAATCCTATAATATTTTCAATCGCTTATTGAAACTTCTCTTCTTAAATTTAAAGAAGAAACTGGGTGAAAGAAACACAATTTCGTGTAACATCAACTAATATGGAGTTTAATAAATGTTATTAATTATTTTAATATATAATTTTCATAATTTCGGAAAGGCATACTCATTTATGAAAAAGTTTTTCAAGTTACAACATATTTTATGATTTCTTCAATAACATAGTAAATTGATGAAACATTGGAGAACCCCTTAATTAGCGAAAATAGGCTTACGGATGCTCTAATGCATTTGTTTCCAAGTTGGATGTCCGTACCACAAAGGGCGCAAGAATTATTGCCCAATAAAAGTTGTTCTAGGAAAAGGTCAAGGGTAAATTCGTACTTAAGGGCATGCATCTAGGAAATTCCCAGTTAGAAATGGACATTCAAAATGTCCTACAGGACTGGGACTCGAATCCTCGATTAGTTGTTTTATGGTAATACATGGTAATACATGGTACATACACCCATTGCCTAATGTCCGTATTTTCAATAAAAATCCACGGTAATATAAAACTTAGTGTCTTGACACAATATATAGGAGGTATGGGATATAAGCAGTTAAACCATAGGGATAGACGAAAAAGTTTGGAGATTATTGCTCCATTTTTTAAAATTTAACTTCCTGCAGAAATTTCGAGTTTTATAAAATAAAATGTTTATATTTAGTTTATATAACAATGATATATGTCAAATTATTATTAGCGAAGCACATGACAGTTATAAATAAATAGTAGTAATTAATATTAGGTGCATCTTCGCGATTAGTGGATATGTTTTTACGGAAACAACTAACTTATCTACCGGAAAAATAACATATTTACATTGCACCATGAACGTCTCGAGAGTTGTCTATCTTTCCTTAAAAACAATTTCATGCTCTATATCCTCATGAAGTGATTTTTGGATGGTAATAAACTTCCGAACATTATGGATGCATAGGGAGAGCCATTTTTCAAGTTGTTGGATTAGATATTTTATTTGCTTCCTTTTGCCCTTCTCCACTTCCTTCCTCTCGTCGTTCCTTAATCTCTTTCATCCCAATTGCGCTGTGAACTCTATTTTTTGTACCTCGTCTACGCTTCCGAGATCGTTGTCTCGGCGATTCCACTCTCGTTATCTTGTTATTTGGAAAGACCCCTTGGGAGTGCAGCTGAGCTTCTCCTGGTCCTGAGAGGGGAGCTGAAGGAAGAGATCGAATCTTCAAGCGACAAATGCACTTTTTCTGCCGTCTCCATCGGGGAATCCGATTGTTTTTATGTCAGCCAATGTAATTTTCCCCATCCTCCAGAGTACATCGGTAGAGGAATGCAGCGATTACTTTGAATAGAGTAAAATACGGGAGCTCGAAGGTTACCAATTGTCTACTAGAATAGGTAAGAGAACCCTTAAAATCTTATCAGATTTTTCTGTGGGATTCCAACATTTTACGGCTGAAATGAGGTAATCTGTTGAGATTTCATTCGACTGTTTACATTTTCAAAGAGGTAAATGAATCTGAAGTGGTACTTTATTTGCGCGGGCCCTCCTTCTAGCCAAAGGTTAAAGTTCGATTCAAGTATTCGACTCCCGATGGGAGCTCTCGATTCTGCAAATAACCTGTTTTCACGAAATGACTCAGAGGTTCGAAACGCTGCAGTAGCCTTTTTGTAGGTGGTTTGTGCTTGACCGCTGAGACCAGGTCTGGAAACAACTGAAAGGGAACAGAATAACTGACCTACAAATCACTCAAAGAGCATTTCAATAGTTATACTATCTTTTTGAGAAGATGATAAGAAATACTGGTCTGTCTCTTTCTCTAGGCTTTTGGAATTTTTTAAACCTCTAATTAAACAGCTTAGGTGTTTTTCTTTCTTTCCTAACCTGAAACATTTCCTCTGTCTGTAGGATATATAGCTTGATCGAGCCTCAAATTCTCCACTCATTGCCCCCAAATGCCTTGAAAAAGGCATAATAAGTTAGATTAGGAGTGAAGATTTATGCCGTGGCTTGTCTCACTGACTTGTGAACAAAATTACTTAAAGTGGAGAAAGACAACAAAGTAATATCATACGAAAGTGCAGAGCAACGAATTCCCATAGTTGAACTTAGACATTGCTATGGAAAGAGAGGAAAGATTCTGCTGTATGTTTGAAGTAACTCTCTAACGGAAAGATAAAGCTTATTTTCGGGTTATAAAAAAATGCATGCATGAGCTGACATTTTCTTAATATCAAGGTCTGAATTATTTTGTCATTTATGACATCTAGAATAAGTAAAATGGTGGATAACTATTCATTAGAGAGCGTGGAAATTGCTTATTTCTTCCAGGAATTAAAATTTTACAGAAGAAATAATTTCCAAATCCAGAATAAAAATATTTTGAATTAGAATATAAAAAAGCTATTTTATTCACTCATGAGGTATCTAAAACCAGAATGTTATGATTCCTGTAATATCCAAGGAATAAACGGACATAAAATTGTCAGCTCTGGACCAGGACTCGAACATTGATCCTTCTACTTTCGCCTCGTCCAATTAAGCTATCGAGCAAGAATTACTTCTGCCTGGAGGCATCCACTCGGGAAGTTGAAGATTCCAGTTATAAGTCCTGGTTCGTCAGGCTTTCGTCATGTCTGTTTTCCCTTGGGATCTCACCTGGGAGTACGCCTTTGGGTACAAGGTCACGTTAACCATTTTCCTGAAACTCCTATTAAATTTAAAGGAGATGTTAAGTACCTTAAATTTTGAGTTTTAAATTTTGAATTAAATTGAATTAAATTTTATTTCAGTTTTACTTTTGGAGTCTAAAAATACTCCGTCAAGTATCCCCTTATATTTTGTTCTTGTGATAAAAGAGCGAATGGAAAGATTCCGATGACTCAGAGGCTCATTAAATGATTCTTCGGCTTCTGAGATTGGTCATTGAACTCTAAATTGAATTGAAAATTCAATAGTAATTCTTCCCATTCGATGACAATAAGATGGTTAACAATGGAAATAAAAAAAATTAACGGTAAAGTAACGCCAGGTGGAGAAAGCTTCACTTGAAATGTATGTACTCCTCGTGAAATGCACATTTCTAATGAATAATAATTCTTTTAAACGGATATTTTGTTTATGCCAGTTCTTAACGCAGTGTCTTTATGACTATTTATGACATTAAAAATTATGACATTCAGAAAGACGAGGGAAGTTATGTTAAAATAGACGGATAATTGTTGGAACTGCTAGAGCCAGAGAAAGAACGATATTAAAAGATTGGTGAATTTTTAAATAGAGATACGGAGTTGATTGCATAAAGAAAATTTGGTATGTAAAAATGTAGGTGCTGGAAATGGAATAGCGAAGTATTTTGATCAAGGATACAAACTGGAGGTAGAAGAATAGCAACGGTCATTTTGTGAATAGGAATGAATAACTAAATAACGTAACTGAATGAAATATATGAAAAAACAAGGGAAGAATGTTCTGGAATGATATACAGGAGGAGATTGGCTCTCAAGAGGTAAGAGAAGGAGCTTTAAGGAGGAAATCATTAAGCACGCGAAACAACCAAGAATTAGTCGAACAATAAACGTATAAACGAGAACAATTCCTACTGTAATTTTGAAATAAAAAATAGGTTATATTTATTTTGGATAGCAGTCTGTAAATACACCCGCGTAATTTAGATGTTCAATTTCCTTCTAGAGAATTCCAATTCTCCCTCTGCTTCAGCTGAAAAGCACAAAGGCACTACGTTCTTAGTCAAAATAATCTCACAATACGTCAGATCGGAAGAACAATTAAACGCGAGCTACCAGAAAAAAGGATCGCTTCGAAATGAAAAAAGGAGTCTCCTCGGAAACTATGATTGGGAAGATTATTTCGGGGGAAACGTCCCGAAAATGGAACGTCTTATAATGGAGGAAGGATTTTGAGAACCATAGCGAGTTCGCTCGTAAGCAGCATCAGGGACGATAAGAAAAGAAGACTCTTACTATCTCCTCTTCTCCCCTTGAGCTTAAACATTAATGATTCGGGCGCTCAAATGAACGCGACTTGAATGCTATGCGGAGAGATGGGGTATGAGGGGAGGTGTTGACTCAAAGGAAAGGGGTGAGGGGGAATGGGAGGCGAAAGACGCTGGTGGGGATACTTAAGTAAGGGTATGGCGAGAAGAAAATTGGTTGGTAGGAACTGCAAAGGGACCAAGGACTTTTTTCCCTCTATCTCCCTTAAACTCTTCCGCGCTCGTTCCCATTATCCCATCTTTAAGACCATTGAATGTTAAAATTAAACCAAAACTCGGGGCACGTTTTAGCCAATCAAGAGTTTTTAGTTAAGAGGATTTTCTTTCGCAATATTACTCGCGCTCCTACTCGGCGTATCATATTTTATCGGAGAGTTTCGGAAAAAAATGTGGTCCCAATGAGTACATTTAAGTCCTTCTTCCTTGAAACCTTTAATTTCCTGCCGTGTCGTATTAGGTTATACAGAGCGAGCTTATTCGATCTAATTGGCAATTAAATTTATTGAGGTTATCGGAGGAGTTACGAGCGAGTTGTTTGTCGAGGGCTCATTGATTCGTAGTTTGGTGATTATTCTCCCGGGACGATTAGCAGCCGTCCTTGTTCCCCTAAGATTTGCTCGTATCCACTGGAGGCGGAAACACGGGAACACAATACTGTCGATTGCCGTTGATCTGCGGCAATGAGTGGCTGTAATTGGGAGAATGTAAGGTATGTATAAACCTTTGTTGAAGCAGAAACCGGAAGAAATAATAGTAAGCTAAAATAAGGAAATAAGAGTGTCCTATAATTTCGACAATGCGAAATTTTCTGCCGAAATTAGTGACCTGCGAGTTACCTTAATGTCGAATCTTGACTCGGTAATCGAATCTAATCTTTAGACGATTATCGAAGGTGGGTATAAAACAGTTCTATAAGCTGACACANCAGCACCACTTGAGATAAACCAAACGAAAATATTCAAAGATCATGCGACGAAACAGGATTAATGCAGAGTTAATGGCACCTCCGAAACAAAGAGATGGTGGTATTCCGACGGTTTTTCCGAGCTGGGGGTTACTGCCCGCTCGGCACTATATATGAGAAGAAGAATTTATAGCAATATAACAGTTGTCATGAGACAACAGCTATCAGAAACCAACGTTATATATGAAACCAACGCTATCAGAAACCAACGCTATATATCATGCAACTTTTATATATCATGTTGTGTATGTCTTCAATTTTATTAATTTCTAACGTGGAATCTGTAATTTTAAAGTAGGGTTTGCAATGTAATCATAAGCTTTAAACAAGAAGCAACAGACGAGATACCAGCTTGAAAACAGAATTTTCCTTTGTTATTTTAGTGCTGCGATAGTTATATATCAATAAAATATTGTTTTATTCTATGCAGAAGCTCTCGTGATGATGAATATCCGAGCTTTGTGCTTACATTTTTCTTCAGTTTTCATTAGTTTTTGACTAATTTGACTATTCCCCTGCTCGCGTTTAAATAATCCATTTTACGTAATTTCATTCTCTGTCAGTTCATTCGCAGAATGATAGTGAAATCTTTTTAAGTAATTTTCATGTCATTATCCGGCAATTACAGCTTCAATTCCACAACACAATAATAATAGAACAAAACGGAAAGTCTTCCATAGTCTGGACACAAAGTCTTCCATAGTCTGGACACAAACCTGGAATTTGAAGTTAGCGGTCAGTTGCTCAAACCATCAAGCTACCACGATAGAACAACACCTCCTTGAATTTTTGAAGCTATGATGGGATATGTTGTACTCCGGTAGATCTCTCTATGATGGTACCCCTCTTGCGCACACGAGTGTCATGAAAGATGACCACACCATTATTGATAAATCCCTATAGGCCGGAACAGAAATATAATAAGGCGATGAGAAACGCCTTAAAATGTACTTGAATCAAGAAAAGTAATATAAGAGTAAAAAACATTTTTCTTTCACTTCTTTTTCTGAATTCAAGCAGGTAAACCATGCGTTTCTCACTGCTTTAACAGATTACTAAAAATTTTAATGCTGAGATGCTTTCATAAAATATAAAATTTTCACAAATTTTCATAAATTAATAAAATACCATGTGAAGATACCTCTGATGTGGTTTTTGAGAGCAAGCTAAGCTCCACGTGTGTGATACTTGTCCTTTTGTACAGACATACCCATTGAAGAATATATCATCAACTTTCGGGAGTACTACGAAAATTCCCCTTCCAGCTTTTCTCCAAACCACCCTGCCTGTCCTTCGGGAATTTCACCAATACGATGAGGATAAGCTCTTTTATAACAGCGTAGTACATCGTTGCAAGACGAAACCGAGAGACATAGAACAAAAATGTATCCTTTTACATTGTTTACTGTTTCGTCGTGACTTTCCTGAAAGGACTTCCTCGGTATCATTCGAAACCAGTCCATTTCCATGCGAATGGATTTTCGAATACTCCCTCATTACGTTGGATAGGAATGTTTTGATGGATTAATTTTTTTCCTTGCGCTCGACCCGGGCTTAGAAGAAGAGTTGTAGTTTTTTGCCTCTTATCATTCGCTCTAAAATGAATTTTGATGATGGCGCTAAGAGTTCTTGCAAAATTCGGATGCACGTTTTATTGTGGGCGTGTAGTCTTAACGAGCGTTGTTTTAGAAAGCATTTTTGCTCGCGCATGAAACCGATTATTTTTATTTCGTGCGGTTTGATGAGGTTTTTGAGGTACTTCAGCCGAGGCCGCTCTTCACTTTTAGACTGGTTTTGAGGATTCTGAGGGACCAATACAAAATGTATCGAATGAAATTTTAAATAGTGATTGTTGAAGCCGTGGCGAAGAGTTGAGGAATCAGAGGGAGAAAAACTATAAAACCATCGCAATTTCAAATGTAAGGATAATTCAATTCAATTGGCAAATGCTATTGAATTTTAAAGGGCTCATGCATTGAATGACATTTCAATTTAATTTTGAAGTGAAATTAGTAAAGTTAAAGGAAAACTGAGGAATCGCTTTTTTTACCTTTATAATTCAAGTAGAACATTTTCTTAAAAAAGGAAAAAATGTGGTTTCCTAGATGCTGAAATGACTGCCATTCTAGAGTTAATGCATATTCAACTGTTCTTATTTGTGCCTCATTATGTGATGTAAATCTATCACTAAATTTGACTTATGATCGTTTGATTTCTTTATAGCTCTTGCAAAAGTTAATTAATTTATTATTAACTTTAACTCTCCAACGACGTGAGAGTAGACTTCTCAGTGCCCTATCGCCCTAATAGAGAGGTATATTTAAACTGATACTAGGCGTCACTTCGTGGAAAGCCATAACAGAAACAAGTGAAAGCAAAAGACCATAGTAATTTTCCACAATATATTTCAAATACGACCGGTTTCACTATTTTTCTTTTGCGTGTCCACCTGGTGATGCTTCTTCGATAGGGAAACCGGTCGTATCTGTAAAATTTTGTGGAAAATTACGAAGGCTTTTTCTTTCGCCAGTTTTCTTAATCTGATATTCTTGCTCTGGCCACATATAATTAGCAGTTAGTCAATCGCTCGAGAAGCGTGAGACCAGGGATCGAGTCCTGGCAACGGGAGCATTTTTCTTCTTAGTTTCTTCGTCTAAAATCAAGCATCTGGGCCATATTCTGTCTTATAATCGACAAATTAATCAAATGAACTCCCTTCTATATATTTGAAAAAAGGATGGAGGACTTTACTCAGAAATTGTTTGCATTCAACAAAGCAATTCTCAAGAGCAATGGAAGAGCAATTCTCGGAGGACAGACGCGATTTGTCACGCCATAGGGCTAAGATCTTTCAAAGAAGAATAAGGTTTTGGGATACGTGTTCTACGGATCCACTGGTCTTGTGAGGCTTAATCTCCACCTCTTCGCCCATTTCAAGCTTAGACTGCGTTTGGTGAGAGTTGTTTGATGGGTGAGGAAATGAGTGCCGCCATCATGCTTTGGGAAGACCTTTGAGCTTTCAAAGGCAAATCAGAATACACACTTGCCCGTCAATTTACGATGCATATGTTTAAATGGTAAAGATATACGTATAATCATACTCGAATCAGTATTTGTGAATTTGAACGGTTCGTTTCAACTTTAACACACTTTTAACATTATAAATAAATTTTAAAATAGTATTATGAAAAATATTAAGTCTTACGTTAATAATTATTCTTTTATCATAGAATACGGAACATTGCACCGTATTTCAAAGAAAAAGTCACTTCTTTGAAAATAAAACTATTGACTTGATTTGTGAAATCTGAAATTTTATTAATAAAATACTAGTATAAAGACTAAATAATATTTATGAGTTAGATCCTGGGTTTAAGTTTATTTTATTGAACTTCAATCTGAATAAAAGTCTCAGATATCGAGTTTCAAAAATATACCAACTCCCCTAACCTTTTTCAAAAATTTCGCGAATCAGTTAAATTTATAAGTAGAAAAGTCCATACCATAATAGTCTGAGGATAACATTGCATCTGATAAGGACCCATTTGCAGGAGCAAATCTCAGGCTAAGTCAGGTCCCATTGTTTCCGCCAACAATTAGTTACATCTCAAAAAACAAACTATCATCGCATACTGCAGCACCACTTGAGATAAACCAAACGAAAATATTCAAAGATCAAGCGACGAAACAGGATTAATGCAGAGTTAATGGCACCTCCGAAACAAAGAGATGGTGGTATTCCGACGGTTTTTCCGAGCTGGGGGTTACTGCCCGCTCGGCACTGATAAATAAACATGTATCTCATTGATTCGAAGAGCGCTCACTGTCTCCGACAGAGACACTAACACCCATTCTTTTCTTCATGAATCACCACCGAGGGTGTGAAATATTTCCAATTGATGTAACGCGTCCCAGAATTCACCCAAAACTTTGTTGCCTTCATCGTTACCGTTAACAAAACTCTGTTATTCATTCGCTTTCGTCTCTGCTGACAATCACAAGACAAAACGTCGGGGAGAGAGAGAGAGAGAAAAGAATTTTTTGAGCGTAAACTCTCAGGGGAGCTGGGATGAAACCGGGGGAATTTTTTCGAAATCAATCGCGATGATGGAAATTTAAAAGTGTTTTCGCAAGGATGAAAGGTTGAGTGTCGGGAAGCGGCGATGGAGAAATGAAAGGGAGTGTATGAGAGGTGATACATGGCGGAATGTGTGAAGGGAGCTGTGACGTGAAAAAGGGGATTTGATGGAGTAACACATAAGAAATGATGATGAAGTAAATTATGATTGCGGAAATACTGGTGCTTGAAATACGAGACGGAGAAATTCTTCGGAAACCTTACTGTGCATCAGATATTAGGAGAGTCGATGGTACGTTCCATTATAAATATCCACGTATGAACTTAAATAATAAATTTGGTTGGATTAGTTCTATCCTCTCATTTGGCATTATGAGGCGGGATTAGGTTTGCAAAATATAACCACGTGGCTTCTTGAAATTTTTTTTCTTGAAAATGTAAAAAGGAATATACAAGGAATGGAACGGAATGGAATGTAGACTTTTGTATAACTCAAAGGTGGTTTGATTAAAAACAATTAAGTATGTAGGTTTTAACAAATACAGGAGAAGCTAAACCCAATCCCTCAAACATCAAGGCGATTCTGTGCCACCCTAAAAATGAGGTTCTCTTGCTCTGGGGATAAAGTACCTTCAAGTGCTCAAGTGTCAGTGTATTATTTTTACAATGAAAATAAGCACATATTATTCACTTACTGTGCATAAATCTTTAATATACATGGAAAACCAGCAAAATCGAGACATTCTTCTCCAGTAGGGAATAACCTGGTAAGGAATGAAGGCGTTCGCTGACAAACTGACTTTGACTGACAATATATACTGAAGGGAGGATTTCCCTCTTTTTTTGGTAGTAAATCTTCGCCTCGTATTTCTGGATACAACCGTAATACGCACACACGGCACATAATTAGAATTCATCGTTTGGTAAAAACATAAAAACATGTTTCCAAGGAGTATACTTTCCCTAATTAAACTGAACGGATAAAATCATCACCAATATTTCTTTCAAAGCTTTGAAATTAGAAATATTTTTACTCCACCAGATACTGTTGTGATTGACGTGGATAAATTAGCATCTGTTACGCCTTACTGTTCTATTTTTAACTAAGAGGCTTTAAATATATATATGACTCATTGTGAAATAACTTCCTCTTGATTTCTGTAACAAGAATATGGAAAAATTCAGAAACAGAAGAGCGCGTAAGCATATGTTAACCCAGTTAATCTACAATCTCCTAACTATTAGCGTGGGCGGTCGCGCTTGTTTATTGTGGAGGTTATTATGAGATCAAATATTTTAAATTTACTGATTTATAAATGAAAATGATATTTTTTCTTAGAAATCATTGCGCAGATTCTTATTTCAAGAGCTTAGAGAGATTCTCATTTATTTCATCAGAAAATTAAGAAACGCAGAGAAAACTACCCCCACAACCCGGAGTGTGCAATGCATATTGACAATTCGCGAAACGAAGACATCGTTCGGAAATCATATTTTACCGAAAGCTTCTGTAGGTGAAGGGCAATGTCCTAAAGCGGTGATTCTCAAATTTTCATATTCACACTTGCATATTTACTCAAACTTTGCGGAACACTAAACCGCACCTTTATAAGTTTCTACAGCATTCAAATTAAAAAAGGAGGATATACCAAGTGAAGAATATTTTAGTACATTACAACTAGCTATTATTGAACGAAAGAAATAATTAATGTTATTTGAGATTTGTGATACCTGAGAAAAAGAACGGGTTATAATGCAAAATAGGAGTAACACTATGATATATTGATTACGATGCGATACAAAGGTTGAAATGAAATGCTTTAAAAGTTGCTTGAAGATTAAGGATGGACCTAAGTTACTAACTACTACCAGCTGAGTCAGAGCAATGACAAAATATGTTCCTAAGCCGAAAAATTAGTCTGCAAGGTCGCGTTATCACTGCATCAGAGTATATCTTTTTTGTAATTGACAGGGTTGAGAATGGTAGTGTAGTAGTATTGACAAAAATGCTTCGACAACTTAGGTAATTTCTCACATACAGGCTCAAACCAGGAATCGAACCCAGGACGGCTTCCACAAGAGGTGAACGCGCGGCCCTCTTTGAGTACCCGGGAACCCGATTGTGAAAATTCGCTGGATTAATACAGAAGGAAACAACTAAAATTCTGATGGATGCGAAGAAGATAGTGGTTCCTTTGAGGACTCCTCGCGAGAGTAAGAAATAAATAAGATCGAGCTTCAAATTATAAAGAGTCAGATGGCGGCATGTTTCCTCAGGGTGAGGCGACATTTAGGCAGGTTCTCGTTCCCGCTATGAAAACGCCTTTCGAATATTTTGACGCAATTCCAGGGTAAGGGTAGGGCGGTGCCATTTGGGTTGGCTCATGTCGTACTGCCGATGAATTTTAGGGGGTTGGGAATACCCTTTCCATTTACGAGGGGTTGGAAGAATGAAAAAAGGCTGCATGTCAGATTGTTATTTTCGTAGAGAGGGATTTAGGTGCTTAGGGAGCGTCGTGGGGGGTTGAATAGAGGACGTTTAAGAGCAGGTGGGTGTAATTTCATGAGGAAAGGGGAAGTTCGAGAAGAAACATATTTCGCCGAGTTCGTGTTGTCGGAGCGTGTTGAAATATTCACGAGGTGATCGAAGGCTTTTATTCTACAGCGGAGTTTTCCCCCTTAATTATATGGCAATTCTGAGCGGAGAATTTTCGTTCGAGACGGTTATTAGAAAGGAGTGGATTCGCTACACCTAGCCTGCCTTTCATAAACGTAACGTATATTTTTACGGTGGCACGGTAATCAAGAAGAATGAACTTTCCATTAAGTTCTCATAGATACATTAGGATGAATTTCTGTCCCATTCGTGATGAGGTTACTCATTCTTCCTCCCCAATGAAGCTGATTGAAGTTTTACTACTCCTGGTTACACACAATTAGGAGCCATAAGTTATCCATCTTCCTGGTACGATTTCATCACAGCATAGTAATTGGCTTATGTGCCTAAAAACAGGTATTTCCCGTAAATATATACTGTTTTTTTTGTTATATGATGTCGTTGATAAATCTCGTCTTTTTAAATAAATACATGCATAAATATAATTTTTTTTGAAGTTTCTTATTTCTTTAGAAATAAGTGTTTATTCAAGTTTAACTAAAGTAAAACAAATATTTTAAGAGTGGAATAAATAGATACATTTTAAGAATGGAAAAAAGATTTGATATATATGTTTCTCTATCACATACATTACTCAATAATAAGTTGAGAGACTTAGTAATTTTCCACTGATTTTTTATTTGAACGACCGGTTTCGTAAGGAGTTCTTATATCTTCAGGTTCAAAAAAAAAAAATTACTAAGTCTCTCAATTTATTATTATGGCTTTCCACAAAGTTACGCCTGATCATATTGATTTTACATTTCTCAAAATATTGATGTGTAACTTTCTCCTTATCTGAATCAAATTCGTTCGTACTATATTTCGTTCGAAAAATGTATTATCTTCAGATACCTCTTGAGAGATCTAACAGGTTACTAACGGTTGGGTATTCCTCCATAGACCGGCTGGGCACTTCTCCAATAAAAACAACATATATTTCTGCCCAATATGAGCCCATTGTAGTTCAGTTATAAGAATAGAATTAAACTACAATTTGTTAGAATTATGTTAAGGATTCAATATCAGAATTGGAAGCGTTTTATTCTTAAAAAATCTTTAATCTAATACTATTTAATGCCTAATAAAGGAAACCGATTAGCCGTTAGAGATTCAAGATTTGAATCCCTCGGCAGACGGAAAGGTAGTTTTTTTACCTCCAACGCTTAATCGATTATCAAAGGAAGAGAAAAGAGAGAAAAAATCGACTAGCCAAATATTTATAGAAAGCGCTAGCCATGAAGCGAAATTACGTCCGTTGTATTACACGTTCCATTTGTCAGTGTCGGAAGAGGTACGGCCATGGCGGGGAAAGACTTCCAAAGCCTTTTAAAGTTAATTTTATTATGTCCTGCCAAGGGGCTTCATTTATTGGACGTGTCCTCAGCATCGAAGGTCAAATTGACGTTCTTCCATTTAACGGTCAACGCATCGGCGTCCCCTGGGGTCATTCGAAAGGAAACACGTTGTCGAGAAGAAGACGGAGCGGAGGGAACCATCACTTATCCAGTTCAATTATGATCGAGGGTCTCGAGTCAAAGTGGAAGCTACGGCCAAGACCTTGGGTCGGTTTAATTCTTCCTATGGCTCTGCAGAGAAGAATTTCTGCGTCTATCAGTTTCAGTTTTAGTTTACCCATTCAGTAATAAATTGCATTTCTGACTCATTTTGTTCAGATACAGCATAGCATAAATAAGCGCTAAGAATATTCTACAACTAAAATTTTGCCTAAGGGGTCTGTTAGGCTTTAAGATGAATTTCTATTTCACAATCTCCAGTAGTACATTTCAATACCAAAACCCTTTAGATACCATGTCTCTCTATTGGAACCAGGGCATTGAACCGGAACTGAACCGAGAATCGAAACCAAGCTTTTACCGGAGTGAAAACAGAACCATAACAAAAAATGAAGTAGCACCTGAACCAAAACCGAAAACTGTTTTTATTCCGCTTCCCAAACGTTAGTTTTATGAATATATGTTCTACTTTCTTGTTGTGTTTTACTTGTTTTACATTCTTAATTTATGTTTTACTTTCTACTACTGTTCTCGTATATCATCCGTTGATTTTAAGGTCCTGCGTTGATTCGAATTGAGGTTGTGTTTTCTCAGTATGTTATAGACTACATATAAGTCGTAGTCATTTTATTCCGAGATTTTTCTGATTTGTAACAGTTCTTTATTGAAGTCCCTCTTTGATAGTGGTATTTTTGGTAGAGACCTATTTATCATTCCCAAATGTTCTCAAGAACTCCATTTTAGTCAAGTTTAGTTGGAGGGTTTTCTAAAGATGAGAAACTTTGACTAGCAACTGTCTATTACTAAGTTATACACTTAATTTTGACGCACTTAAATGCAAATTCAAAAAGTTAGAAGTAACAGAACATACTTTCAGAGGGCAATAATATTGAAATTGTTAGAACAAAAAAAATGGTTCGTTCAACTTTGGTGGCAGAAGCGAAACGGAATCAGAACCGATATTTTTTTGTCGTTAAACCGTAGAGAAAACAGGGAAAAAAATATTACAGGTCGAAGCCCTGGGTGGAATCCATAGTAAACCCCATCACTTTACCTCGTAATTATCACAAATAAATGCATATCTTGTCCTGGTCGAACGATTCAAATTATATCGCATCGATTTCCCTATTCGAGAGCCTACGAATTTTGATGCGCACCGAGGCTTATCTCGATGACTCAATTCCCCAAAAAGAAACCTTTCGAACTCATGAATAGCCCCGCTTTTAATTTGCATGCATTACACTCGACAAAAAGTTAAGCATCGAGATACTACCCAGCGCCGGGCTCTCAAAGCACCGCGCCCCATCGAAACGTATTAAAGTTTCAAAAGTGGGTTCAAAGAGGTTCGCTCGTTTTACTTCTTTTTACGCGTCGCGCTCCGGATTTTAATCCGCGAGTTCAAAATAATTCATAATACGCGCTAATACTGCACTCGACGAAGTATTAATTTACCTCCGAAGCATCCCCCTTAAATTAACTTATCCACTCCCGCTCCGGCATCTCTAAGCAGAAAAGCGTGCGGAGAAAAACGGGAGTGGCGGAGTGGGGAGAAAAGAAGCTACGCCACCACTCTCCGGCTCATATCTCTACTACCTAATCACCGTGTCACAGGCGGAAGTGGCTTCTACGAAGGAGGGGAGATGGAGAATCGATGAGCGCGGATGTTGAGTGTGTGCCAGGTTGCAGCGGGAGGCGGTTGGGTTGGGGAGGGAGTGAGCGGGAGGAGACGGAAGAAATAGTGTTCTGGGATGTATTGGGAGAGAGGGATGGAGTAATAAGGGATATTAAGTGGAGGTAATGCGGAGAAGGGATGGGGAGTGAGTGGGGTTGAGATCGAAGAGTGTTTTCTCACCAATTTGATTCGGATGGGAAAATCGAGGAGAAGTAAGAGGGAAAGGGTGGTGACGGATTCTTTTGCGAGAAAGGAGAGAGAGGAAATATTGAGGAAGAAAGGTGAGAAGGAGATGGATTAACGAGAAAGAACTGGAGTTTCCGAAGAGTCGGTGAGATATTTGTGAAGGAGACAATGAAATGCTGTTACAAATGAACAAATGTTGTATAGAGTACCTTAACGGGTAACTTATCATTGAAAAGTTGTCGTTTTTAATTCATTATGATATATTTAAAACTTTATGCAACGAATTTCCATGAGTCTTTTATCCTTAGTTTATCACACCTGCTGTTGACCGAATTTTGTTTGGTTTTCTTGTTATTGTGAGTATTTTGTACCATTTTTTATTTAAAAATATATATTTATGAATTTCTGTACGAGAAGATTCTACGTATTTGTATTGTTCCATTACAATTGAATTGAATTGTTACATTTGAAAAATGATATGATGAAATTCATGGAATTCATGGAATGGATGAATTTTCATGGGTTTATGAAAATTATTGGACTGCTACGCAGGTTTTGTGAGCAATGAGGGTTTGGCAAGTGCCTGTTTGTAATTTAAAATCTCAAAGAAATAGTTATAGGTAGGTTGAACACATTTCTCATATTAAAATGTGATGCATAAAATCCGAATGGAGTCATCTTTACCATCCACATCAGCGTAAAGGCAGCGTTAGCAATAAACTAAGAAGACCTGGGGCAGGAAATGTGACATCGGCTAATTTACTATTATGTACTGTACATATAAAAGTTATGGTAAGATTAATTTTTACAAAATCTATCAACATCAAAATGTTTTACTGTATTTATTATATCAATGGTTCTCATCTACTGGTCCGCAGATTTCCCTACAAGATCTCGTGGCTTTCGTTCTCGATAATCTCACTTAATTTCATATTAAAATAATATATAAAATATTTATCTAAGAATTAAAAGTAATGATTGGGTAGTAATGTCAACTCAGTCTCAAATTTTCAGTTATTAAACCTTACTGCTAATTATGATACAGTTACAAACGAGGTAGCCCCTCACATTACCAGAATAGAAAAAGGCAACTTGGTTAAAAGTTCATTTGTATAATTTGATAACGAAGAGTTACTGACAGATATTTTCTACTACCTTTACTTGATATTCCTTATAATTTTAAACATTCAAATAGACGCTCTTTGCAGATGATCTGCAAACATATCTCTGTTCAATCATTAGTTGGGTACCTAATTCAATAATAGACGATTCCTACGTCAAATCTTTGTGTCATAAGCAATTATATTTGCCAAATCAAAAATTCTACCAGATATTGATGTTGCCAATGTGACCAACATTATTTTATCTGATTTAATTATACATTACAAAACATTGTACGTAAGTTTAATGTTATCCCCAACAGTCTGACATATTGAACAAAGTTGACAAGACTCTTATCGATTGAAAATATTCTGTAATAACCTTCCTTATCAACAGAAAATTCTTGACGGGAGTATTATTGTTGTTTTGCATATGATGATTTAACAGTTTACAAAGAACTCAAAATCCTGTGGCTTCTTAACTCTTTTGTTAATTTATTTTCAATGTTCTTCTTCACGGTGAAACTAACATTATGCCGAACGAACCCAAACAGTTGACACTGGCTACTTTAAATGAAAGTTTTAACTTTTTTAATTGGAGGATTTGAATATGTCAAATATGATAAAAATTATTACATCCCTACGATAGAAGATAAATCCAACCACATATTCACACCGATTATTGCGGAAGGATTACTTTTTTCTTCCAAAATTTGATTACAGAATTCACTATTTTCCATTGCCACAAGCTGCGTTTTCAAATGGAAATTGATCGAAGGAAATGTTGTTCTCATGACAAGAGGTTCAATTTTGCAAGTCTAGAAAAATATTCCACGATTTCTTACTTCATTAAATACCTTCTTTTTTTGAAGAACAATTCGGTTTTTCTATGACCTTCGCACAAGAGAACTCTTTGAAATAAAATATTTAATTGAAAATATGTATGTTTCCCTCTGAGTGTATTTAGTGGTTAAATATTCGGTCTAACATTACTTGAGTGAATGATAACTCTCATTTACTGTTTATACAGAAGTAGCTTATCCTCAGCCTTAGTAGTTCTCAAGTTCCCAATTGTATGAGGAAAGTTACGTATTAAATGAAGCTCGCGAGTCGAAGTACATATAATGTACAGGCATTTCTAATAAGTCATCCCGGAATTATTGGTGCGCCGTCACGCCACGCTTATGCATGAATGGGGCATAATTTCGTCCCGAAATTAACTTAAACAGCAGCCATACAAAGGACGGTGCATGGAAAGGGTCCTTCTGAATCTATAGGAGTTAAAATAAAAGACCCTCCCGACTTTTAGCATTCGTTCGCGGGCAAATGCTCTTCGCACAAGAAACTCCAAAACGGAATGCGCAGAAAATAAAAGAAGCAATATTTTCATCCCATTTGCAAAATTAGCGCCGCAGGAACTTTTTCCGAGAGAGTTCCCACGAAAAAATAAATCACTCGGGCTGCGGAGTTCTTTCTGGAGTTTACTCGCTTTTCCCCCGAACGATTATGTGGAAGTTGGGAATTTTAACGGGTGCATTGTGTTTCGCGCAATCACGTCGGTACGTTTCCGCTTCGCATTGATACCGCTTCTCGGAGACGCCTTAGTACTTCAAACGATCGAACACCATTACCAGAGTGAGCCTTCGCTTTATTTCTCGCAGAGGTAGAATTTTTCGACCGCGAGTTTAGTCTATGGCTCCGAACCTCTTTTCATACTGGGATGGAGTGCCATTGTGAAGCGGAAAGGTTTCCGCAGCGGTCAATAACTTGGCATAACGGAAGTGGGGAGATGTTTGTATAAAAGAGGGGGAGGTAGGATAAAGGACAACGAATATGATAGGATGTGGAAATTACATTGGTCAGCTTTAAGGGAAGCTGGATACTGGAGCAGATAACTCATAGATGGTATATGGTGATCTTAGAGAAGTTTGGGAATTGAATGCGTTTGCAACTCTTGAGGAACCGTGGCTTTTTAAACAGGATTTCGGGAAGTAAGCCAGGAAAGAGGATTTGGCTCAACTTTATATATTCCGTGCGTCAAAGTGCCCAACTGTGGCCCATCTCATGCTTTGTTCTACACTCAATTATATTTTTGGTGTAAGTCATGAGGCATAAAACATTTTGGAAATGTTGCTCTTTATACGATTATCCGTGATGCTTAACTACTCTTCTATCGGGGGAAATCATCGGGGAAACTCGCAGTGTTTCTTTTTAGGGAATATTTACAAAATGTCTTCAAGCAGAAAGTTACAACAAGAACATTTATAAGACAATTCCCAAGGGGAAAGGGATACGAAAAAAAATCTAAGAAGACTAAGGCTCGAACCCAAAACTTCCGCTTTCCAGACGACTCAAGGTATCTCGCCAGAAGTTGGCTCAACCGGGCTGGGACATTCGCTTCGAAAGTGAAAGAGACGGGTTGAAGTCCAGTCAGACATTTTTCATGACCGTTCCACTTTGCGAATAATTCTTGTTACTTTTCGTGCAATAACATCCTCATCCCTATCCTGGTCCATAAAAATCTGCGTGGTGAATTTCCAGTTCCAGTAATTCAGTATCACTCAGTTATGAATTACTAGAGCTTAATATAGGCGATATTAATCTATGTCCTAGTTACGTAGCCGCTCTAAGGGGGAAGTAGAGTTACAGTGCATGCCCCCCCTGCCATACATCGAAAGGCATATATATATGGATATCGATTACGCTTAGGCTCCCTTTACCACAAATCAGACATGATTATCCTTTGGTCGTCCAGAAAAACATTTTGGAGGACTAAAATCCAAGCGGAAAGAGAGACGTCTTGACACCCCTCGTGTACGGTTAAATTGTGACTCCCTTCCAGTTCACACTGAAGTCACCCAAATGCAAGCAAACAGTATTGATCTGCTACAAACATCTGAATCTTGTATCTTTGGAAGTTTTTTAGCTGAAGGATGCCTCAGAATCTGTATAAAAAAACTTTTCGATGAAAACCGGTTAAAAATGCCCACACTCAGATGTCACCTTTCACGGCGTATCTCGCTCTTCTTGTTGACTTCATGTTGCTATCATACCGTCTCGAAGGACTACGATCCCTTCTTATCTGGATGTTACACGGAAATGCGACCACAGCTCGCTTTCGGGCTTAATGCATATCTTGCTGGAATGAAAAGCGGTCCGTGGGTCACTCGAAGGCGAAATGAGTCTCATAACTTGCTCACCGCTAACGAAACGCGTCGCGACGTAAAAAAATGTATCGGATAAGGGACGAGAAAGATGTACAACTATAAAATAGAAAGGGGATATGGCGGTTGAACGGAAGGGTAGATAGGGATATATACTCAAAGGAAAAGTTTGGTTGCGCGTTCTTGACAATAAGTCTAAAGGGAAGAAGAGCTTTACGGGAGATCCGTAAGAGAAGGATTAGGCGGTCCAAATCTGGGGAATACCGTATGGGAAGTGGGATGGAGATATAAAGATGAACAGGAGATGGAACTGGAGTGGGGAGTACTGCAGGGATTTATGAGGAAGCTGAGGTGATACGAGTATGGATAAAAATAGGAAACTACATTTTCTAACTTCATCTATACAAGTTAAGATGTAAGAAAATTGATTTTTTTGTGGAATAATAAGTTATGACATCTACAACAAACCTCAAACTGCATAAGATGGCATACAATGTTCGAGATCTGTAGCTTGATCGGAGAGGATTCAAAGGCAAAGTGTGAGAAGTCGAAGGATAGCCTGGATGGAGTCCAACAACGAAACCCATTCCTCATATTTAGGCAATGGTTTATTGTTTTCTTTATTCATTATTTATATCTTCTGGTTCGGCTATGTCTTATTACTGAATCGTATGGATGGAGGATAACAATTTTTTTTATATTGTTTACGTTTTTACTCTCGTCAACCGGTATGGTTAAAAATGCCATCTTCATGTTTTATATACCTTCACTTGATACAATTGATCTTTTATTTGGTTTTCGCGATTTGCGGATAGAGCTGCGAAAAATGGAACGCTGATATGGTCACGCTAATGCTCAGCCTTGAACCTTAAAGAAGCCAATACCTTAAAAGAAAAATCCACGAATAATTTACGTAGTCGAGAGGAATAGATCGTAAATACAGTTTCATAAAAAGAAAAAATAGCGAATGTTAATAAAACACGATTCCAGGACTCAATTGATGGAGTCAATTGTCAAGTAGCTTCCAGAATATTTAACTTTGGGACTCTGAAATTGTAATTTGATGATCATTGCCGAGGATCATGATTCTTAACCTTTTTAGATGTACAGTATGGATAAGCTACCATTTTAGATTGAGATTAGATGATATCTTCTTCCAAATATCTTATTATATATTATTGGAAAAAACGAAAGCCTAGATGAAACATGTAAGATATATCATTCTATAAATCTTAGTTTAACATAAGTAAGAGGTTTAATCGTTCAAGCTTTACCGATACCTTCTCGGATATGAAAGTGGGAAATATTAGATTAGTGAACGCTTGTTAACGTCTGTTCTAAACAATAGTAGATTTAAGATAGTTACGGCGGATTAAAATTGCTTCCCTTCGAATTAGAAAACGATAATGAAAAATTGGTCCTAAAGCTGAACGAAAAACAGCAAGATAGTCCAAGAGTATTCCTTAATTATAAGTTGTGTGTGATTCTTACAGATTCAGGAACACGTTATAAGTATGGATAAAGTGAACAGGGAGAATGAAGAGTACACACAAGATACTCATATCTATAGTAAAAGTGTCTAATTAAAAGAAAAACGATTCATTGTCCATTTTCCAGTTCTTATATAAATGTACTGACGATCAAGAGAAATAGAATAGAAAGAATGACTTGAATGGTACAGGCATTGAAGGGATAAAGAAATTCTCGCGATTTGCTTCTGATAGTTTATCCAGAGATTTGCTTCTGATAGTTTATCCAGCGATTTGCTAATAGGAAAGTGGCGGGAGAAAATTGTTCTGATATTTGGTGGACCCTCAAAGAAGAAATATGTTTACGTGCTTTAGCCAATCTCGCAGGCCTTGTTGTTTCCTCCCTGTTTTTACTTGACAGCATCCCTCTGTATCACCCGATGGCACCCATGCCGGTGCCTCCGATCGGGATATTAAAAGGAAACATGCTTCCGAGGCACGTATCTCTCGCTGAACCGACACGAGCAAGTCCCCTATAGCACTCACACTCGCGCTCTTTTAAAACAAATTGCCCTCTTTCTTCCCCATTGGAATAAACTATTCAGCCATACGTATCGGAATTTCCATGAGGTAGCCATCCGCTCGGTGGATTTTTCACTCAAGATGAGATAATGTTGAATATTATATCTTGGATGAAGTGTTCTCCATGAAGCACATTGAGTGGTATAATGGTAACAGGGGGAATATTTTTCGCAGAACATGGCTTATTTACAACATTCAAGAATTTACTATGTTATTTTCTATCCTTAAGGTTACGAATGATGTTTCCCTAATACTTTCATTCGAATAAGCTATTGTGGTAGAGATATTTTTCCCAATATTTTCGTCGCAGTGTGCGTTCACATATCTACCCTGTGTTCTCATCATGCTCTATGTTGATATATTTTCTTTTTATTTCGTCGCAGGTTTAAAAAAAAAAAATAAAATATAAACACATATTTAACTTTTTTATTTGTAGTGTAAGGAATTGGAAATGTGATTTGAAATGCAAGATATGCGCCCAAGATGTTACTTCAGCAAAATCCTATTAATTCCTTGACTTTGATTCCAGCATTAAAAATGCGTCTTTAACTTTAGATTTTTAAAGCAAGATTTCCTAACATTTCATTCATCTACTACTGATGACAGTCTCTTTTATCTCGAAGTACGTACTCCATTTTGTCTGTATCCTTGCTTGTAAACATCATCAAGTTGGAAGTTTTGTTTCTTGCTATATCTCGCAGCAAGTGCATCCTTTTAAACATTTAATCATTCGTCGTTTCATTTAATCTTTGAATTGATCGTTACATTTTACATAACTTCTCGATACAATTCATAATGAGTAGATAATAAAAAATACCTAAACAGTCGGTACAATGATTCGTCAAACTACTCACTTAATTAAATAAAATCGATCTGAAACTAATTCAGCGTATACAGCCACTGCCGTAGAAAACAGGGTCTCCGTTACGAATAAGCGCGGTCTTCGGATAAAAAAGTAACGTGGATCTGTCCACTTTTTTTTCTTTTCGTAGATTACTCTTTCCTTTATTTACAATTCACCAGAGGGTTTTGGATCGATTACTTCGCTAGTCAAATGCGCAATTTATTCTCATTTCATTCGACATATCCAAGGGAATTAGAGAGATTAATGTAAACTATGAGAAACGCATGCTTCACATGCTACCGAGATATATAGATTAATATAGCAGTGGAAGTGAACAATTTTATTTTCCTGCAAGTGATTTGACGCTATCTTTTGTTTCTGTAATGTGATCCTTCAGTCTACTTTGTATCTCTTTTCCTGTGCAAACAATAAAAACTTTGGTGTAGCTTTTGAACGGTTGCAAAGCGCTACTCGTCCACTTACAGCCATGCTGTAACAATCTTGGACAAGGGTCAGAATCAGCTTAATGATAAATAAATATACTTAATTCGTTCCTGAAATCAATTTAGGAATCCTTTGAAACCGCATATCAGGTTTTGTAGGACACATGCGTCTATGATAAGCGTGGGGGCGATACCTCATCTCTCGAGGTATATGAATAAATGCACGAGTTTTGTTATTGAGAATAGTAAAGCAGGAGTCTCGCCTTATTGGCTCGAGTATCCCCCTTGGAGTTTAAATGAGATACCTCCCCCCTCCATTCGTCATTGTTAGATATATGTTTTAAAGTTAACCGAGGCGCCTAAATGCGGGGAATTGTTGCAAAAACCTAAATTGCGATTGCTAAAAAAACTAATTTATATTTATTAACCTTGCACTCAACGTACCCCCTACTCAACCTTTCTGTGCTAGGGGAATAATAAGGGGATAAGGGTAACTAAGGTTGTGAAACCATGGTACGAGACCATTATACTTGTATACAATATTCCGAGAAACGGAGTGTGACTGTTCTGCGAGATCGCTCAATATGTAGGTGTATCCGCCAGGAAACAAAGAAGATCCTGGCTCTATTCCCTTTCTCGTCAAACTTCTTCACCTCTTTTATCCTATGAACATGAGCCTTCCATTTATTTCAGTAAAGTCTGACAATATGTTACTATTTTTGGACCAGCTAATACCCCTATTTATTTGTTTCGTGGAATTTTCCCTGTCCAGAGAAGGAGTCTTTAATCTCCAATCTTCTTTTCCCCCTCTAAAAGTGCCGCCCAAAATGTATCGCTCTACCCCTTTCCACTACTCTAATCCCAACTGCGTCTTCCATTTTCCAACCCCTAATACCTTCCACGCGCATCAAGCTGCCGCCTCTTCCGCAGAATATTTCCATAGAGAACTCATCTCTTAGTATCCCTTCAATATTCGGAATCCTCCGCTCTTCTGATTCTTTCATTATTTTCTCCTTGGGCGAGGCTTTTAATTTTTACCGTTGGATTATAATTCCGTCACATTTACGTGGGAAGGGAAAAAAGCAGAGTTCTTACAGACACAGAGTATGGTATCAAATTTCGCTGCCATTTTTTGAGTACGAATATAAATAAAGCATCGCGTTCACCCAATTACTAAGGTCCGAATTTCGCATAAAAATGTCCTATTCCATCTTATCTGCAAAGTTACTCACACATTCTATGTGGGCGTAAATCACATATTTACCTTGCAACGGGTGTTGTATGATCCATCATTATGGTAAGGATCGATTTTATTAATGTCAGCTTAAAACTTATAAGCTAAATATATGCTTCTAGTATAAAGGAGACGACATTTATCAAAATCCTCTTAACGTAATGATTAATTAAAACTTTGCTTATATTCCAATCGTTTCTTATTTTAGCAACTGCATCACGAAGATTTTAAACTTCCCCACGATATTTTATAAATTGATGCTGATTTTAATTCATGTTGGTATACATAATTATAGTTATATACTACTCTACAAGATTAAGGCATCCAGTATTGATTGGATTATAATGACTTTTTCATAAGTGTATACCTACACATATGCGCCATGATAACAACTACATGGTGATATACGTCAGATAAATAAGATTCTCATGAAATAATGCTTATTTGATCGTATAAAATGCCTTTTTTATGCATTAGAATTCATCCAGGGGTTGGTATACAGGGTGTCCCTTTCAAGCCTCCCACACTTTAAAGGCCCAGAGAAAAAAAACTACATATTTACTACGTGCTTTATTAGATTTCAATAGTAATATCATGTAAAATTTTGGACTTGACTTCACTTTCCAGTCTATACATACTTTCCTTCTCTCTCTTTCAGCGGTATCTAACGTATAAAATTAATACTCATCCACTCCCTATCTCATTTACTCAGCTTCTATAAGACAAGCATCCATAAATTGCCTTTCCTCGAGTATATATAGGTCATATTCTCACCATACAACACTTAGGACATTGTTGCATAACCCACTAGAGGAAAAAAGAGAAATATGGGTAATCACCCGGAGAAAAAATGTTTAACAGCGGAACGGCGCTTTGAGTAAATTTGCATGCACGGATAAAATCCACCATCATGACCCGTTCTCACGGATAAACTCCCCATCCATCAGTTTAGTCGTTTTTGGCAGAGATAGTGGCCTCGATGGGTAAAAGCTAGGCGCGGGACTTGCATGCATGAGAGGAAAGAACAGAGGATGCGGCGAAGAGGAAGAGGGAGGGATATAGGGGAGAACCTCACGACTAAAAAGGGTATCGAGGAAGTTATATGCAGCTTACGTTGCCTTCTGGCGATATGCTGGATGTAATGGTCCAGAAATGGATGGGTAAAGGATGTCGTGCGGGTAAGTTCAAAGGGAAAAGCGCAAGACCTTATAGCGAGGGTTAAATTTTAAGATTATACAGAAGAAATCTCTCCCCTCTCTCCCTCTTCGTGGCCTTTTTTCCAAATCCCCTTCATTCCCATGAATTCCTTTGTGGCTCTCTCCTGCATCCTCACTTCCCCGTGACCTTCGCGCCATCCAGATGCAATTACCCCGCTTCCCGCGCCGCTCTCCTTTTTCCCGCATCTCGCTTTGAAAAATCCGGCGGATCCACATTGCAGTTTCGAGAGTTTTCCTGAACTCATTCCAAGATCAAAGTTATGTAGAGTATTGAATCATGCTTTCGTCGCTCCGGGAAACACTCCGCGTCTTTCATTTTTTCGGGCTTCGTTGACGGTGAATGGGTACTGTCTTGAAAGAGATTTGAAATATTCCTGGAGTGGTGCGGGGAGGGTGTCCTCGCTCTCATTCATTTCCTGGTATTGCGGACGGAGGAATTTTATGCGAGTTGAAGTCATTTCATCGGATTTTTGCATTTGAGCTATAGGGAGGACGGTATTTACTTCATACGTTCAATGTAGCACATGTTTAAAATGTTATGTGTCATAAAATGTGTGTTTGTATAGTTTTCTGAAATTATCATACATTTATATAATCCAAAATTCAAGCCTTTTTCCAAGTTATTTTGATTGATCGATGTATTTGCGGAAAGCGTTATTGCTTTTACGAAGCAAAACTACAACTTTTTAGTTCATTCTTTCGGTTCAGATGTATAAAATGTACAATCACATCTGCAATAATAAATATTTCCTTAAACGACACTAAAATAGCATATTTCCACCAAAAATCTGAAAATACCACCCTTTGTATTTGAGAGAAAAGAATTTAATATATTCCGCTTACAATATAAAAACCCTCGAGACAAAGTAATTATGGCAAGTTTGAATGTTTAATTCTACGGAAACATCGAGAATCGCAGCTATTATTTTGCACCACTTTTAAGATTTGCAAATCATCGGAGATAAAAAAACACCCATAAGCACATGATTTCGCAGAATCTACAAAGGTTTTATCTGCGCAAAATATGCTAATTGCTTTAACTGCTCAACTAATCATGTTCCTCGTGACTGAAAAGATATCCTTCTGCTTTCGTTGTCGACTTTCGTTCATTATCGTGCAACCTGGTGGAGTTCTTCCCCGTCGAATCACTCCCTTTCTCATTTTAACGGTCTCTCCTCGTTTCCAGGAATTCTCTCCCAGCGGTGCTTTACACCTGAGCCGGCAATGTTTTCGGTTTCCATTGAATCCCACCTTTTTCCGAGAAAATTGGATCCACTAACAGCTTTCTTGGAACCGTTGCATCTGCGCATATCTCATATCGTCGAGAAAGAGTTTTTTTTATGTGGAGCTGTTTACGTACCAGTTCGTGATTAAATATTTGAAAAATAAGATATTTTTGATATTTTTTCCATTTTGCAACCTTAGAAATATGTACATGTTTACATGTTATTCAATAGATTACAAAGACTCAAAATTATTTAATTTGAATTTAGCGACTTTTTTATTCATAATGAATGTAAGGGCGTAAAAGAATGCATACACTGTTTTATGTATGATATTCACTGCTTTATGTCTATAATGAACGTGAGGGCTGCATTGAAATTTCTTTATGAAAGACACAAACTTTAATCCTTTTTGCAATTAATCGTCTTGATAATTGCTAATAAGCTGCAAAATGTAATTTTTGCTCTCTAAAAGAATAAACAAGTTAAAAAACTTTATCTAGACATGTGAGCATAATGAGGTTTATTTCTCTTTGTTCTTTATCAGTGAGGTTAACCGTAATACAGATGGTTCTAGAGAGCCACTTCCAAATAATATTTCAGCTTTACTTGGAAACTTTTATCGTACGAAAATACCTTGATAAAATATCTCAGATTTAAAGTTATGAATATCAACGGTTATAAACTGAAGATTTAAGACTGAAGCGTTTTTACTCTTAAGTCTCGAATATAATTTATTAATTTGAATTAAAACACTTCCCTTGTATGTCTGCCTCTGGTAGTATTTTCGTCAAGTTGAATTAATTTCATTATAAAATACTAGTATGCTGTACAGCAGGTCTCATATAACATGTTGCTTACAATCAGCCTCTTTCAACTTTCGCTTGATATAGTTTTGATAGTTGAAAAACTGAATTTTGACCTAATTCCTATTGGAATGGAATTCCTAATGGATTTAAAACAGGCGATTTTTGGTGTGAGTTATTCATGATCAATTTAACTAAAAGTAAAAACTGACTCCCTTCAAAGGAAAGTTTATGTTTAAAACGAGACTGTTTTCCAAGGTTCTACCTAGTCTAAAGAATGAATAGGCCTGAAAATCAGGTAGTACCTTCGAAACCGGTCGTCTCTTACTCAAACATTTTCTGTGGAAAATTTCAGCTTTTGTTTTTCATTGGGTCAATATTTCCACTTTGTTACAAATCATTATTATGAGACACGAAGAAATGCAAACCACGATGAATTAAATGACATTGCATTTTGTGTGTTAATACATAAATTATGGTAATCGAAGCTTAAATGTATATATTTTTTACTGTCATTTTCATATAATTATATTACGAAATTTATTGTCATAATTATATTGACAATTTTGTAAGAAGTTGTAGAAACCTAATGTGTTGCTGGGCCCTGTTTCTGTGTATTTGAGAAATAATTACTGAAATACACAGGTAGTTGAAAGCCGGAGTTCATTGTTATCCGTGGGAAATATTTAATGGGTACCTAGGTTCCCCATCATAAGATTTTTTAAGGACTGTGTTATCGGAGTACGGAAGTTAATGAGGTAAATATGGCGACACAAAAACACCTTCACCACAGTTACTGTTACACTACTTGGCACGGGTCTTTTTCTCTTGGCGTTTTACAGCTTCAAAAACATCGAGTTGTTTCTCGATACATTATCCGTCATTTTTCCCCTCCAAAGACGCCATTACTTCCGTCCTCAGCTGCTCATTTTCAGCAGTTACAAAGCCGTCACCCCTTTCCCCCTCCCCATTCATGCAAACCTTCTAATGCGTTCTTTTGTTTCCCCGTTCCTTCCCACTACAAAATTTTTCATCCATTTACCTCTCGCTAGCTATTTGTCTTCCTACGATTCCTTTTACTCTGGCATCTAATTCTCTTCCGGCCTTTCCACGTGCACCTTAGAAGCATGACTCTCGTGGTCTCCATTCGTCTTCCTACTCTCGCCCATCAAAGTCTCCTGTCGCCACCTTCTCGTTTTTCCATAATGCGTCATTCGATCGCATTCTCCAGCGACGCGAGCGTGTGTACTTGTTTGTGTCATCCTTCTCTGTCTTTTTTTATCGATTCGCAAGGTTAGCTACCCTAGTGTTTTCAAATTATGCTCATTTAGAGTAAGAATAGGTTGTAAAAGTAAAAAAAGATGAGTAATATACAAGATGACTTACGCACAAGTCGGGAAAGCAAAAGAATCAGTCACAAACTAAAAGGAAAATATACCGATCGAATAATAACAAAATATTAGCAGTAGTATGATCGCACTGTGATTTCCGCGAAGTCTTTAGAATAAGAACTAACGAGCAACCCTAATCTCAACGTTAGTAAAGCACATGAGATGTAAATCTACCTATCTAAACAGGAAAAAAGTGACTATGCTATATATAAAAATGTACTCACCATCAGGACTGCATCGCTGGTGACTTGGACTTTCCTCAAAAACTAATTTTTTCAATGTCGATACGGCTGTATCCCGCCATTTTCCGAGGATAACACTGCAATAATAACAGATTCGGGTAAGTACATGGCTGTTTTGTACCTGGCTGTTTTTTACTGTTGAAAAATCTCAAATAAAAATTTTCCTACTTCGAAAATATACTTCTATACTTCTCGGTTCTCTGGAGACCCAAGGTCAATATTCCGAGTGCTAAAGGTGGAAATCACTCAAACATCGACGTTTCTAAAACCTTTAATTCTAATATATCTACGCAAGTGCCATGTTCCCAATACAGGAAATTCTCCTATGTGAGATAATAACGGAACAAACTCCAAAAAACAAAAGTCATGTTCACATTTGCTATTTACTTTTCACTTTCTGATGGTTTTTGGAGTTTGTTCCCTTGCTTATGAACTGTGCCAACGGTGGTCGATACAGCTCTATATAAATTTCTCCAAGATAATTTGCACCGGGTAAGTTTACACCAAAATATAGGAAAAGACATACATCGTAACTCTAAGAATCGAAAAACATAGTGGTCATTGTTATTAGTTCAAACATTTGACGAATTTATGCACAATTACGGAGAGAAAATTTATCATAGAGTCATGTAATTTGGATAAATCCGGTTACAACGTCAACAAATCTATGTCTAAAATGTTAGGTTTGCATTTTTACTATATTTTTGACTTCTCCTTATCTCCTTTTCCTTTCTCTTTACATACCAATATTTACCTTTCTGTTTTGATAGTTTCTTCCTCTCTTCCTCCATTCATAGATACGATATATTCATGATTTATTATTTAATTTATGATTATGATTTTATAATTTTCTCTTCCAAATTTTTGTACCAATATATCCATTAATTGTTCATTTACCTTTCCTCACTATTTGATGCGTGTTAATCATATATTATCTTCCATTTCAATGTCTTTTTACTACAAGTATCATACTTTACCTGCATATTTATTACAAGAACTTAAAAAAGAAGAACGGGAAATTGAAGTCTAGTCCAAAATTATGTCGTTCTTAAGTTTATGCTGATGCAAGTTCGACACATATACGTATACTTGTTTCTTTCTATTCCTTAAATTAAACGCTGATAATTAGAGGCAGAGACGTTCCACGGGAGGAAATTATTCATTCCTTCCATCACCCTATCTTCCATTAACCATATGTCTCTTCAGCCGTTTTCTTATTTACCTCTACGCGGTGTTCGTGACTCCACCGACTTTTTTTGAGGTCTGACCTATCACTGATTCACCCTTCTCCGCGCATTCATCTCACTCTTTCGTTCCCGCATTCATTCTCACGGAAGCGAATCGAACAATGGTGCCGTCCACTCTCTCCCCTCTTTTCTTCCTCAATCATCCCATCCGTTTCGCTTCTCTTTTTCAACCCTTTTCATCTTCATGGCGTTATTCCAAAAGTTGCGAGTCGACAACGTAATAAAGGTTGGATTTATAAAAGAGTAAAGACTTGGGTTTTTTGACAGTTTCCGTGAAAAATAGGAATATTTCTGGAAAAAATAAACATTTATAGATTTAAGATGAGCTACAGTAATGCAACCAAAAAAATTAACGAGTGGGATTATTCCTAACTAACGAGATAGGTTTTAGAAAATTTCCGGAGTTTCATACAAGCAATATTTATTTAAACTTTATCATATCCGTGTAAGTCTCCCTCTATTTAGATGTTTATTTAAAGTCTAATCCTCATTCCAAACCTTAAAACGTTGAAACCGGATTTCTAATATATTACACTAACATATTTTCCAAAAATACCTATTTAAATATTCAATTCATACGCACGCACGTCACAATTTTTACTGTCGGGTAAGCCTAGCTATTGCCTCTATAATTTACATTTACATAAGTATCTTGCGATCCGGTATAGGGAGTATGACAAGGGGTTTACCAGATTAGTATACCTAATATTATCAGAAAAAAGATGCTAGTAATGTGACCTCACAAGATAATTGCGAGGACGGAGAGATATTGTCGTTTGGTCTCGGAAATGCCACTCGCTGAGTATAGGAATCTCGATATCGCGAAGTTAACAAAATTTAGTATATAAAAATTTCTGGACACTTAAGAAATAAATAAAAATTCTCTTGCACCCTTAAGATAATTGCAAAAATCCTCCTAACATCAGTATCTCATTCAACACTTTTCATTCCATTTCTTCTAATAATTAATGTTACTTCTTATACGTTCCCAAATCATCCTATGTTGCATTGAAAATATTCGAAAGTATCATATATCGAACCCATTTTAAGATTTTACCCTTAAATTTTAAAACATATAATCCAGTGAAAGGGATTTTACACGAAAAAATGGGTTACGTTGGTCAACCTAGGATGCATGGAAAAATGTGGTTGATTCGTGAACAGTGGTGAATGGTATACAGAATAGAAATTAGTAGATTATAGATGAAATCAATGAAAATATGCACGGATGTCTATAAAGCGAGATATGTAAGCGATGACATGAAAGCATTTTGAACAAACTAAACAAATAACCTGTGAAGACCAAAAGGTAACTGATATTTATGTATTTATTATGTTTTGTTAACATTCTAGACCGTCTGAATCTCCGTCATAGCAAAAGGCGTGTGGAAACATACATCATTATAATGACCCGGTTCCGTTGTGTAGAAACAACTGACAATCGTATTACAAAAAGCGTAACGACGCTTCCTGCTTATAATAGCGGATCCGACGAAATTGTTTATGGTACAGTTCCTTCCTTGTTGGGAATGCTGGAGAAAAATAGATAGAATTAGGGTCTCCAAGAGAGGAGAATTATCGAAATACGTTAAGGGAAAGAGACAAAGGGGAGAGGTTCGAACCCAAATCGAATGAAGAAGCGGCGGAGGAGGGGATGAAATAGAAATAGTCGTCGGGGAGCACGTGATCGATTGAATTAAGCAATGATTTATAAGACGTCGTATCGATTTTCCCCTTTCGGCTACTCGATGTTGCTTCATTTATCTGCCAATCCACCTTTTTTCCCTCTCACAAAAGACCCTTTCTTTGTAAATAAATTCCCTGGGAGAAAGGAAATTAAACGGGGTGTTGGGTGGCGGCGGTGATGCGAAAAATAAAAATCATCCGTAAAAAAAGGGAGGAAGTGAAGCCATCTTCGGGAAAAAAATGTAGTCGACTCTTTTGTGAGACGTAATCAATGAGGGATGGTTGAAGAAGTCGGAAATTGATGTCCAAATAGGTTCAAGAAATATCGAGGATTTTTCTGTTGCTCCTCCACCCAAGTTAATTTATTCCTTTCTTTTTAACAATGACGTCATAATAATTTTTTATGTTGGGGTTTGTCCATTTGGAATGTGTTTTCAACGGTACATGAAAGTAATGTGACAGAATCAAACAGATGAAACGACTGAGCAAGTTTAATTTTGTCTGAGAGATATATTTCGCTCTCGCTGGTATAGAATAAGGCATCACGAGAAAGAATTTATTTTGAAGATCGTATAAATGTAAATATCGAATTATTTTTCACCCATCCTTTCCGAAGTCGATATTAAATAATTAGAGCTATACTGTGTTAATGTTTGATAACCTATTATGCTCATCAAATTGAAAACAAATCAACATAAAAGTCCATAAGGTGCTCTGTATATCTCTCTCAATCTTTTTTTATATTACTTGGCTGGTTTACAGTTGAGATAGTTCTTCTTAGTTTAAGATAAATATGTACACACTGTAATTCAATGCCCCTCAATTTTTAAATCATGGAATCCGTTTCCCTTTGTTGTTGGATAACATGGAATACACTTTAAATATATGCATCCTCAAAAATGTATGTAGCAGTTAAAGAGAGGGGACTCGAGGAATTTGAGTTTTTTTTCCGGAGATTCTTTTGACTTCGCCACCAATACCTTGGTGGATTACCGAAATCGCACTACTTTGTAATATCGGACACACGAACACCATTATCATGTTTGTCAATACTTTCCTTCCTCACCCCCGTGACAGTGACAAGCGATCTCGGTATTAGCCAAAATGCACTTAAAATGTTAAAAATAGAAATCACGTGAACTTTGGTTTACACCAACGTTGTCGGCAGCGTGAGTTCCTACGTCAAAGAAGCGGGTGTGACCTGAGGCAAAAGTTGTTCTCAAATATGGTGGTAACCCGAATTGTCTTTCACCAGATGAGTTCATAGCCCGAGGATCCACTACATGTCCAGAAATGATAAAATATTTTAAATATTCAAAAAATCCTCTGGATCAAAAATTAGAAGTACCACATGGTATAAAAAAGCATGCATTTCAAAAAATACAGACGAATCATTCTATGGGCATATTGTGAAAGAATTCATTAGATGGGCAATATCAAATGTTCTATCCGAGAAAGGATACTAAAGAAAACACGCGCAATGCATTAAAGCAGTACGCACCAACATATTGGAAACGATACTCGAAACAAAAGAACTTCTAAAAACCGTGAAAATAAAAACAATTCTAATATTCCAAGGCAAATAAAATTATTGGATGAAATGGAAGTGAAAACATCGTTCCGGATTGCCACGAGGAGAATATAAACCAATACAAGTATATAAACGAATGGAAGCAGTTATTGATTGGTCAATTCTATAGAATGGTAAATGAAAGGAAAGTGAGTATTTAGAAATAAGATCTGATCAATCAATCCAGGTTCCTTCCAGACTAATGATATATAGAAGGACATAGCAGTTGTAATATGATTGTGTCTTCAGAAAACAGCTATGGAACAAGAAAATTAGGAGGAAGAATTTTTGAGAGATACCAACTGCATTGACTCTTTCTACCATATCTTAATGAATGGAGAAATTTCCATGCGTATTTTTGATAGAGGATGGAAGAAAATGTACCTTTCGTTTACTTAGTTTACGGCAGGCTTTTCAACCCTAAGACGATATGTAAGCTACTTAGATATAAATGATTCTGAATAATTTAATTCATTACGGTCGTCACTGAGTACTATGCATAGTGTTATTCATTGAGTCATTGTACTACATTCGTGTGGACTTGCTCCTCTCATAAACTCCTCACTCGGTGACGAATTCAAATCACTTAGAATCCTCGAGTACCATCTTGCCTAGTTGCCTCATCCCCACTCTAAAGCTCTCGGAGTCTAAGTGTGAAGGATCCAGTCATCCCTATAGCTGATGCCTGTATAGACAGACTAAAGTGTGGATGCCTTGGAGTTCTGCATAGAATGAATTAAAGTTTTAGTTAGCTGAAGAAGGAAGAAAGTTAAGATTACCTGGCTTAAGTTGCTATTGCTAATTTAATTCCAACCAAATCTAACAGGCGAAGAAATAAAAAACGTTTAGAGGAAAGTGAGGAATGGAGTAGACGAGGAAAGAATGCCCTGAAAAGGAACTGGATGGAAAAGGGAAGATGGATGAAGTTTCACGAAGGAAATAAAGGAGGAAGGGATGAGCGAGAATATAGGAATGGTGAACGAAAGAAGAAGGTTAAAAAAGGGATGAGGCGCCTGGGAGTTGTAAGCGAAGCGTGGGAGGGGGCGGAAGGCACGGGAGTGGCCGTAATGCGAAATCAATAGATAGGTTGGGAAGGGGAGGAATGTATAAAGAAGGGATTGCGAAGGTAAGTAAATGGAAGGGAGAGATTCTTGAAGCTAGTAGGAAGTGGAGGGAAGGAACTGCTCAGAGAGAGGCAGCAATGGAAAGGGGATGCCTTTTAGAGCTTGGAAGAAGTGACTGTGGAAGATAGAGAAAGGAAGGGGCGTACATAAATCACAGTAGCTGGAGAGGGGCGGCAAAACGAGGGTGGCAAAGGACACTACGCAAAAGGGGTTGGGAAAGGAGGGGTGTTTTCCAGGATTGAAGTATTGGGGTGTGGGAAGGTTATTAGGGTAGAAAGTGAAAGGATAGTTTCATAGGGTGAGGGACAAATTCGCGATTGTGTATTAGGATATTTTTGGGATGCGATACATGGACGTTGGCGTGTAGGTCGCTCGATGACGAGATTGGGGCATTTTGATCCTTGTCAGGGGAAATAGGAGAACGTTAACCCCTATTTGGCGGAAATAAAAGACTGAAGCAAATCTGGCATTCGTAGAAACATTGCAGATTTAATTGCAAATTTTCAGATTTTGTTGATATGTTTTTCAACTGAGAGAAAATAAGTAAAGCTATCTAGGCTTTAATCTATTATGCCTGATTTGCGATTTAATTAAAGCCAAATAGTAGCAAATTTTTAAACTAATCCTATAAAATGATCACATCCTTATATATTAAAATACCAGAGGATAGAATATTTTCCAAGGAGAAAAATACCTACAAAGTCTCCCAAACGGCATCAGGATATGTTCTGGTGGAATAGCTCAATGATTAGAGCAACCGACCGGCAATTGGGTGACCCTGGTTCGAGTCCCGGTTCCGTCAGACTTTTTTCATGTCCGTTTCTCCTTGGGAATATTCCTAGGTGCACGACTTATCGTGCCAAGTCACCTAAACCCTTTTCCTTGTTAGAATATTTTCAATAAATATCCAGAATTACAGTCTGAGAAAAAATTCTTACTACCAACAATTCTTTCCAGCATGACTTTGTGAACTCTCCATATCTCCATATGTTTTCATAATGTAAAGAATGAAAATATGACACTTTCACCCGTACTATGATATTTTTTTAGGGAATATGGTTTCGACGCCTTCCGTCATCATCAGGACTTCATAAAATATTTCATGTTTCGGGTAAAATTTGAATCTTTTCTCTCTTTACAATCTTGCTGCCTTTAACATTTTAGGTAACATTTGATAATATGAGGCTAAAATGCTACAGGCAATGTTTGATAGCGTATCCGCTGAATATTTTAATTAAGTCGATATTTATATGTTACAGAATTTCATTTTCTAATTGCATGAAGAATTTCAGCCATAAATTCATCAATTTCATCAAATTTTTTCTTCAAATATATGGAATAATATTTTCAGGTAACTCAATTAGAAAAAAAGATGCGCACAAACATCGCAAAATCTAAGCTTTTATCGACCAATATCATCATTAATGTGTGTGTAAAATTAAATAATTGCTTTACGTTTCCGCAGCAGGTCTTTCAAGTGATGCATATAATTTTTCAACAATGAACACAAGGTACGTAACGAGAAATTCAATACATAACGAATATACAGCCATCGTCTTTAGGGATTATGAAGCATTCGATAGCTTTTGTAATCAATTCTATCTAATGTACAAATAAAAATCTGAAAGTATCAGATATATACTATGTACATGATTTATGTGAACCTTATATGTTAACTTAATGTATATCCATGAATTGTGTAATTGATTTTAATAATAATATAAATTGTATTTCTATCAATATTGCAAACAATTACTGCCTTTACTATAAGGTCTTTCTCTTATTTTTATTTTTTGTTTCTACTAATTCGTCGGCTTTTTACATTATGTAATTTGTGTTTTCGCATATTTTTTCACCCTCATTCTCTGTCGGTGTTTTCACGTACAGTGGGGTTTTTGTCTTCTTCAGCCTTCGGTTAAAAATATTTATTTCACAAACCCACATATTTTTGTGTTGTTGCATTTGTTTTTAACTATAAATATAAAATTTGACACATTATTAACAATTGAGGCTAGGTGGAAGAGAGGCTTGGCCTAACCTCGTCTTAATACGTTTATTAATTTTTATATTGATTCAGAGTTTATTATTTCATACAAACACAATGTGTAAATAGTGTTTAATGATTCGTGGTCGTAAATAGCATTGAATTTTTCCTCTGGCTGCCAACGCTACAATATTGGGCTCCCCGATAGCCAAGTGGGCAACGCTTTCGACGTCGGTGAAAGCGGTGCCGGGTTCAATTCCCGGTGGGGGCACACGTGTAAAATGGCCTAAGCTGTCGAAGCACTTAATAATATTACTACTACTGCTACAATGTTTTAGAGAATCAAGTCGTACTTTCTCCCAAAGTTCTCTCACCACGCAACCAGTGCCTGTGAGTCCCTAACATAGCCAAAATGTGGAGATTGAATTCCGAATAACTTTGAGAATTTTATATTTATACGTGGATCACTTTCAATGAACCCCTTTCGCAATAATATTTATAATGTGTTTATAATCATAAAACGGCGATGAAAGTATTCGATGACCCAAAATTTACAAAATCGCTAAAAGCACGTAATCGTTGAACGGCTGATATATTTCAAAATCGAAAAGTAACGAGATGAAAATTCAATGGTTTACATTATTGAATTAAGCAATACTCTCGCTTCCCTTTCGGATTACATCAGCGCGACTCTGCCTAGAAAAATGTTATCGATACGAGTCCCTGTTAATGCGGTCAAACCAAGATAAGCATACCCAAGATGAAAGTGGACACTGTAATAAAGTAGGATATATAGGGCTTTACCGCTATAAATAGTAGCATCCTTAGTTCCACATCCCGCAATATCTGTTGACAACAGAATGAAAGCAGCGGAAATTTATTTATAACAGATTTCTTCTCCGCCACCTCCCGAATCAATCTTGGGAAGGTCGACAAACTTCGGAGAGGGAAACCCTCGACAATCACGAACTCCTCACATAATCTTCCTTACGATAGGCCGCAGGAAGTGTGTGCGGGGATGTGTGTTCCGCCACTCTAACGCCCACTTCCTCTTTCTTCTCGTGGGAAGACCATCGCGGTCGTGCTCGGACCTCACCTAGGGCTTGAACCGTCCTGAAGCCTCATTTGATCCACAAGGCGCCCTCTTTAGAACTCCCGGCCCATTCGACTACGGTTGATGCCTCTTGTACGGAGTGGGAGCTAAAGCTTTTCGTGTCGGATGTACTCCAAGGGATACCCAGAAGGCCGTGGCGGGTGGGCGTGTTTGAGTACTAACTCTGTGGATCTCGCTCGAGGCACGTAAGGCTATTAGAAACTCGCATCTGCCGCGTTTTCCCCGCCTTTTTTCTTCTCGCCTACCTTCTCTCTCACTAGATCGCATCTCTGGGGTGAAGGATGTTCGAAAACCGCAATAAACAGTCCTTGATACGTTTCTGCGGGAATTACCCCCATAAATGGCCACATTTTACGATATGACGGATGGCTACCGGGGGTAAGTGCGGTTAATGACGGCGTGTGATGTTTTTCTTCGCCTTGATGACACTTTGAATAAATAATGCGTGGTCTCTCCGCTGAAATATTTAAGTCATTCCCGAGGTGTGTCTGATGCTAGTATTTTATTGCGCGATATGAAAGTGGCCGAAAGGAAATGTGTACATTTCTTAGTTGTGCTGAGTTTTCATCTATTTATATAATAGCCTTATAGTTCTCATTAGCTTGGGCATTAATAGTAAATACATTTATTTGATTTTTACGTACGCTATAGCAAAAATGAATCATACATAGCCTCGGATTCATACTGGCGGTATGCGAAAGCCATCCTGGAACTATGCATCCTGCATAAAAAGAACAAACTGTATTCGAACTATATGATTCATCTGGAAGATCATGTTTTATAGTAAATTGAACCTCAAAAATGCATAATACATGGTAGTTAATTACTCTAATGAAGATATTTTGGTAACGTTCATATATATAATATCGGAATTCTTATCGACTCGTAATGTTTCTGTGCAGAATATCGCTGTTTACTAATCCGCCAAACATTCAAAATTCTTACCCTTTCCATTCTGTTGACATAATATGTCATTGGTTTCTTAAAGTAATTGTAAAAATTATTCTGTTCGTATCAGTATAATTTCTTCCTTTTCTGCTACAAACAACAGTCATCATGAAATGTTTGCATCCCTATTTCGCACGAATTAACGTCGTATTTACGTATAAATGATTGCAATGTTCATTGTTATAATACTCAAAAAATTTTATTATCGAAAAAGAAACATGATTAAGATTAATACTAAATAAAAGCTGAACATATTAGAAAGTAATTCATTCTCAACATTTACCATCTTCGTTCTAAAGCATTAAAACTAAAATTTATTAAGGAGTCTATCCATCCTTGACAAGAATTTCACGCGTTCTTTCGCAATAAACGGGGCACATTCAATGGGCACCCATTAGTCCTTCCAGAGGGTGACGCACCGGTTTTCTTATCCAAGTGCGGAAACGGACCCACTTTTAGGATGAAAATAAAGGGGAATGAGGGCGGAAGGATCCACGGGGAAGAGGACATGTATGAAGTCACGTTAGATCCTTAGAGAGTAGGACGGTAGATTGGCATCCCAAACGAATGAGATAAAGCTAGAGGAAGGAATGAGTGGGAAAGGCGAACTTTTCAGAAGATCATTGGAGGGGAAGATATTTGGAGTGGAACCCCTTACCAGGTCGAAGTGGCGCGACTCCAATTACGCTGATTCTCTGAGACGTGGAGGGTGTGGGGAAAATCGAAGTGCTCTACCACGCGGTAGATTAGATATGGAGTAAAGAAAGTAACCTCTAAAACTATATGCGCTATGCTGGAGGAGTGGTGAAAGGAGATACAGAAGCCTCCCGATTATTTGGCTGGTTGTGAAAACGAGATGATGCGAATAATTGAATCTTGCGGATAACTAAAAGATGAAGGTGACTTCTTAAAATTATGATATGAGAATGAATGACGAACGATTGGAATTACATTTTCTGGTATAGCTGCAACATTAACTGAAATCATTCTAGGTCAATAAATCCATCCCATATTTAATCGTAGCTATTACAATACAAATAATACGTACTAATACAAATTTATAACTAATGCATCCAAGTAAGGGTTTGATGCAAAGACATATTCAATTTATGTCACCATAATGATGCGAAAGTTAATTCCTAAATAATCGGGGCTATATTCACTTGGATCTTACCAGCTTTAGAAATTTGTTTTCTTCAAATCAAATAATATGGACACTGTATAATAACAGAAGAATGAGCTTATTTCTCATTAACCAGTTCAAATAAACATATTTCTATATTAATGAAATTGCCATTCCTTCTTCCTGGCTTCCTTTTCACCATTTTCTATTCATTTGATGAATATACACTATTCATTCGATTGATCTTCCTTACATAACATACTCTGTGTTTTTGCGTTTCTTTTTTAGTCGTTCTTTTTGGGTGTTCTCCAGCTCAGTGCTTTTTTTCTTTAAACAAATGAAAGCATTTCATTTAGCAAGATTTTTAAATGGAAACTTAATCTTAGTGGGAAAAAATGTCTAAAAATTAGTGAATGAATTAACAAACTCTTCATTAAGGAGAATTTAGGCCCAGTTGGCCTCTATTCCACCTAACCTCAATAGTCAACACAAAAGCTGAATTTAATATCATCTTTAATTAAAGTTAATATAATTTTTAATTTAATAATAAGTTGGAAGATATCATACGATAAAAACACGAAAAGATCGGTTCTGTGGGGAAAAATCTCAAATGAAGTTCTAAGAAAACAAAAAACCACTGAGCTGGAAAACACCCAAAAAGAAGAGGAGCGAAAAAAAACGCGAAAAGAGGGAATGTAATGTAAGAAAGTGCATCAAATCAATAGTATATATTCATCAAATGAATAGAAAATAATGAAAAGGGAGACAGAAAGTAGGAATGGCAAAGGTGTAGACAAGAAAAATGGAGAAATGGATGAGAAAAATGACCCTACAGCATACATCGATAGATTGGTTCTTTCTGAATCAGGGGAAGCAGGGGCTGGCAGAGAGAAATTAGAGGAGAATGGGTTAAAGGAGGAACGTACTTAGCCATTAGATGAGTATCCGCAGGACGAGTTAGTTGAGGTCAACGTGAAATGCGAGCGTGGGGGAAGGCCGGGGAAGGGTAAAGGTGAAGGAGATGATTTGCGGCGAAAGCGGTGGAGATAGATGTACGTGACAGGAGACAAAAGAGAAGATGAATGGCTCGATGTAATTACTGAGATATTAGGAGCGGGAGGAAGGTGAAAGCAAAGGAAAGATAACAAAGGAATGGCTAAAGTGGAGAGGTACGGAGAGGTATAGCGAATAAAGAACATAGTGAAGAGCCGACGGTTGGGGATTGGGACTAAAGAGATTTGTTTTGGAGATAGGAAAATAAATGAACGTTTCACTTTTGGGAAAGGCGAAGTAGAGTTTCGGAAATGTTTTATTCCTTAGGGAGCTCTTAATATATATTGGATCGGAGTGCTGCGTTTGAGAGACGTAACTTTAATCTACCCATAACTTTCCCCATATACCTTGTTTGACATGTTTGGAAGGAAAGAGGCTGTCTGCATATAATTATTCATGTTTCTTTTACAGCAAGTTATTTCCTGTTTGGTTACCACGCAACCTTAAAAGCTTTCCGTGAACACATGAGTAAAACTCTCATTACATGAAATTGTTATGATCCCAATGAACGCATTCGATGGGTAAATTGATAATTCGATTATAATAATAAATGTTAGTTACTCGATATTTGATGTGCTCTCAGGCACATAATTTATTGGTGTATTTATGCACAATAAAATAGTTGTAATATAACTATGTAGTGAATAAGGAAAAAATGAGGAGGTATAATTAAACTCAAGATAACATCTTCAATGTAAAAACTAATTCAAATTGATAAAATGATAGCAAATGAAAGGAAATTCGCAGAAGGGAATGAAAAGTTATTGAAAACTTAACGGGTTTATTGAGCCTGTTAGTTGAACAACATGTTGAAATTCAACTGAAAACTACGTTGATATACAAAATGAAAAAACACAACATATTTATGCGATAGTTGCAGCCAAAATTGAGTATTTCTTTTATATTATTAGCGTTAATTAGCCCTTTCCTTCGGAATTTGCAGATGAAACAAACTTATTTTGAGAATAATCATGTATTCCAATAAAAATAAAATTCGTAAGAATTTTATTTATGAATACGTTTTGCATATATTTGGAAATCCAGCAAAAGTAGTTGGAGCACATATATTATGATGTAATTTATAAATCACATTCAGAGATATGCATTTATAGAGAGGCCATAAAAATAAGAATAAATTGTTTCAATGAAAGTAGATCCGCTAAATGACTATATTAATGCACTTACAGTAATTCAATAAAAACACAGCTTACTCTTAATTTAAATAACTAGGTTATGCTATCTAATGGAATTCAGGGATTTGGCTGATATTTGTAAGAAGTACCTTCTTTACCTTGTAAGTCCTTTTCCTTGGAAGAGTAATAACGTCGCTGTAATGCGATATGCAGTCCTGCAAACCAGGACTGCTACGGCTGAAAGCGAGCATATGTTTTTTCCGTGTTAGAATACTTAAGCAATCAAAAGGAAGAGTAATTAACGTATAATTACATTGAGAAAAGGCGATGTAGGATAAAGACGTGATAGTGTGAGATGGAATGGAAGACCAAGTGGTATGGTGTGGAAAGGAATGGAGAAAGATCATCTCCGAACAGATTTGGTTCTAGGAATTGCACAGTCAGCAGAGGGCATTTAAGGGGTAAAAAATGAGTCGATGATTGCAGCCGAGATAGTGAAGGGGAAAAAAATTCGTGAAAAGGGTATGTGAGCAGAGAAGGGATTTATATTTCCTATAAGAAAGAAAGCAATGAAGGAATATCGAAACATATTGAGCTAGAATCATCTGTAATCTTAGAATGTCTTAGAATTATCTGTTATCTTAGTTGATGACTTATTGACAAATATTCGCCGAAAGGTGTTTTAAAACGGATGGAAGGTTAACGAATTCTATCTTGTTTCCGCAAGGGATTATCCTTCTACACTCTCTACATACAATGCAGGAGGCCCTCTGACATAAAGAACTTAATTGCAACGGTTACTGCAATCTCCCTTGTCAACAGTACATGCACCCCTACTCAATATCCTACCAGGTCTTTAAAACATTCTATTCCTGAAGGAAATAAAGCATCCAGACACTTGCGTAATGGCATTTGATATAAAAGAAATGACGCAAGGATCATTTATAGTGACGGGGAAAGGATGCAGCTTCCTTTCAGCACAAAGTCAGGGGAGTAGAGAACGAATGAATTGCTGAGCCATTGGTGACATTTTTCATTTCAACTGATCACTTCACCTTTCTCAACCCAGTTTTTCCACTTTTTTTTTCTTTCTTCTGGAATTCACCATCATCTCACGCGTAATTTCGCAATACAATGCTGTGAAATTTGAGGCGTAGTTACTATTAATTCTATTCCTTTGATGTTTAAAGATATGAAGGTATTTAGAAAAGTCAAACACACTAGGCAACGTCGATCGATGAAACGGGTTTCTCGACAGATATTTCATTATTTCAATCAGATTTTACTCAGAAGAATTTTTGCCGCTCAGCAAATTGTTATTTTTTTAACGGAGAGATATTGGTATTGTTTTTATCTCAGCCTTTGGCTGAAAGAAAATTTAGGTAAACGGTCTGAGACAAAATCTTAAGAATTTTGAAGATGTAATCCATGATAAAATAGTTCGATGCGCTAAAAATTGATTTTTATGGCCAATTTCGTTAATTCAATCATTCGTAACGTAAATAAGGCCACCTTGTGCAAATTATCACTCGAATATAACTTTCGAAACAGGTCCACGTTAAAATATCTCATCGATATGCAGCACTCCAACGGGAAAGAGAGGAACGTAATTATGTATTTAGGCCTTATAAACCCAGGGGGAAACACGACCGGATAAGAGTGCAATGGGTATGCGTGTTGGGATTCGGCGATTCCTCCATTCACGAGGACTGCAAAAGGAAGGGAGTATTTGGAAGGGTGGGGAATCCTTGTCTCTGGAGGAATCCAGACAGACAGTAACGGAAAAGACCTGCGTAATTGCCCCGTCAGTGTGATTAAAGGCACTGGGACCAGCACGAAAAGGGAGAACGATGGAGCTGGTGCGTTTGTGTGGGTGCGCGCGCACGGGAAGGGGGAAATGGTTGAATGGGGAGATGGGATGGGTTAAAGGGGTTTGTTGGGAATGTCACGGGGGAAATGTGGGTGCCGAGTTCTTTCGGCGATTGCAAAATAATTCTAATATAAATTTGCCCAACTGTTATCTTTTCCTACAAACTAAAGAAAAGGATACGGACTGCCTGAAAAGGTTTAAAATATTTGATGTAAATATTTTATCAAAATTGACGTAGTTAGGGGTGAAGCCGTGAACATTCACGAATAGAGACGTGAGTAATAATGTTTTACTTGGGTTCCCGAACTGCTGAGTGGGTACGCGTTCGTATTAGGTGAAAGCGTTCTGTGGGTGAGATAGATCCTCAGCGAGGGCGCATATATGCGAAATGACCTCAGCATCTGAAAATAAATGTATGGCACTACTAATACTTTTTATACATAACAGCATACAGTAACCAAGTAGGAGATAAAGAAAGAAGATAAATTGCACAAATTAAATTGAAAATTAGATGATGACCTTAAATAAACTGTAACACTTTCGTAATATCGTGAAATACTCTGCCAGTTATAATTATCATAGGGAAGTTCCTCAGAAAGGAGATGATCCGTCATTTCCTGGAAAGTGACAAAAAGGATAAGAGAGGTTCGATGGCATGGAATCGCCCCTGTTTAGTCGTAGCATCTTTCCTGTCAAGTCCTAAAACGAGGATTTGTGGTCGCATTGGCGTTGTTTCAGCCGTCATGTCCGTGTATAGTGAGCCATTTACACGATCGTGTACTGTCCGGGGGATAATTAGCTCGTAAATGACCATCGCGTTAACTCAAAATATCTGAACCTGACGGACATGGGCCGTACTAGCGATATTCCTCGTCCCCAAGGATTTGCGGGAAGAGGTCTGTGTCCCACTTTACTTTTGGGAGGAAAATATGTTCCTGAAAATGAATGTCTACGAAGCTTAGCGAGCCACTTTCAGCTAATTTTAAGAAAAGAAAATAATAGTTTAGCTAAGTTAAGAAACACGAATTTAACTTTATGATCATAACATCGTCAAAAAACTCAAAGAAACTTATTATAGTTAATAAAACTGAAAACTCTGACGAGATAAGGGTTAGGTTATGCATTTATATTTTCAAGATGAATATACATGGATAGTTTAGTGAAAATGAGAAATAATTCATAAAGTATGTATACATATAAGTGAACATCAATCAAACAGTTATTTTTAGGCCCATTCTGCTCACATTATTCCCCAGTACTTTCCTATTAGAGTTTGCGGTTTTCTTCAGGCACCTCTTTTCGTACTTCCCTTTCTATTCTTGCAATATATATAAATCTACATGTCTCTTTGCAACAGCTTCTCTATTATCATGTCTCCTTTTCTCGTTATGTCTCATTATCGCATAAATCGCTGCGAAGGAATGTATATTCGGTACATTTTATATAGTTCCACACAAGGACGAACAAATACATAATTTGAAGCAGAGTATTTTTGAGGCATCTCTCCGACACTTTTAATATGAATTAATAATACGACTATTACATCATTTACTGATACCAGTATTTAAATTAAATTTGCTCTCCTACAGGAAGTGTGCAACTGGTCTCTAAATCAGAATTATTCTCAAAATAGAAAAAAAAATTAAAATATGTTGAAATAGAATACTGCTGATAATGGTGATGAAATAGAGGCGCATATTTCTCAGCAATGCATAAAAATAATCCATAAGAACGTATAGATTTCAGGAAGATGTTATTTAATATATGGTCTTTCCTTGGAAAGAAACGAATCAAACCGGATGATGTACAAGGGAAGAATCAAGATTCCACCGTTAGGCTTTTTTGTTGAATGGAAAACATAAAAAGTATTTGATAAATAAAATCCGAATTATTTCAATTATGAAAGATCATCTCCGAACAGATTTGGTTCTAGGAATTGCACAGTCAGCAGAGCGCATTTAAGGGGTAAAAAATGAGTCTATGATTGCAGCCGAGATAGTGAAGGGGAAAAAAATTCGTGAAAAGGGTATGTGAGCAGAGAAGGGATTTATATTTCCTATAAGAAAGAAAGCAATGAAGGAATATCGAAACATATTGAGCTAGAATCATCTGTAATCTTAGTATGTCTTAGAATTATCTGTTATCTTAGTTGATGACTTATTGACAAATATTCGCCGAAAGGTGTTTTAAAACGGATGGAAGGTTAACGAATTCTATCTTGTTTCCGCAAGGGATTATCCTTCTACACTCTCTACATACAATGCAGGAGGCCCTCTGACATAAAGAACTTAATTGCAACGGTTACTGCAATCTCCCTTGTCAACAGTACATGCACCCCTACTCAATATCCTACCAGGTCTTTAAAACATTCTATTCCTGAAGGAAATAAAGCATCCAGACACTTGCGTAATGGCATTTGATATAAAAGAAATGACGCAAGGATCATTTATAGTGACGGGGAAAGGATGCAGCTTCCTTTCAGCACAAAGTCAGGGGAGTAGAGAACGAATGAATTGCTGAGCCATTGGTGACATTTTTCATTTCAACTGATCACTTCACCTTTCTCAACCCAGTTTTTCCACTTTTTTTTTCTTTCTTCTGGAATTCACCATCATCTCACGCGTAATTTCGCAATACAATGCTGTGAAATTTGAGGCGTAGTTACTATTAATTCTATTCCTTTGATGTTTAAAGATATGAAGGTATTTAGAAAAGTCAAACACACTAGGCAACGTCGATCGATGAAACGGGTTTCTCGACAGATATTTCATTATTTCAATCAGATTTTACTCAGAAGAATTTTTGCCGCTCAGCAAATTGTTATTTTTTNCATGAACCTCATAGAAACTTAACCTAAGAATTTTGTAGTTTTCAAAACCGATTTACAGTTGATATTAAAGAGATTTCTACAAATGAATTAAGGTAAACCATTGCCCAACATAACCTCCATGATAAAAATCCTCGGTAATCACTTTCTGGATAAAAATTAAATTTGCAATTAAAATATGACTTGACAAACAATTGTCGAACTGATTCCTGGTTTAGGTGGCATTCTCCATTCACGATGGAAAGCTAATTTTTCAACTTAGTAGTAATTCACCAAATCATCCCTAATATATTTAAAATAGTACCGATAATCATCAGTAAGCGTTGCTAGGTAAAATTCCTATTCTGATATAAAGTTGCGAAATCGATATCTTTGAAGAAAAGTTTGCTCATTTCTTATTTCTATTTTGACTTGGCCAGTTTTCCTGCCATGCGAGGACCAAAAGGATTTAGAAAGGTAGGGTTGACGGTATTCAGCGGATAGTCACGATATAATTTCAAGGAGACATTTGGGTCACGGAACCTGGTCTTGCGTGCCTTTGCCATTATTGAAGGCCCTGTGCATTTTTACTGTCTTGCGAACCCTTTCACTTTCAATAGATCGATTTTACCCTGAGTCTAATAAAGAAATTGGAAGAAAGTCCATTAATAATTAATTCGGTGAAAGTAGTACCCATTAAATATTTATTGACTCTCCTCACATAGTCAAAGAGTAATATCTCTCACGGATGAACTTAGCTCGTAATTGAAGTAAGGATATTCCCTCAGGAACAACTGATGGATTGCTAGTTGGGCGGCTGAAATCTACTAGTCGTAGTACATAATCTCATCACGAGCTTGCTCCAATGGATACGGATTGCTAGATGTGATATAAACTTCGAATATCCATGTTAATTAAGCAGTTAATTCACTTTTCGCAGAAGTCGTATACACACATTCTCGCAGTCTTTAAGGGGAGGTAGGAGTTCTTCAATGTTTTCTCTAACGATTTTTCGATATTTTTATTCGTCTAACATCATTCGCTTAGTGGGATGACAGTAGCATCTCAAAGTGGAGCTCGTGAAGATAATTTCAAAACATTTCTCCTTCTTAGTGGATTCGAAATGGAACCACAATAATTTACATTATGATTAGTGCATATGGAAAATCCTCACCATCATCAATTCTATAAGCCTTGTAACGCCACCTACATTTTTCAACAATAAATTTTGGCGCTCCGGACTTACCATCTAACGCTTATTAAGAACTAAGAATTATGTTTATATTTGTGTTTATGTTAACACTTTAAATGCCGTAAAGATATTCATAAATAAACTGAAAAAATAAATTAAATACAAATTTTTTTGTGAAAATAAAATTGTTTCTGTAAATGTCCACTAAGATGAACAATCTAGTAATGTAGCACGATGCATGTATACATTTTTGAAATAAATTCAAATAATTATCACCTTAGTTAAAGAAGGGAAACCATCTTTTTCTGGAAACATTCTCTCTCTTACTTTGCAGGAAGTGGAAAAAGCCCACGTAAGTACATGACAATGACCCTTAGGTTACCACTTAACACTGACCTGAGAGACTTAAATGAACACTTTCACTAATACTTCAGTAACTTTTATATTTGAACACCCGTAAACAAGGCTTAAAAAAAATTAAATGTAAGAAACCAAATCTAAGAAATGAATGGAGAAATTTTTGGTATACATACCAAACCCGTATGTACATAGTTAATTTTGCATGATAAAATGTTGTTAAATTTTAACAGCTTAATCAAATAGTACGTTCCAGAGAGAGTCTGCAATTTTGTCTTGGAGCAGATTCAGTCACTTAGAAAAGGGAGAAAAGACCGCGGAGCCAATAAAAATTGAATATCGATTGGGCCATAATTTAAGAGGACACCACCGAATCCCTTTCGAACCATGTTCCCGTAGTCACCGCAGGACTCGACTACTCCGCTCCATAAATCCGATCGCTGTTGCGGATTCCGAAACCAGATAGGAACACATTTTCCGCGGACACCTCTCACTTTATCGTTGTCCCTCCGCGCCAATTGTACCCTTATGCTCTATCTTCTGTATCCTTTCCGCCCGCTTGCTCCCGTCGTGCGCATTTCCCCTCCCTCCTCTCATTCTCTCTTCCTATTACTACTTCTGTTGCACGTTTCGAAACAAGTCTAGCAGCCTGTAAATCCCTCTGCTCCTCTTCCTCTTTGAAGGGATATCACGAGATTCAATTGGATGCAAATTCATGGCCGTATACCCTGCTCAATTTTACTGATATTGCTGGGATATATTTCAACCAAAGAATCTGATATGTTTAACTTTAACACAACTGGGAAAAATATTTATAATATTGATTTGTATGCGTGCCCTACTCAAAATATAGTCAGCCAGGCGGCCGAATTTCGTTGATTCGTTGAAACAATTAACGATTGCATTGACTTATGAAGTAATGAATAAATACAACAAATAATATTGAAATTAGTGTCTTAAATAAACGATAAGTAAACACAAAATTGCACTTGTCACCATTGCAAGGTTTAGGAAACTAAATGACGGTTATCAATAGTGGAATATCGTAAAGTAAAACATAGAACCTACTGAACTACTAACTGAATGAATGAAACTAACTGAACTAAGTACTAACTGAATAATAAACCCTAAATATTAAATACAGTAAATATTACTGCCCAAAACTACAATATACGACTATAGTATTTATTATGCTGTTATTTTAACCTTTTTTATTCTTCCCCTGAAAGTTTTTCGCTACATTAACCCAACATTATTTTGGTTCCTCGTTAATTCAGTATGTTACACAAAACCAACTCCAGCATTCCCTTTTGCCTTTTGTAACTAACTTATCATGAACTTTATCTCCCGCTTTACTCGTTTCGTTTCCGCCTGGTTTGGATGGAGATGCCTTGATAAACAGCCGCTGTTAACTCTGGGCCTAATTCTACCCTCAAAGGTCCGAGGAACAATCGCCCCATGCAGCTATACATCTTGGCAGATCCTTACCCTCAACATCACTCACTCTTCCCTTGAGGGATGGATTTAGGACAGACTCTCAGTGGAAAATCAGCGCGGAATTCAAATCCTTCCCTTCTAACCCTCTCTGCTATACATTTGATATACGCGAAATTTTGCGTGAATCGAAAGAAATCGGAGTGTTTGCAATGCCTGGAAGTTATGCATGCAGAAACACTCATAGCTCAGCCAATTAGTTCGATCAATACGGTAGTTCATTCAATGGGGACCATTCAGATTCACAAAAAATTAGTAGTAATGGAAAATATTTACCAATGTCAGTTATTTCAATGAAATATTTCTAAATGGTTATAGTAAAACTGCCACTATGCAGTTCTTTTCATTATCACTTAAATGCTGGTTAAGTAGTTTTAAAGTGAAGTGCAAGCAAATTTTAAGAGTTCATCCCGCAGACGAGTGAAAAAATTAGACGGACCTTTCCGTAGCAAATTCAAGTTGTAAGAAGGTATTGTGTACTTGGCTGTTCAATGTATATCTTTACTCCACTTTTAAAGGTAGGCAATCTTCTGGTATGATAGTGATTGATTAACCTGCCATTATTCACGTGTTGGGTGGTAATTTCATTTTGTACCATCTATGGATACCATTTTAAAAAAAGTTTATTTCGCGGAAGTCGTTGAAATTATTGCGCACCCATGTATTTTATCTTATTACCTGGCTGGTAGAAAATCCGTCCCTAATTATTCGTTTTGCACTAAAATGTGCAATGAATCAAAAGGTAAATAATTTCATAATTGAGGAGGATAATTGGAGGATATGTGATGTGTGGTCGGTTGACAAATAACCTATAATTACATTTCTGCTGAAGCTATGCTAATTATTTATAATTTGATAGGGGAACTACCTTTCGAAATATCAACTTATGCAAATTACCGTATTTCCTGTTACGTACGTACTTTTCGGTTTTTAAAGTTTTTAAAAATATAAAAAAATAAACACTTTTTCACTTTATAATATCTGCTACGCATATTATAATAATGCGAGTAAACGCCCCCGTCAAGAATAACGGAATTTAATTTAGTTTGAAAATAAATCTATTATCGTATATATCTGGTCCTCCGGGGACAAAAACAGTCCGTCATAAGATTTTGGGTTTTGAACCCGGGTCTTTACAGAGATGAGAATAGCTTTCCTGGGGGCTTCAGAATCGTAGAAACACAAGGCAGTTTGTTTCAGATCTCTAAGGCAAGCAGTTTCTGAGATAAATAGGGGGACGAAGAGACGGACATACGGATGGACGGACAGACATTTGCTTTTTGTATATGTGATTTGACGTATGCATGTTTCTATTATTTTATTCTCCGTTTCAATGTAAAATTCTCTTCCATGTTCAATGCCATTGCTATTTGGAAGTTTTAAAACAATCAGTAAATAAAACTACGAGATTAAATTTGAAATCAGGTATTTAGATACTCGTTCATCAATGTGTAGCTTTTCAGTGAACTACAATTAAGTTCCTCGGGAGCTTTCTGTACTTGCTGATTGGTAGTTTATATAAACGAAATTTTCCTGCGTTTGTTTGTGTTTATTTTGAATTCTTATTTCTGTATCATCTTTACGCATGAAATACCTCTTCTGCTTTCGAGGAAAGAAGTGCTTTGCCTAACCCTCAGGCAGTCATTAAATCATTCCTTTGCCTCTATTTGGAAGGGGTTGTTTTTCCCAAGCCGCGTATTCCCTCTTCGTTGCCGTCTAGCCGACGGATCTTCCAGCATACGTTTCTATACCTTCCCACCTTTCTCTACAAAAGCTGTATTCCTATCTGCTCTCCACAGAAGAATACAAAGGAATAAAGTTTTTGAATAATTTAGGGACCACTTCCCAGAATGAATTGCCCGGCACATTTTTACTCTTTCCACCCACCCCTTAGAGCCTCTTAGTTCTTTCTCTTTGCCTACATCTACTTTCATCTAGCCTTGCATTGCCCCGTTGCTCGAGGAAAGCTATTTAAATCGTTTCTCTCATCACCACTTCTTCATTATTCCAGCTGTTTTGAAAAGCCTTCGTCTCTCTTACATATCAGCGCAAATAATCCCTCGTTTCTGAGATGCGTCTAGCTAATGCTCCTTCCTAATGTTACTATACATTTTAAGCGATATTACCTTGTTCTTGTGAGCGGCCTACGCGACGAGCTCTTTAACTGGTATGATGAAATGAGTCTTGCCCCAGCTTTCGGAATTTTTGGAATGAAATCACCAGGAATGTTACTGATCTTCGTATGCTTTTCAAACTTAAATAAGAGGGAGGTATTTTTCTCTGGTCTGGTTGATTGAGAGAGCGAAAATAGATGTATATCGATATGTATTTCCCCCCCTATAAATATATTTTTCTTTTATATAGTTCTCTAGACACTTAATGTATGGCTTACAGAAAGCTCCTTTAAACAAGAGTTTACGCGTCCCATCAGTGGGGCTCGCGAGCCTGGGTGGCGGGGATCGAGTACGTAGATATAATTTTATTTTACTCGTTTTTTCTAGTTTTCTCATATTTTCTCAAGGAAAATAAAAACCTGGAACAGTTCCACTGCTATTCATCAACATACAATAAATTTGCAATATATTAAATGAAATCTATTGGTGAACGAGCATCTGGTACGTTGGCGGCCTTTGGTTGTTTTGAGGATGTGGTAAGTGAGACTTGAGTGATAAAGGTTGTGAACCGGTGCTTTAAACTATTCGGAAGAATTTTTATAATACAGGAGGAATTTATTCCAATGACCCCGACTCTCTTGACCCATGCTCAAAAGACCCATTATCCAATTTGAAANAGCTGTTAGGGTTATGCCAGGATATAGCAGATTCGCTAGATGAGAGAAAAGAGGTCGATAGTATTGTTATAGATTTTTATAAAGCCTTTGACACGGTACCGCATGATCTACTGTCAACAAAAATTGAAAAATTAAACATAGATGACAGGGTCAAAAGTTGGTTAAAAGATTTTTTAATAGGTAGGACTCAGCGTGTTAAAGTTGGCGATAGCTTCTCTGAAGACATCAAAATTACTTCCGGGGTGCCACAGGGAAGTGTCATTGGACCATTGCTTTTTTTAATTCATGTAAATGATTTACCAAGCAGTATTTCGTCCAGAATTCGGCTGTTCGCAGATGATTGCATAGTTTATAGGGAAATAAGATCTGAGGATGATTCAAGTGTACTTCAACGAGATATAGAGTTAATCGAGAAGTAGGCTCAATCAAATGGAAGGCAAATAAACGCAAGGAAAAGTAAACATATAACCTTCACAAACAAGAGAAGACAGATTAGTTATAAACTAAATGGAGAACTTATTCCAAGGGTGGATGAATGTAAATACTTAGGGGTCACATTAACGAAAAATTTGGACTGGGGATCACACGTAAATAAAGTTTTGTCGAAAGCTCTTAAAACTCTCCACTATGTAATGAGAAATTTAAAGGAAAGCAGTAAAGAGGCGAAGGAATTAGGGTACAAAACAATAGTGAGGCCGATTTTAGAGTATGCAACTAATTTCTGGGATCCGCACGACAAATTAAATACAAGTGAAATTGAAAAAGTTCAAAGAAAGGCAGCCAGATATGTATTGGGTAGGCACAAGAAGATGGACAGCGTAAGTGAAATGCTCGAAATCCTCGGCTGGGAGACATTAGAGAAGAGGAGGGAAGTCAACAGATTAGTGGGCTTATTTCAGGTTAGAACAGGCGGTGATGCTTGGGAGGAATTATAAAGAAGAATAGAAAAACCAAGTTACAAAGCGAAAGGAGATCACGATCAAAAATTGAAATTGAGAGAGCAAAAAATAGACATTGCTAAATACTCTTTCATCAATCGAGGAATAAAGGAATGGAATATGTAGCCTGAAGAAGCACTTAAACCCTTACCAAAAACTGTAAATGGATTCAGAAACAGGTGTAAAACATTAGCACTAATATAATTATTTTTATTTAGACTAAAATTTTTTTAATGTTTGGATAATTTGGATAGGAAATAAAATATGTAAACTTATGGTATTTTTATTTTGTCTGAGTGTATTTTTGTATTGAGAGTAATGGGGATTTGTTACCACCGGACTAGTAATACAACTTTAATATATGTGTGAAATAAAATAAAGTAAATATGATAGCAGAATTAGTATCAGTAAAGTTAAAACTAGTTCCTTTTCTATTTGACGAGCCGAGTCACACTTAGGCTCGTATAGTGCATCATAGAACCTATTATTCATTGATGAAAATAACCGAAGCAAAACCATTAACAAATTAGCATTTGCTCAAGCGTTCCTCCATAATCCCTTTTAGGGACACAGGAATAGATTGTTATATCCCACAGGAATGTTAGAAAAAGTGGGCACATCCAACCCACGGCCTGAAACGTTGGTTAAAATAAGGTAGCTCTCAGAATTCCAATAATTTAATCAACGTCCGTTTCACGCTTGGTAATAAGGCTGCTCAGCAGCTCTTAATAGACATCTCCCCCAAAATGTTCGCAATATATATATTTCTTTTTCCGAGAAACCTTTACACTGTCGATGACACGTGCGCAGAAAGTAAAATTTTATCTCTCATGCAAGAGCGCAGTCGAATCAAACGGCCTTTAATATTCCCCGGTCGTTGGAGCGGAAAAATCTCTCCTTTCAGAATGGGATCGGCAGCGGAGCCGAGAGAACCCCTTCGCTAACATTCCAAACGAAGCTCTTTCTGAGAATGGAAAAATGCAATCTGCAACCTTTAAAACTCGACAGTTTCGACGTACGTGATCGGAACTCGAAAACGTTCCCAAGAATCCGATGTCTCTCTCAATTCCGTTCGGAGGAAAATAATTTTGGATTCGTCGTCCGTTTAAAGGGAGGGAGGGTGATGGGAGGAATCTAAGGAGGGGACAGGAATTGCGGACAAATTGTTTGGATCCTAATGAGAGGAGCGATTAACAAGTCGGAGGCTGAGGAAAGTTGAGTTTGCACCGGGAAAGGATGGAAAGGTGTGAATACTGCGGTTTTACTGTTCTGCGGTGTTAGAAAGAGAAGAAGTGTATATAATGAGAAGGAATCCCATTGAATAGTTGACACAAGAGGGCAATATAAATTGTGAGACTTGCGGCGAATTCTTGGACAGAAATAAAACACGAATCTGACAAAGGATGCACCACATTGTTTCGCAGCCGATGGTATGAGTTCCACTAGTTGAAATTTCTACTACATATCTACTACCTATTCTACTACCAATCTACTACCTATTCTACTAGCTATTCTGTGAGACTCGAGCGGGTTGATATTGTTTTATTTTATCCGTTGTAAGAAATTCGTTTTTCAATTATGACGCTTCACTGCAAAGAATTTCTCAGAGAATGACGAAGTCGTTATTCAGAAAACTAAATTATTGTAAATGTTTTGGTAGGACTTGGATGTTTTGAGGAGATGGAAAGTGGGTCCATAAAGTATGGGAAAGACTGATGTAGAGGAAAGGGAAGTTTTCCCTATATAGGTGTTGCGTATTGCAGCTATTGACGATAATAATGTGTTAGTGTTAATAAGATATCCAGTTATGATTATGTATAACGTAAAGTTAATAAGATGATAATGCTGATAATTAGTTTTATCGAGTTGTATACACAAATATATACATATCAATCACGCTATTCCGTTTCGGAGTAGGCATTTTTTAGTCATCATTTCTCTCCAAAACCATTTACAGATTTATCAGTCCATAATACTCTTATGGGCGTTTCTCTTTCAAAGGTACGTTCTTTCGTTGATCAAATAATATCAAGGTTTGTTTTCTACTTCGCTTAAAAACATCCTTTCTTTCCCAATTTCCTATACATTTGCCCCATTAATGTCATTGTTTACTTTATAAACACGATGTATTAAACATATTTTCGCTTAGATGCTACATTGCGTTATGAAGTAGATCTGGTTCCTCTAACCCCCAACTGAGTCGTTTTTTAGTGGTGGCATTTGTATTTTTAAAAGTGCTTTGACAGCTAAGGTCATTTCATCAAATCGTAAATTGACCTACGAACGCCTGCACGAAAAGCAAACGCGGAACTCACAAGTGGGAGCAAAATCCGTTTACTATTTCCCTAATCGATTCCCAGTACTTCTCCGTGCCTCCTTACATTTTACATTATCTTTCGATTCGATACATATATCTTATTATACGCAACCTTATATTTTTAAGGGAAGACATATTTATAGTAAATACGCCTTCCCTTCAGCACCCTATCCATCAAATTGAATTGGGTCTTGCTTGGTCCTCATCTCCTTTTTATACCATTTTCATTCTGTTCGTACGTACTCTGCTTCAATCGACCTTTTTTAACGTCCAAACAAACTACATACGGGCAGGACCCGCTCCCTTCAGATAACTACTGATATTCATCAAGATGCTGGGTGTGCACCGATAAACGCAATCTCTACTCAGAATCGAACCTGGAACCTATTTCATCGAAGGCGAACACCAACTTCGCTATCCGGGGACCCCACCTGAGCTCTTCGTACTCTCTCCGTCCTCGTTTTCGACTATTCAGACTAATTCGCTCGAGTTCTTGACATATTGAAGCTGTCTCCAACTGCATAATCCAAATTCGAATTCATCCAAAGGATCAACATCTCACGCAGATTTGAAGAATTTTACTACCTGATGAAAATCGCACCGATAGGCATTAAAAATCAGAATCGCTTCAAATATTTGAGAAGCCTTTTGTAAGAAAATCACAACTAAACCTAAATAAACGTTGAGATGAGGAGTTAGGGAATAAAATGTTAGACCCACGGTAGTTTGGGTGAGATCAAACTTATTCGCCTTATCCTACCTAAATGGAAATTATACATCTTCGGGGAACACTCTAACATCCCCTGCCAGCAGCGCTTCCTCCTACCGTTCATACCGATATATAAGACTCCCTATTTTCCCCAGCTTCTTCAACCAACTCATTCTCCAAAGAGCGCCGAAGTCTCAGACAATAACCCTCACTCATCGTGTTTCAGAACATTTATACATCCTTAATAAGCACCCCGAGCTAATAGGCCCATAAATAATTCCCTCAGAATGAGCTTAGAAAAAGAAGAAAACGAGTGCTAAAAAGGGAGAAATTTTGTTTCTTTCCGCCTTTAGGAGGAGGTTCCCGCCGAGTACTGAAAGAATGGGTACCAGAACGGTGGCATAGTGCACAGGAGATACTGGAATAAAAGAGATGTGAATATATGATAAGAGTGAATAAACTGATTGGAGATGACTGATTGTTTCTTAGGGTAGAAGAAAGAGTCAAAATATCTTGGAAATCACGAACTCCGTCGAGACAAAATTAAGCGCAAACTATCAAGAATACTAGATTAGGTTTGGGTGGGAAATTGTAGTGCAAAATGTTGAGCCTGATTTGTAAATCATTGTTAGTTATAGAGATACGGTATCTGAAGGAAAATTATTAAACATGATCGCTTTGAAGAATTTAATGTATTTCGTTGATTTCTGAAATTCTGGGGCTATATCAAAGACTTATATTACAAAAAAGACCTTATTGTGGAACATCAAACGCTAAATTGTTTAGACTCAAAACATCAAACGCTAAATTGTTTAGACTCAAAGGAAGTTAGTGTACTTTTTCTCTCTACAGCTTAATATTCAATAGTAAAGTTGGCATTCCTTTGACTTCACTCGTGTTTCATTGTTTTGATAACATTATGGTTTACGAAAATGTATTTGTAAATTATGATTAAACTATTAAAAATTATTTTAGGATGGGATTTGTCGATCATCTGTCAGTTGTTATATAAAATGTAACCAAGCAAATATACCCTTCAAAATTAACCAAGAAATATACATTTTTATATTGATTTTATCTATAGATAAAACGTGAAAGTCTTCAAATATATTTCTATTACATTGCTAGGACTAATATGTTCATGGTTTTGTTCAAATATTGGGTATAGACGACGTATGATAAAGGGACGCAGAGCAATTACATATATGCCATAACTTAAAACCGAGAATACTAATAAAGGAAGATAGAGGTAAGGTAATGTTAACTGAGCAGAGAGAGGGGAGAAAAAGAAGAATCGGAGAATCCGTTCGAAAAGCAAAAGGGTCCGGATATTAAATTAAGATTCGAAGAAAAATTCAGAGAGGAATAACGTCTCATTTTTCAATATGGGTCTGAATGGGCATATGTCTGTGTCACAGATGGTTCTCAAACTGCCATGGCGAAGCAAAAATAGCTTTCCATTAAAATGTTTCTAGCTTTAATAAATAAGGTCAGTAAATATCCCCAGAAAAGGCTTACCTTGTGTGAAAAATTTGAGAAAATAATAATTTATAACACGAGACAGGGAATATTACAGAAAATTCTTATCGGTAAATCATTGTTATAAATTCCTCAATTTAATATTATATGTAATGATTGAGGCTTCCTTTCGTGAGAATGTACCTAATTGAATTTATCAGTCAAAGAAAAGAATATTTCAATTTTAATGGCAATATGTTACATATTTATGGAAGCTTAGAGAAATCCATCATTATCCTGAATCTTGATAGGAAGTCATATTTCATCTGGGTAAAAACTTGCCTTTCTGAGACATATTATTTCATTTTTAGTTATATATATAGGACATTTTAATGCCATTACCTTTGAGGGATCGATTGTGATCTCTGATCGTGTGTGGCAATAAACTAAATCTGTAAGACTCTAATCCCGTTCCTTCCTAGCTATTCCAACGTTGAAATGTTGTTACATGTATTAAAATAGTATCAAATGAAAGCACAAGACATTCTATTTCTGGTTAGTTGTTTACCATTGCTCAATATTGGTTATCTTACGAAATTTTTTCGAAGTTCTACTATTAAAATAAAGAATTTTACCATATTAAGTTAAAGTGATTTTTTTTGCTGATAATCTAAGATGGAATGCAATCTCTTTTTTCAGAGTTTCCCTTAAAATTTTAGCTTTTTCTATAAATTGAATGGGATTTAAAATAAAAGTAACCACTGATGGTTACGATAATTGATATTACAAAACCATAAACTATCAACGTTGAACCATCAATATAATTGTTGATGGTTTTTGAGCTTTGTAACATCAATTGAATCATGGATATTTAAATAAGTAAAATGCATACCCACGTTCATATCACGAAAAGAATAATACCGCATTCTTATATTGGCCAAATATTTTCCCAAAGTCTTTAATTGGTTAGTTGTAAGAGGTGCCCATTTACCTAACCTAGCCTAGAGGGTGAAATAAATAAATAACATGCCAAAGGGAAAATTTCGCATACTTCCCCATAGGATAGCTATTGCTTTGATACGTAAATCCTTCAGAACGAAATTCTCCCAAACGACCTTAGAGGTACGTTTTCCATTACATCTTCATCGGGAGCGAGAGAAAGCTACCTCTAGAAGAATCCTCCAGATAGAGCCGGATTCTTTTTATTGCTCATCTTCAATCCTCGAATAAACGGTAACGAAAGGTCAAACAGTATACAGTGCATTGCGGTTCATTTCGCCGGACATATATACGCCCCCTCTAAATCCGGTTTAAAACCTTCCATTCGGCCCTTTTCTGCCTTTGCAGAAAAGGAAGAGAGAGTGCCTGAATAAAAAATAGGAAGAGGGAAAGAAAGAGAATACATTTGAGTTTAGGAGGTGGAGAGGAGGGTTCTTATTCTCACTTTACCACCGCAGCCCATCATGTTTCTTATCTTCTTCTCTCTTACATCCTCTCTCATTCTCAAACCCTTAGACTATCAACTGCGCCACCGGCTGGTGGAAAAAGAAAACAGCCCCAACCTTAAAAAAGGAAGCCCGCGACCTCTTCCATCCCATACGGAGAGAAAGATGCTTTCACCCAAGGGATATCTGCCCCTCCCCCGTGAGATGGGGGCTGTTAGATGGGAAGAAAGAAGAATTGGAGGAGGTCGGATACGCCATCAGAAGGGGAGTGTGGATCTGTTGGTATGGAGGTCGGAAGACTACGAAAGAGGTGAGGGATGGTTGATTTTGAGGGTGGGTGAGGAATGATGCGGAGGGGGGAGATCGGAACGGATGGAGCACGCATGGGAATTCGGTGGGGTGTTGAGGGTGACTGATGTGTGCATGTAACTGATCGCTGAGCGTGGGTTTAATTAATAAAACGAGCTGGAATTTAGGGGAGTTGGTTTAAAGTAATCGTTGTGCATAAAGGGCGTTGTTACGCTAGATAAGTAGTTAGATAGGAAAAGGTTGTCGGTCGGTTCTAACTGATGAGTTAGATAGGAAAAGAGGTTTTTTTACTTTTAATCCTATTCGAACAAGGACAATAAGCTGTTATTAAGATTATTACTTCGTTATGCCGAAAATGCCTCACTGAACCCATTTCATCAAGAGGTCTTTGTTTTATTTATTTTTCTCTGTTCCAACACAAGGTCTTTAATATTATAAAAATTAACTGTAAAATATCTTACGTGTCAGTAAAACAGCTGAAAGATCCGTATCCTTACTTGGTTAAATGGATTGCTTCATTTTCAATAAGCGAATAAGCTAAGGTGAGGGATGCAGCATTTTCTTATACATTTCATATGTTGTAGATTTACTACTTCCTTTCCATTATCCCGATTGAGAGTCAACTGACAATTTGCTGGTACTTAAAGAGGTGCCAAAACCTTCTTCCGTTAAAAAGTACGTGCTTTATCTTTTAAAAAGTTGCCTTTTATTAATATATAAGATTAAACGACACAGAATCAGGAGTAAATTTGTGGTAACGATTAACACAACCGAAAACATCTCACATATAATTAGCTGAGGGGATAAATATTTCATTTATTTACAGTTTATTATAGTATATAATATAAACATTAAATGTTAATTAAATAGTCATCTTAGAGGTTTTTGGAGTGTATTTTAAATATTTTGACTGCAATGATACTAAATATATTTCATTTTCTTATACAGGTATCTTGGCACCTACTGGCGAGCATATTTTGGCTCAGGGAGACATTGACGGTGGCTTTCCTTCTTTTGTATCTTGTCTGCTTAAAATCTTAAATAAACATTTCTTGGTGCAAATAAATATTGATTTTATTCGGAAGACTGACTAAAACGTCTACCTTGGGGTTTTCTTTTGAGTAAGTCGTTAATAAACAAAGCAATCGTCAAAGACATTGAATAAATATGGCATTAATTTTTAGGTCATAATAAAGTATTTCATCCTTTTACTTTTATTCTATCAGTATATACGTTAATATGAGAGAGAACTCAACTACCTCAAAGATGAAATTCAAAATTTAGGCATATATAATTCTTCAGATGTTCATCGAGCTCTCATACACGCTTGAAAGACTTGGAACAGCTCATGTAAGAACCTTTATTCCACAAGAGATCTTCTGGAGGTAAAAGAAAACTTTCTATAACCTTGGGCTGCAAGACGAAAAACAAGTTTACTCCAGGCCAGCTAACCTCCATCGTCTCTATTCTACGGGGAATATCTGCCATGGAATATGAGTGACGTTTGACTTCCTCCTTTCCCTCCTATCTCATACCAAAAATCTAAAGGTCTACAAAGAACAAGTTTACTCTTTTTCTTTTCCTCAAGAAGAGAATGTTCGGTACCGGAATATGAAATTATATTTTTCGTGCGTCATTCGGTCCGCCAAAAAAGAGTATCATTTAAATGGAACGTTTACGAGGAATCCTGATCGATCTGAAAAGATAAATATCGCCTGAAATGGTACGCATAAACAGAAAAACCAGCAGTTTCAGAGAAGCAGAGAAAGTCGTTTTTACGCCAAAGGGTATAAAATTGTTAGGAGTGATTCGTAGGGGATTTAAAGCACATTTTCGGTAGAAGTTCTCATTATTTTTATGTATTTACAGATATCCATAAAAGGGGCACACGCACACTATATGATCTCCATCCCTAAGAAAATTAGCAATATCTCTTGCTAGTGATAAGCAGATTTTTTTAAAATAAATCAGAATAAATAATCTAGTAATATTATCCTCATACCTTAATGGTGTGGAGAATGTATAATTTTTCCTTGGAGAGACAAACCTTACCGAACGATTTTCTTCGAGTCATCACGTAATGTGGTTTATCAATAAGAAAGAATAATCGTCAGTCAGGAAGGAAAACAAAAAACAATTAATATAGAAAATAATGGGATAATATTAGTACCTATATTAAAATGTAGCGAAAAATTTCTATTAAAATTAATACTATAAATTTTTCTTCCTCAATTCTGATCGGAAATTGCTGTGAACCTATGAAATTCCTGTCGATGAATAAGTCGAGTCCTTTGAAGAATGGCTAATGATTGCACAAAGAACCCAAATCGGGCCTTTTTTGGGCATACGTTGTATTACGTTATATTATAAATCAGTCTTTCAAAGCAGTTATATAATTACACCGTTTTTGAAAGACTGGGACTGAAAAAAAAAATGAAATGCGCTTCTGCAATATATAAGTGAAAGAATACTGGAAATAATTTTTATATTTCTAGATTAAACGATTTATTTCATATGATTTGAACTGGTCACCTGCTTCATGAGAATGTAATGAATATGCTTGCTGTGACCCGGATGTTGCCCTGCAATTCAAATTTACAGCTAAATAAGAATGACTCAGATTTAACCACATAAGTACTGCGAAAATAAGTGCGTACGTAATTTTATTTCACTTTACTGGAAATAATTAGCAAAACATTTCAATTTGCTTAATAATTTTAACACAATATTAGTGGTAGCATTAGGCATTGCATTAGGATGGATTTAATCATATGGAGGATATTGAAAATAATATATATATATGTAAAAATAATATATGAAAAATAATCAGGAGGATTGGAAGAAAATATCAAAACTATGCATTTTTCAACTTTAATGACAAATTTCTAGGCGCTTAAGTTCATCATGTACTTTCTGCAGATGTAAGTTCGAAAGTAATCTAACAGACAAATCTTCAGAAAACATATTTATCTTCGCCAATACTAATATTTCACCTGAAGATCAGGACATAACTTTTTTACACCTCGCCTAATCACCAAGCAGTTTAACTGGAGTTGGAGGGACTAAAATTAATCCCCGAAATTTATAGAAGTTCTGCCATGTGGCTCGTGTGTGGAAAAAATCCAACCCTTTCTCAGCAATCCTCTACTTTCCGCATATTTTCCCCCAACACGTTTAACCATGCTAGGTCGTGGGTCGGGATTAAACTCAAGAAAACCCCCATCCCTTAAGAATAGGTTCGAGATGGGATCCGCCGCGCGCTTGCGGGGGGTAGTAAAGAGTTAGGAGGGTTGAGAAGCGGAGGGTTTGCCCGTCGTATAATGGTCTCAACGTTCGGACGAAATTAATTCGTACGTCCGGAACGCTTTTCTCGAAAACTCACCCTTCTCTCCTGACCATCCTCCCCTTAATGGAGAGTCCCATCTCCCTGTCCACCGCCGGTCTTGTTCTTTCATTCCCACCCACCCCTCTCTTAAAACCTGCACTGTTATCCCGAGTACAGTTTACGTCCGGCGGTTGAAGTTATGGGGCAACGAAAATTCGCAGAAAAGAAGCGTCGCAGAGGAGAGCTGGGAAAAAAATGCGGAAGTAATGAAGGTGCTTGGGGAATTGGAGCTAAGGGAAGGGTAAAAAGAGAATAAGGGAGAAGTTAGGGGAGAATTAAGCGTATAGGAAGCGAGATGTAAATGTAGAAGGAGACGAGAAACAGATATGGTAATGAGGAAAAAAGAGGAGAGAACATTAAGCAGAAAAACTTATCCGAGATCACTACGGTGGATAGGCCCGCGAACTCGTAAGCTGAGCCAAATACATTCATTCTGAAATGTATGTTGCACCAAGTATGATTAACCGCGGGAATTTCTACAAAGTTATTCGCTACCTCCGTTTAAGTAGTTGAATCTGGTCGCCTAATCTGGCATCTGCTATTTGTATAAAATTTAAGCGAGATGATTTATTAAGCTCTATGAAGGAAGAAGCTCACGAAAATATGAAATACGGTGGAACTGAATTAGATACGGGCAGTATTAGAATAAATTCCCATAATGGAATATTGTATCCCGATATGGCAATCTGCAGCCCCTTCGAACTTGAGAAGCCCAAAGCGTCCTTTGAACTCTTTCACATCAGTTGTTCTTCTCCGCGTACCTCACTTTCACAACCGCTCTCGTGAGCACATCCTTTCCGGTCTCGGTATGTCTTCCCTTCCTCATCGACGCAAGTCCTTCGATTTAAAATATCTACATGCAGTTTTCAACGGAAGATGCAGATCCAATAACATCCTCTCTTACTTTTCTCTTCGAGTCCCCCCCGTCCTACCCGTTATTTGAACCTCCTTCACATACCCCGTTTTCGACTTTCCATCTCTCAAAGATCCATGTTCTACCATTTCCCAAAGCTTTTTAATTCTCCTTTTTCTTTCGATCCTTCTCTGGAACTTATTTCCATAGTCAATTCATTAATTTCTTCTATTATTTAACCTCCGTATATTTACTCATTTAATATAATTGTTACATTGTTGCTTATTATAATTTATTTAAAAAATAATTTTTGACTTTGTTCCTGTTGTTTATTCACAGTTTTCTTTGTTAATGTATTTTATGATTCATTGTAATTGGCAATTTCTGACTGTCTTTGAATCTGAATAAATAAATAATATATACTATCGATGCAAAAAAATTGTCTCATAAACCTTCACACCTGTTAGTTTCACGCCATCTTCTGCATGATGTAAGCTAAAGCAGAATTTGTAATTCTTTGGGATAAATGCAATTAGGTTCGCTCGATTTATGACTAAAATCAAAAAAAGCTATTTTCTCAGCAGGAAATTTTGTTCTCTGGCCAACAGGGAGACGAGTTACGTAAACGGTGAAATAATAAAATAGATAATATTAATAATAATAAAATGCATTTATAGAAGGGTGAGATTCGTAGTCCCTTCTTACATCTAACCCTAAAAAGTAAACATGGTGTATCAAACGAGGGAAAATTGTTTGCTATTTAATGAAATATCAGAGAAAAAGATGTTAGAACTAGGCGTTCCATTTTTTCAGCGAACGATACCCGAAATTAATCGATTTGAGAAGAAGAGTTATGGTACATGCACTCCCTCCCACATGCCAAAATGGGGCTTTCAGGGTACATATGTAGACGTATAATGTAGACGTATAATGTAGAAGTATAATGTGGACGTATAATGTAGACGTAGAGAACAACATTCCGACATAATAAGGATGTAATTTCTGGGTGAAACATCCTATAACATACGCCCTCTTATATTCTATGGACTAACGCTCCATTTCCAAGGTTCTTGGCCAGTAAATTTTATACAATACGAATATTTAAGCATTTAGAAAATGTATTTAGATGATAGTAGTAAAAGGAAACTATTTCCTATAGTAATGGTTTTTATATTTACATAAAAATTTGGAAAATTAATTTTAAACGACTTTCTCTCATTTTTTCATTAATTTATCGGTTTTCAATTCAAATTATTAATAAGTAAAAATATGTCTACAGCGGTATTTAATTTTAAACAAAGCATTGCAGCTTATTTTGGCATGAGAGAATGGTTATATTTAATACTTATAATTGAAACGAATTTTTTAGAATTGGCAATTTTTTATTAGTCTAAACATCAAACTGTGTGCAAGGCGTATGGACGCTGGAAGGCATAACTAAATTGCGGAGGGAACCATCGGAACAACATCCCAAATGTTTTAATAACAGTTACGGAGGACGCTAAATATCTTATGTTATGTGAATTATACACTTCTGATTATTGAAATTGACGATGATTTGCAAAAGTAAACTAACGTGTCTCAGAAAAGATGTCTGAAATAAACCTTGATGCTGTTCTTAGAGTACTGTAAACCGGGGTTACTTGAACCCAAAATTTCTAATTTTTTGGACTTTCCAAACAAAACAATACCTAAATTCCATAACCCGTGCTGATAACAAATTTTTTACTATGTTTTAGATATTTTTCGATGATTTAAAAGCTTTTTTGAACATTTTTCGCTGATTGTAAAATCGCTGAAACCCCCAGGTTGGGGCTACTTGGACCCAAGCTCCTTTTTCCATTGACTAAACAATATAAATATGTAATGGGCCTAAGTAGGACTTGAATGTCATCTTTCGAAAATCCTGTTGAGACAGGGAAAACCTGTGGAGGAAACTATAAGCAGTATGGATGAGAAGAATGTAGTTCAACCTAGTTTGGTAAAGTAGATTAACAATTTCTAAATGATCTGCTTATTGTTGTCCTTGTTTTGTATGTGTATAGGTTCCGGTTATTACCATTCTTTTCTTTCTTGTTTGTAGCCTCCAAATTCTGTCCTGTACCTACGGTGGTTGGAGGAAATCCTGAGTGTGAGAAGCATATGTGAAGTAAATGGGGATACGACCAATTTAGAAATGAAATGGTTTGGAATAAGTAAGTTAACTACTTCTGGGTTGTATTTGCTTTTTTGATTGATTATGTGTATTACTTTTAGGTGCAATCCTTTTTTTTATTATTTATAATTAAAACCTTTCTATGAGTCTCCCATTGACTGTAGGCTTAGATGTCTTCCATGATCTGTCCTNCGATATTTAATAATAAAATTTATAAAATGATAATAATAAAATAAAATCCTGGTTATGGCATTTTTCTCGATAAATGGTGAAAAGTTTGAAGTCTAAGATTAAAAGTTAAAGTTTATGGAGGAGTCAATTCAAGGTTAATGATACGATACTTCTCCTATGTATATAAACAAATACACATAGTGAATGTTATAAATCGAAGAGCTGCAAGAGCTGTGGCTTCAAAATAAGAATAAAATAGCTCACATGCTTCTGTATGTCAGGCCACGATACTCGTATCATTGTAGGGCGGCGTTCCAATAATCTACTCGGGTTTCATGGCGTTGCAATTTTGATTTCATTATTTTTTCTTGTCTCACCCAGCTTGCAGATTCCTTTGCATCTCTCGCCAATAAATCTTTTAATAAGTTTCGGTGGAACGATTTTCCTTTCTATATGACACCACTTGTACTGCAAAATGTCTTTCTTTTGGCCATTTCCAGCCTCTTTTTGCTTTGGGTCCAAGTAACCCCCCAGGGCTAAAGTAGCCCCGGTTTACGGTATGCAAAACCATCGTGTTGAGGAGAGTCTAGATGCTATGAGATTGTTATAGATGGTAGAATCATTGAACAATTGGTAGAACTTTATGAATTAAAACATTAAGTAATAGTGAAAAGAGGAGATCGGTATATTCCTTGTAGAGATACTAATAGTGGAGCAAGTTATTTGGTATCTATGTTGTGCGATTAAATTATGGGAAATGATATCAAACTATAGATGAGAGGAAGAATGTAAAGTGTATTTATAAGACCAATTCACTTAATCAAATTAAAATTGCTAGGCGGAACTTATGGGGCCCAAAAGTACCAAATAGTAGAAATAAAAAACGAAAAAATGCCAGAAATATAAGTGGGGGGGACAGAATTGGAAATCAGGATACAATAAAAAGACGAAGATAGTCCAGATGACTATATTAATAACCGGATAATGGATTGGGATAAACATCCAATAATGAGTTGATGAAAAGAAATAGCGAAAATGGTGTAGATTAGTATCATGAAGAAAAGACATATAAGAGAGACGGAAAACGCCCTAAGTATCCACGGAAAATTGAAGGAAAATGAAAGTGGTGGAAAGTGGGAGGGAGGAGCCAACTTGTAGTACGTACGTAGTGGAATCTGTATTGGCAGCCTTTGTGTGCGTGCTATGGGTGTTGCGTGGGTTTTTGAGAGAGGTATTTGGAACTAAAGTAGCCTAATTCGTAGGATTAATCAGCAAGGGGGGTCTTAAAAGAAGGGAGGGTTTTGGGACTTACTAGGGAAAGAGAAGAGGAGGGAATGAAGGAGAAGTTCCTATTTTTTTGGAAACTAGGGAATGAGAATGTTGGGATGGCGATGCATGCGGACGATTTGGGAGGATACTCTTCCCCTTCTCCATTGGGTAACGGAAGGAGAGGCAGACTAAGGGAGCATACGCAACAGAAGTGCGATCAGACGTGACCTCTTTCCATGCATTAAATATTCACAAAATTCAAACCCGAGACGCATAAGGCGTTTGGGATAAGGTCTTTCTCGCTTTCAATCCCCCAACGAGCTAATCTATTCTTTCCCTCCTTTTCTCTAGTTTCATAGAGGGAAACGGAAGCCAGGGAGCAATTTCTGAGACCTTTTTGGCTGGTAGATCGGTGTAAATGGTAAGGAAGAAATAAGTGTAATGGCAGATAAATGATGGAGTTTATATTCGAGAGTATCGCCTAATTTGGAGGGTGAATTCTGTGATTTTGCACATCAAAACATACTGATTTATGATATCTGAAAACTAAGTCAGCGAAGCCGTCTTAGACAATGTATTAATTGCCTCAACAACCCCTTACAATTCAGCCTTAGCGTATCTCCATATGGTCCACGGAATGCTGATTGTCTGTGAGGAACCTTTGGTGTTTCGTAGAGAAATTGGGAATGATCTGCAATGTTTATGTTTATTTTACCAATTTATTATATTATGAATCCTTTTCAAGTTACCCGTATAGGGTAGACGAGCGAAAATAATTACAACAATTTTGGTATAATTATTATTTATCAAGTAACGTTGTAATCTTTTTCCAACTTTAGAGCAATGCTTTCAGTGATTTCTCTAGTATACTTTATTAAAGAGGCGCAAAGTAAATAGAAAAATGAATATGCTGGTGAATTATCCTTTGTCCTGCTTTTACCCAGCACACGCACCGATTTATCCTGATATAAACAATATAACTCTAACAGAGGTACGCTGCTTTGCATTTTAATTAACTTTACTTGGAATCGCGAAAGGGTATTTTACAAAATTCAGAATGCTGTTGTTTTCAATTCGTCATAAGCTGTCTTCGAGTGTTTTCAGATAATACGAAGTCTAGAACGTAAACCGAAATACTGTAGTATTGTATCGCAATAAGACTTTACTAAGGTGTGAGATATGAAAATGTTAGAGTTTAATCCACATTAGAATGAAGTGAACGGAAGAGAATGAAGCAATTGAAGTGATGAAGAAAGTATGTAATGTAGAATGAGTCAAGTGTAGATTTCAACCTCCGATGTTCACTTTCTCATACAGAGTCGAACTGAGGACTATTCTAAAAACTGCAGCAGTTAAATTGCCGTAGCTAGGGATTGAACCTGTCTGCGTGCCAGACAACCACCTTAACTACTACGTCGTCGAGGCCACATATATAAACAATATAAATCATAAAAATCGCTAATTATCTCTAAAAATCAATTTTTTCGGCCTCAACTATGTTGTAGCTCTCCATGATGAGAGAAGAGCAAAAAACCTTTACATTACAACACAGAATTTTAATCCTCCAAATCTTACGCTTCGACCAATATTAATATGGTAAAGTGAAACAATTATATTTAATCCTCCCATATTATTTATTAGTAATAATTTAAGTAAATTCACTCTGTCAATGGCAAGAATTCAGAATGAATTTTACGTTTAACTCGTTTTTGAAGATGGAACTGAATTTCCCTTAAGAAATAATTCAATCGTTCTAGTTCCAGTTTCTCTTTCAACATTAGCCAGAAGTAATAAATGCAGATAAAAACAACAACCTCGGAACCATAAATTGCGTTGAGAATGGAAGACAAAGCGTTATTGCCCAATTCATTCTCTTCCATCTCTCGTCTACGAGATAACTTTTCTTACTTCCTTTTCTATTTTTGCCTGCCGTCCTCTTTCGGAAAATTCTTCTTTTCTTCTTTCTCCGGTTCGAACTGTTTAAATATTTAGCCGAGCATCTCTCGACTCAAGGAGGCGTATAAACCGAGGCGAAGGAAGGATTGGCAGAGGGGTTCGCAGGGTGGGATAGGTTGGATAGAGAAAGAGGTGGAGATGCTTTTTTTCCTTCTCCTCGAGGGAAACAATGTGTCGGATGGACCGAAGATATATGAAGGTGCTTGTATGAAGAGATAGCGACGTGAGAAATGGTAAGGGAGAAGTGTCAGGGAGTGTGTGCCAAGTTAATTTTTAAACCCCATATTCTACTTCCATAGTTATTTATGAATTTCTGAAGTGTGGCTGCGAGCTGAAATTCACACGCTTCTGCGAAGTTTGTTGGAAGAAAGGATGGTCCAAGCTGTCTGATTGCCAGATGAATTTAGTATGATGACGAATTTATGCGGAATTTTATTCTTGAAATAGTGCAATTTGTTTGATTTTCACCGTGGATACTTAAAACTCATTATGACGTGATGAAATGTATACGGCAACGATATTATTAAACGTGCAATGTTATTATTCGAAAAATATAAATAGAATGGAAAAGTAGCACGCAAAAGAATCAGTTTTAAAACCTTAGAAAATATTTAAAATATTCCCTTGCTTATAAATTACTTTTCAGGAGCTCAAACGATTCCTTAATATTTTTTTTTTATGCTGACGTATTTTCTCCTATAGCAACAAGATGAAGGTTACCGAATCGCAGGTTACTAATGTTTTCATTGCTGCAGTAAACTAAATATTCAAAAGCAACCACATTTACACACACAATGAATATTTTACCCTCGAATAGGACGTGATTTCTAGGGGTAGACACAAAGACTTCTGCCACCTCAGTTCCTTCAAAACTGTCCCTCTCACTCACCTCAGGACCCTGGTTGCCCTCTTAAAGCACATAAACTTAAATCAAAAACAAATATTTCTTAGGAGTTATAGGTAATTTTATTGAGAAAACTTTTTCTCTATAAGACAGTCATGGAAACTGAGAAGCATTACGAGCTGATATGATCAAAATTATTGCTCTTATGATTCGATTTATTATAATCTTCACTTGTACATAGCTTAATCAGGAATATGCTAAGTGAGCAAAATAAAAATTAAACTTTTTCGAAAGGAATCTTCTTCAAACAGAATAAGAAGCAATGCGGTGCGTCCCTCTTATAGGATGCATGGGATAGAAGTTTCGCGAAAGCATATAAAGGCTTCTTTGTCGCCAACATTTCTTTCGACAGAGAAAAAAGGAAAATACGCAAAAGCGCATGAAATCCTACATCGGCATCCGTGCACGGGATATCGTATTTTCTTCCGAAGGGAAGCGGTTGCATATGCAATGAGACGGACAACCGAAGCAATGACTTCATTTCCTTCTAGACTTCACAAACCAGTAGGCAAGAATACCATAGCCTCAGGGAAAGATAGAAGCAACTGAGTCCCCTTGGAACTTGCCATCACGGAGTGCTGTTTTGTTTGCGTCATTTGGATTCTTATTTTCTTTTCCTATCGTTTCCAAGTTGCTGAGCACGAAGATTTTACTTCGATTTTTACCCCCGTTATCAGCATTCCCTGCTGTGGGATCAGAAGCCAACACATGGTTCCAAAAAAAGAGGTATTTGGTTCATTTTTATGACGAGCTGTTCCTAGTTTTCATAGATGTACATTTCTNCCAAGTTGCTGAGCACGAAGATTTTACTTCGATTTTTACCCCCGTTATCAGCATTCCCTGCTGTGGGATCAGAAGCCAACACATGGTTCCAAAAAAAGAGGTATTTGGTTCATTTTTATGACGAGCTGTTCCTAGTTTTCATAGATGTACATTTCTGCTGAAACGGGTTAGTTAGAATTGAGCAAGAATGATATGATGCTCAATTTGATAACTTTATTTAATTTCACTGATTACCAAAGAAATCGCCGAAAAAAGTTCAGTTTTATTCCACTGAAAAACTGCAAATGATATTTTCGGCGTTTTAACTATTGTAATGAGTTTGTAAGAATGTGCTACGATACAAGCAAGGTTTTACGCAAATGCTCTCAGCAGGTTAAGAATCCCTGATTAGAGGGAGATTGGGAATGGCTAGGATTGCTTGATACATTCAGAGGAAGTATATTTTCGTAAGGCGTAATCGGTATAACGCGACCCCCCTCCTACTTTCGCCGATCCGACAATGAACGTAAAATAATATAAATAGAAGGGAGGATAAGTGGTTTTAGGGACTCATTCTTCACACGAACGATACGTGACAGTAAACAATAAGTTGAAAAGGCAGCTCGAAGGTGTGGCTTTTACACTCCATACCACACACCGAAGTACGGCTTACAAGGCGTATATGTAGATTAAATTCGATGGTGAAAAGATTGGCATTATCTATTCGTCCTTAATGAACGTTTTTGCGTAACGTTTGATTCTTACGCAGCGACTATGCATGTAAAGCGTGAAGCGTTGCCGTCATTCTGTATAGCTACGGTACTTTTATAATTATAATTTTGATTTCCGATATACTTTTATGACTAACATTACATCAATGAAACTGATATACCGCAATTATTACCGCATCACTTTTGTACGTTCCTTTATTTTCATTTAGGACTTTTTTTATCACTTCCTTAAGCGCTTTTCACTGTCTTACTTCCTGCTAAATTTTAGTTTTGGGCCAATTCTGATATTTAAATTTACTAAACTTCCTTTTCTCTATGATTTAGAGTTTATCTGCAGAATGTGAAACTTTTTAAGCCCAGGAGAGAAATTCATAGGCAGGATTAAATAAATAGAGAAATTGATTTAGCCAGTTCTTACCAAGAAATAACAGCAGTTTAAAATCGGCAAGTGAAAATGAAGGATCATTTATCGCTTGCGAATTGATTGGAGTAGATGATTGAAAATCCGTCGATACATATTATATTCTAGGAACTCGACACATATTTCTGGGAAAATATTTTTATTCCGCTTATAATTCATGTTTAATAGATTATTGTCTTACAGATAGAGAAAACCTTATGGTAATCAGACGCAGAGTTAGGTGTAGAAACAGGGAAACTGAGACTTGGAGTACGTGATACTATAGCCGTTATTATGACGTGCGAACTTTTCACACAACCTTTGACGTGCGGTCTGAGAAACCGCAAATATTTTAATATTTAAGGATTGACTGAATGATGCTTTAAACGACATTTTTTAAGTTTTCAATATGTCATCAGTTATCCACCAATTTCGATTTTATTTTACTTTTATGCTCATAACAATAAATTTCCAAGAAGAGAATGAAGCAATTGAAGTGATGAAGAAAGTATGTAATGTAGAATGAGTCAAGTGTAGATTTCAACCTCCGATGTTCACTTTCTCATACAGAGTCGAACTGAGGACTATTCTAAAAACTGCAGCAGTTAAATTGCCGTAGCTAGGGATTGAACCTGTCTGCGTGCCAGACAACCACCTTAACTACTACGTCGTCGAGGCCACATATATAAACAATATAAATCATAAAAATCGCTAATTATCTCTAAAAATCAATTTTTTCGGCCTCAACTATGTTGTAGCTCTCCATGATGAGAGAAGAGCAAAAAACCTTTACATTACAACACAGAATTTTAATCCTCCAAATCTTACGCTTCGACCAATATTAATATGGTAAAGTGAAACAATTATATTTAATCCTCCCATATTATTTATTAGTAATAATTTAAGTAAATTCACTCTGTCAATGGCAAGAATTCAGAATGAATTTTACGTTTAACTCGTTTTTGAAGATGGAACTGAATTTCCCTTAAGAAATAATTCAATCGTTCTAGTTCCAGTTTCTCTTTCAACATTAGCCAGAAGTAATAAATGCAGATAAAAACAACAACCTCGGAACCATAAATTGCGTTGAGAATGGAAGACAAAGCGTTATTGCCCAATTCATTCTCTTCCATCTCTCGTCTACGAGATAACTTTTCTTACTTCCTTTTCTATTTTTGCCTGCCGTCCTCTTTCGGAAAATTCTTCTTTTCTTCTTTCTCCGGTTCGAACTGTTTAAATATTTAGCCGAGCATCTCTCGACTCAAGGAGGCGTATAAACCGAGGCGAAGGAAGGATTGGCAGAGGGGTTCGCAGGGTGGGATAGGTTGGATAGAGAAAGAGGTGGAGATGCTTTTTTTCCTTCTCCTCGAGGGAAACAATGTGTCGGATGGACCGAAGATATATGAAGGTGCTTGTATGAAGAGATAGCGACGTGAGAAATGGTAAGGGAGAAGTGTCAGGGAGTGTGTGCCAAGTTAATTTTTAAACCCCATATTCTACTTCCATAGTTATTTATGAATTTCTGAAGTGTGGCTGCGAGCTGAAATTCACACGCTTCTGCGAAGTTTGTTGGAAGAAAGGATGGTCCAAGCTGTCTGATTGCCAGATGAATTTAGTATGATGACGAATTTATGCGGAATTTTATTCTTGAAATAGTGCAATTTGTTTGATTTTCACCGTGGATACTTAAAACTCATTATGACGTGATGAAATGTATACGGCAACGATATTATTAAACGTGCAATGTTATTATTCGAAAAATATAAATAGAATGGAAAAGTAGCACGCAAAAGAATCAGTTTTAAAACCTTAGAAAATATTTAAAATATTCCCTTGCTTATAAATTACTTTTCAGGAGCTCAAACGATTCCTTAATATTTTTTTTTTATGCTGACGTATTTTCTCCTATAGCAACAAGATGAAGGTTACCGAATCGCAGGTTACTAATGTTTTCATTGCTGCAGTAAACTAAATATTCAAAAGCAACCACATTTACACACACAATGAATATTTTACCCTCGAATAGGACGTGATTTCTAGGGGTAGACACAAAGACTTCTGCCACCTCAGTTCCTTCAAAACTGTCCCTCTCACTCACCTCAGGACCCTGGTTGCCCTCTTAAAGCACATAAACTTAAATCAAAAACAAATATTTCTTAGGAGTTATAGGTAATTTTATTGAGAAAACTTTTTCTCTATAAGACAGTCATGGAAACTGAGAAGCATTACGAGCTGATATGATCAAAATTATTGCTCTTATGATTCGATTTATTACAATCTTCACTTGTACATAGCTTAATCAGGAATATGCTAAGTGAGCAAAATAAAAATTAAACTTTTTCGAAAGGAATCTTCTTCAAACAGAATAAGAAGCAATGCGGTGCGTCCCTCTTATAGGATGCATGGGATAGAAGTTTCGCGAAAGCATATAAAGGCTTCTTTGTCGCCAACATTTCTTTCGACAGAGAAAAAAGGAAAATACGCAAAAGCGCATGAAATCCTACATCGGCATCCGTGCACGGGATATCGTATTTTCTTCCGAAGGGAAGCGGTTGCATATGCAATGAGACGGACAACCGAAGCAATGTGGGATCAGAAGCCAACACATGGTTCCAAAAAAAGAGGTATTTGGTTCATTTTTATGACGAGCTGTTCCTAGTTTTCATAGATGTACATTTCTGCTGAAACGGGTTAGTTAGAATTGAGCAAGAATGATATGATGCTCAATTTGATAACTTTATTTAATTTCACTGATTACCAAAGAAATCGCCGAAAAAAGTTCAGTTTTATTCCACTGAAAAACTGCAAATGATATTTTCGGCGTTTTAACTATTGTAATGAGTTTGTAAGAATGTGCTACGATACAAGCAAGGTTTTACGCAAATGCTCTCAGCAGGTTAAGAATCCCTGATTAGAGGGAGATTGGGAATGGCTAGGATTGCTTGATACATTCAGAGGAAGTATATTTTCGTAAGGCGTAATCGGTATAACGCGACCCCCCTCCTACTTTCGCCGATCCGACAATGAACGTAAAATAATATAAATAGAAGGGAGGATAAGTGGTTTTAGGGACTCATTCTTCACACGAACGATACGTGACAGTAAACAATAAGTTGAAAAGGCAGCTCGAAGGTGTGGCTTTTACACTCCATACCACACACCGAAGTACGGCTTACAAGGCGTATATGTAGATTAAATTCGATGGTGAAAAGATTGGCATTATCTATTCGTCCTTAATGAACGTTTTTGCGTAACGTTTGATTCTTACGCAGCGACTATGCATGAAAAGCGTGAAGCGTTGCCGTCATTCTGTATAGCTACGGTACTTTTATAATTATAATTTTGATTTCCGATATACTTTTATGACTAACATTACATCATTGAAACTGATATACCGCAATTATTACCGCATCACTTTTGTACGTTCCTTTATTTTCATTTAGGACTTTTTTTATCACTTCCTTAAGCGCTTTTCACTGTCTTACTTCCTGCTAAATTTTAGTTTTGGGCCAATTCTGATATTTAAATTTACTAAACTTCCTTTTNAGAGAAACGAGTGGTAGAGATATGAAGCAATATGAGAAGGAATGGCTTTGGGCTGAAAGAAAATTAACAGGAGGGAGCAAAGGAGATTGTGATGAAGGGGGAAAAGAGAATGAAACAGAGGCAAAGGTGGAGTGCGTAATGAATTCCGAGGCAGAGAAATCTTTGGATGAAAGATGGTGGACTGAATTAGAACGGAGATTTTCAGGTGATGCATTTCCCTGTGAAGATGAATGAACCAAGCTATTGGCGCAATATAATACTTCTCGGAGTTCGAAATAAAGCTAACGAGTCCATTGGGTGTAATTTAAACTAGGGCGGAGGAAGTACTAATATGCGTGATTATTAATAATGCTGGAACATTTTCGATTTTCACTCTAATATTTCTGTCTAAGCTGGGGTCCAATTGTCTCCAACCCAACGACTCAACTAAAAAATATCCCTCATTTTTCGTTCGTCGTTCAATAAAATGTTCCCAGACAGGGAAGTGTTGGGTACGGACCGTGGGACTTGCCATTTACTGATAAAATATTATTCCCTGGCAGTAAAAATGCTGGCAGATTAGAATATCAAATCTGGAAATATCAAGTATAGTTCCATCCCCTTAAGCAGCATGGGGAAAGATGAGTTCTTGAGTTGCGTGCCTCCTATAAATGAATAATTTTACTGCATTTTCATATATTATTCAGATTATTTCGTTGAACGTCACGTAAGGTATATAAAAAGCCGATTAACTTAAAACATAAATTTAAAATATTTTGCAAAATCGTAGTTGCTTCATTACATCAAAAAACTGGTGCTTTAAGTAATACCTAAGTCAAACTTGCCATGTTAACTTAATCTATTATATTGTGTCAATGATTTTGGATTCTCAAATCCTTTCAGACGATTTCATTTTATCATTTATAATATCCCCCTCTCTTTACGAAAACTATTTAACTAACTAAACCTATATTGTATCCACCATTGAATTACGAGATGCATGAGGATATGAAATTGTGATTCGGTCTTCTTAAATTCCTAAAGAAAATACTCGGAATGAGTAAATATTGGGTGGTATTCCTGGGACTCTCTTAATGCTATGTACGTGCAAGGCGTAAATGAAGCCACGTCTATTTTTATTTTAATAAGATATTAGTCTATGCCTTTCATGAAATGACAAATGAAACTTTTTCACACAAATATATTTTATTCAAGTTGTCTAATCAACATATCTACGGATTTGTGTGCATCCTCTCATCAACAAACATTCCTTAAATAACTGCACAAAAGACTACTCCCAGTGAAACTCCATACCATTAGGACATTAACAGCGAGCATATATTTCTAACGCTTCCTTAAATGCTGCTCTCTTCTCATTTACGTGCTTTATTAAAAATTAAATACTTGAATTATTTACTACTTAAAAATTGCTCCGTCCCTAAGACTGCGTGCCACAAGTTAAGGGATAGAAGAAAATATAACCCTTTATAGAAACTAGACAACTCTAAACAAGAATCCATTCTCTACGCAGGTGTAGTTGGCTTCCTCTGTTCCTAAATTTGATATACTTGGAAACGACTTACTTTTAAATATACGTATTTGGTTATTTGCGTAAATCGCGAAATGTTCACGTATATGTCTCAAACGCCTCCAAAGTCAACAGTAGACCAAAAATGTATTAATTTTATCAGTTTCTGAAAAATTAAGAAGATGTGCTATTTTACGAAATAGAACGCCAATTCCTAGTTTTTGTCGCATTTTTTCTTTCAGACAATGTGTAGCGGAATCTAAGAGTGCAAACAAAGGATGGTCTCACTTTATTATCGGCACTTCGAAATTTTATGACCTAGAGGAGCGAAAGAATTTTTTTTCTGCTGAGACATTGTCCTTTTTAGTCGCCAATTTCCGAAAAAAATGTTTCTTTTGGGGACAGCTCGGCATATTTCTCACCAGATAAGATTTTGCGGAAGAGGAAGAGTTGTTTTATAGCCTAATGCCATCGTCTACAAAATTTGCTGAATCTAATTTTACGATTTGCTTTTGTTCTTCGAGCGATGACGTAGCCGTGAAAGTAGACAATCCCGCCATTGTATTTCATTGATATGATCACATTTAATATCTTAAACATAAACCAGCTTCACAAAATAAGTAAATATAGAATGTTTTATTTTTCGCCTTTCTCGATCATGAATTCTCACAAAACGTCGCCTCTTACAGTAAATTATACAAATCAACTATTTCAGTTATTTAATTTTGGAAATAAATAAAAATTAAACTTTTTCGAAAGGAATCTTCTTCAAACAGAATAAGAAGCAATGCGGTGCGTCCCTCTTATAGGATGCATGGGATAGAAGTTTCGCGAAAGCATATAAAGGCTTCTTTGTCGCCAACATTTCTTTCGACAGAGAANATCGCCTGATATGTTTCGTCACACCCGTAGCTTAAATGGAGGTAAAGCCCGATTGATTTAGACCAGGTTTTAGTAGGTTTACCTTAACCACCAATTAAGATAAGATCATGCAATACCCATTGCGGGGAACACATTTTGCGTATAACTACGAAATGTATCAGAGCGTTAATAATACCCCAAGGTAAACTGTATCAACGTCAAAATAAATGTGGCAAACATGATGATGAGCCACTCGTAAAAACATCTACGACCCAAAGATTAAATGGGAATTTAGTATGCTTTTTTTCCGCACTTCCTCTCGAAAGTTCCACATACATACTCCAACGGTCATAACTAATGTCAAATCCAGTTACTCTCAAATGAGTCATAATACGGACTTAAGTTGATGAATTTTGAAAGTAGAATTTTATTTTCTGCCGCTGGAAAAGGGGTCGTCGAATGTTCAAAGAATGACTAAGTAAAGAAACACTCCTCTCCACCGTGGAACCGTAACTCACTTTCATCCTTTACAAATAAAAATTCTCAATTACGCCTACAAAAATATACCTCATTTCCTTATTCTTCACCAACTAGGCTGGTCACAGAGTACATCATTGACCGACGCACCAACCATGGATAGCTCTCGTAACCATATTTATTATTTCGTTTTCTACCCTCCTAATGCGCCACCCTTTCAATGTCTTGCCGCCCCACTCTAAAAACAAACCTTTTTATCTTTTCATTTCCTCCGACAAGTCTTATTCCCCCTCCTCTCACCATTTCCGCCCTCCCTCTCTTCGACATGGGAGCCCAACAGGATGGGACGAATGACGAGGGTTGGCCGAGCTTTTCGTGGATAATTTGATTGGAAGACCCAAAAAACCGCCGCATCCCTCACCCGTCGTCATTTCATGTGCTCCACAGAAACCTTCTTTTCCTTCATTTTCCCCATTTCAATCCCTCCCCACCATTCTCCTACTCCCTTTTTACCACTTTACTCTCCTTATTTCAACCATGAATTTTTACTCTCCGGAGCCGGAGGTTTATTCCCGTGGACGCACGCCTAGATTTTCTCAACCTCTTTCCGAATTCCGCATGCACTTTTGCGAAGTCCATCGGATTGCGTATTGTCTTTCCGGTTCAACTGAAGCACTATCGCAGGCTATTTTTAAACATGCTTCTTCGCTTTCGGCGAAATTGTTGCAGAAAAAGACTCGTTTTACATTTATACCCTAGTAAATTATAGAAGGATTAATCCAAGTTCACTCTCGCAGACTCGGGGACTTACGTAATGCCCAATGTATTTTCTATTTCAACAATTCAAATATGTTATTTTTTAAGCATGGAGTATGTATAATTGTAGTGGAATTTTACTCTATGACCATTGATCAAATCAATTTATTAGCGCAAGTGAATGAACTAAAGATATTTATGCATCTACTCATTCAAGTGAAATATCAGGCATCGGTAAACTGATTACTTACCCTCAAATTTCTTCAAAAATGTTGACAGATTCATGCCCGATCAGCCGTAAAAAGTAGGGGTGCAGTAATTCCTACTCAACAGATATATTCTTCACTGGCGCAGAGAGAGAAATGTTTTATGCTGCTGTGCATGTGCCTCCTGAGAAGTCATAACATGGTAGAATTTAAAGGGAAAGGATAAGGTATTTACTTTGCACATAGGTGTGAACCGTAAAACCCTAGGTTCAACCTATGGTAGAACTTGTTGGAAATTAAGGTATTGGGAAATATTTTATTGCAATCAGCGTAAGACTTGTTATAGTTAATTAAGCGTATATGCGAGTAGTACTTAAGGGTATATGATGAACCTCCCACACCTGGTACAATAACGGAGCAAAAGTAATGGGAGTGCAAGGCGTAAATGAAGCCACATCTATTTTATTTTAATAAGATATTAGTCTATGCCTTTCATGAAATGACAAATAATTCTTTTTCACACAAATATATTTTATTCAAGTTGTCTAATCAACATATCTACGGATTTGTGTGCATCCTCTCATCAACAAACATTCCTTAAATAACTGCACAAAAGACTACTCCCAGTGAAACTCCATACCATTAGGACATTACCAGTGAGCATATATTTCTAACGCTTCCTTAAATGCTGCTCTCTTCTCATTTACGTGCTAATCACATAGATTTAGCCACGCAAATATCGATATTCCGACTGAAGCACTCATTTAACATCAAGTATTCTCCTTAATGAACAGTTTATGTCCGGTATTCCTTTACAATACAACTTGAATGAAACGAATCGAATGATCATTCACATGATATCAATCTTAGACAGCTTAACCTTTTGGAAAGCACACAACATTGATGCAGGTTACTGTAAAGGTGAACTGATGAAAGAAAGACCGGCTGATTCCCCAAACTTTATTCTGAGACGAAGATCTTCCATAAAGGAAATTCCTCTGTATGTGAAAATAGTCTTCGCAGAATAAAACTTGCGGAAATTTTCAAATATTTCTCCCATTCTATAATACGTTAATTCTCTTCATATCATAATTATGCAAAATATTTCACCTATTAAGCGCCCCTGCTTTCATAAGAAAATCTCACAATCCTTGGAATGTAATATTTCCTAAATTAATCAATTAAAAAAGTTTAGCAATGAGAAAAAGTTACCATTACACCTTTGGGTAACCGCTATCTTGCCTAACCACGGTTACGCACTTAGTTTAAGTGTTGCCCAGCGTCACCCTTCCAAAATCGCCCAAGTCATCCTCAACAGCGGATGAACCACGCCCTTAAACTGTACTTCTGAGACTCCTCAATTCTCCATTCAAAGGCATCCCTCATCCATTTCTGCCCGACTTTCCTCTCTCATATCCCTCCCCTTAAAAACCTTCCAGGCCATCCCAAAGATCAACGTATCCCCTATCTCACCCGCCGGACACCACCCCTGAAAAAGGCAAGCCCGCCGCTTCCCTTCTTTCTGGAATCCCTCCTCCTGATAACTCCCCACCCTCCAAGCATCCCCCGCACCCGGGAAAAACCCCGCACCATCCTCTCTGTTCACCCAATCTCCAAAACATGAGGGACCAGCCGCTTCATCTGGAACCTTTTCACGGTGGTTTGACTCTGCTGCGGGAAAGAAAAGAAATAAAGAGGAGAAAGTAAGACGAGGAGAATGAGGGAGAGAGAGAGAATGGTTGAAGGATGCGAAGAAAGAGAATTGGAGGAAGGGAAGATCGGCCCGAAAAGCGCCCCAGGCGGTTGAAGCTACTTAGGGATTGTATATAAAGTTAAATTAATCAGAGGGGAAAGGCGTGCCGGAATAGGATGAAAAAGGAAGTAAATCGAACGGAATGAGACGTGGTTTATAGAAAAAGATGATCAAGAGGCATTTTCCGAGAAAGACAATATTTTCGGCGTGGGGAAAAAGAAGGGGATCAATTTATTAGTGAGTTTGGGCTTCAATTTTGATTTGGGAGATCTAATTTATGATGGTGCCAGTTCATAGAGTACCTGCTGTACCGCTTCATTCAGAATACCGTATTTCTCAACTCCTCCGGTTTCCGTGCAATGGTTCACAGGCACAAACTAATACTTTGCGGCACAATATACCATATGTTTGTTGGTCTCTTTTGCGCTATTCAAATTGACACACAAAATAGATTATTGTCATACTTCGTAAAAGAATCCATGGGCTTATTAAAGTATTTAAGAAAAGAAAGCGCACTTGTAATGTAAAACTAGAAACTCGTGGCACTCGTGTCTATTGTATTATAGTAGTGTGTTCGAGAAGCACTAAAAGTTTAACATCGGCACAATGTTAGGGGGAGTACATTTCAAAATTTTAACGAGTTAATTCCATTTAGGGAGATGCATTGCTTTAGTTTTGATTCCAATGCGGAATGATAGGGAGTTATGAAGGGATTCGGAGAGAAACGAGTGGTAGAGATATGAAGCAATATGAGAAGGAATGGCTTTGGGCTGAAAGAAAATTAACATGAGGGAGCAAAGGAGATTGTAATGAAGGGGGAAAAGAGAATGAAACGGAGGCAAAGGTGGAGTGCGTAATGAATTCGGAGGCAGAGAAATCTTTGGATGAAAGATGGTGGACTGAATTAGAACGGAGATTTTGAGGTGATGCATTTCCTTGTGAAGATGAATGAACCAAGCTATTGGCGCAATATAATACTTCTTGGAGTTCGAAATAAAGCTAACGAGTCCAATGGGTGTAATTTAAACTAGGGCGGAGGAAGTACTAATATGCGTGATTATTAATAATGCTGGAACATTTTCGATTTTCACTCTAATATTTCTGTCTAAGCTGGGGTCCAATTGTCTCCAACCCAACGACTCAACTAAAAAATATCCCTCATTTTTCGTTCGTCGTTCAATAAAATGTTCCCAGACAGGGAAGTGTTGGGTACGGACCGTGGGACTTGCCATTTACTGATAAAATATTATTCCCTGGCAGTAAAAATGCTGGCAGATTAGAATATCAAATCTGGAAATATCAAGTATAGTTCCATCCCCTTAAGCAGCATGGGGAAAGATGAGTTCTTGAGTTGCGTGCCTCCTATAAATTAATACTTTTACTGCATTTTCATATATTATTCAGATTATTTCGTTGAACGTCAGGTAAGGTATATAAAAAGCCGATTAACTTAAAACATAATTTTAAAATATTTTGCAAAATCGTAGTTGCTTCATTACATCAAAAAACTGGTGCTTTAAGTAATACCTAAGTCAAACTTGCCATGTTAACTTAATCTATTATATTGTGTCAATGATTTTGGATTCTCAAATCCTTTCAGACGATTTCATTTTATCATTTATAATATCCCCCTCTCTTTACGAAAAATATTTAACTAACTAAACCTATATTGTATCCACCATTGAATTACGAGATGCATGAGGATATGAAATTGTGATTCGGTCTTCTTAAATTCCTAAAGAAAATACTCGGAATGAGTAAATATTGGGTGGTATTCCTGGGACTCTCTTAATGCTATGTACGGACCCGCAAGGATTCAAAACCCATGATATAACATCTGATATATATATAATCCATATTCGTATATTTGGATATATTGTCTGAACCTCCCACACCTGGTACAATAACGGAGCAAAAGTAATGGGAGTGCAAGGCGTAAATGAAGCCACATCTATTTTATTTTAATAAGATATTAGTCTATGCCTTTCATGAAATGACAAATAATTCTTTTTCACACAAATATATTTTATTCAAGTTGTCTAATCAACATATCTACGGATTTGTGTGCATCCTCTCATCAACAAACATTACTTAAATAACTGCACAAAAGACTACTCCCAGTGAAACTCCATACCATTAGGACATTAACAGTGAGCATATATTTCTAACGCTTCCTTAAATGCTGCTCTCTTCTCATTTACGTGCTAATCACATAGATTTAGCCACGCAAATATCGATATTCCGACTGAAGCACTCATTTAACATCAAGTATTCTCCTTAATGAACAGTTTATGTCCGGTATTCCTTTACAATACAACTTGAATGAAACGAATCGAATGATCATTCACATGATATCAATCTTAGACAGCTTAACCTTTTGGAAAGCACACAACATTGATGCAGGTTACTGTAAAGGTGAACTGATGAAAGAAAGACCGGCTGATTCCACAAACTTTATTCTGAGACGAAGATCTTCCATAAAGGAAANCCTTTCAGGAGACTATGTGGACAAGAGCAAACCTTTTAGTGGAAAATTTCCTATCCAACATTCTTTAAGATTCGATTTCTTTAAACGCAGAATTGTGGCCTGAGCAAAGTCGACACACGCATTTTTTGTCGGTTCCGCCCATCGTGTAACTTCGGAATATCGCAGTACCTCGATATCAATGTCGTAAGTGAATGTTGAAAAAGGAAACCTGAATTAACTCTAGTAACAATTTTTTCATCCAAGGAGTACTTCTAACACAGCAAGCACTCGTAATGGATTACTTTCCGATAAAGGGCAATTTCTTATTATTTTAAGTATGAACTCCCAGTCTATTGCCATAGATTGTCTATCTCCAGATTTTAATGAACTATAATATATGCTAATTATATGCAGTCATTTCCCAAAATATTCCAACAAAAATTGTATTTCTAGCTATACCTTGTAATAAATATTTCTTCTGTCACGTTCCCCTGTTAAAATCATTCTATTTTTATGTTATTAAATTACTATCTCTTCAATAAATTTCTTCGACATCATAAAATTAAATCATATTAAATCTCTAAAAAGGTCTTGCATTTTGAAAATTCTTACAATTATTTGAAATTAAAAATCTAACGCTTCTGATTCCGATCTATTCCCTCAGTAACAAGGGTAAATGTGGAAAATAAAAGTAGGTGGGAAAGAAAATTAAGTTCTGTGAAATAAATACAAATATCTCATTTCTTTCTTGTTTATTAAACATTATAATTCATAAAATACGGAGGATTTGACTGATAAAAGGGATTATGCTAAAGACAGATAATTTGAATGACACGCAGTAGAAAATATTACTTAATCCATCGAGCAGAGATTTTACTGACAGTGAGTTTAAATATGTGAACAGAACCTTTCCCAGCACTGAAAAACTACGCTTGTATCATTATAAAGAAACCAAGTTAATCAAAGTATTCAGAATTAAATCAATCGAAGAAGCCTTAACCTTCCAAAGTATTCCACGTAGATTAAAAATGCCTTTAACCGTTGAATTGATAATAGGTTTATAACTACATGATTTAAATCATGTGACATCCTTATGCCTATGTAGAGGTCTAAGAAGAGTAAGCAGCAAGCACTCGTAATTTCGTTATTTTTTAAATAAATCCATACACGTTCCATTAAAGAATTTATTTCCTCTGCTGGAGTTTTTTACTATGATTACCGAGTTACACCATGCTTGATCATCATATTGAGAAATGATTCTGTCACAATGTGCGCTAACGACGCCGATGTAACAGAATATAGTTGGAGATTATTACATCGCGTCAGGCGGTTTCCCAAACTGGTTGTTTATTCTCAATTTTCCATGCCTGCCTTTCTTGTTCAGGGAGATTGATGCGTTTTCCAGAATTACTGCCGGTCATTTTAATAGGAGGGGATTTTTATTGGGGGCGAGGGCGAGCAGCCTCGTCGCGTGTCAATCGTCATTTTATCCGCAGCTCTTTTGTTTGTCCACCCATCCTCCGTCTCCTCTGGCGATTCACAGTTCCGTGGCATTGTAATCTTCAAAGATGTCATTGGAATGGTGATTAATTCTTTACAGCGTACATTTCCGTTGTGAATGTCTTGACTTCGTCTTCTCTTCCTGGAAAAATTCTTCCAGCTAATGTGTGGGAATTTGGGTGAAATTAACATACTAAATAGCTGGATGATAGTTCTCTTGACATATCTCACGGTGAAAATATCAGAAGAGTTCTCTTTTTCTTACGAGCTTTAGTGTAATCCTACTGAAAACGCCCTTGTAATCTAAAATTTGCAGTGCTAACTATTTGGAACTCATGTTTGTAATTATACCAGTTATGGTATAAAAAAATTTATCAAGAATAAACGGGGAAAATTAAAAAAAAACTAGGAGAAAGAGCAGTTTCCTAGCTGTGAAATATAGAACAGCCTGTTTTCAGCAGGTCGATAGAACAAAAAAGTACAACGCATTAACATAATTGTTATGTGCGTAACAGCGTATCGGTTTCTACATAATGGATCCCGGATCCGATTTTCTATAGAGAAAATGGGCATCATCCGATAATATGAGGCGAATGGACATTTATTGGTAAATATTCCAATCTTCCATCGTTTGAATTAGTGTTTCATGAACTTTTGTACTTCATGCCACTCTCACTATTGCTTTGAGGCACATTTAATTACACATTTCTTAATTTCAGTATAAAGCCAAATTGTAGAGAAGGAACCACGTGGTGTTGGATGACACATTTCTTATCCGTCACATGCATCTGCACGACAAAGATCCTTTAAACGATGACATAACTTGAAAGTTTAAGCGCTTAATCTTAACAATTAAATGCTCCAAAAGGTTTGCGGCACGCCCAGAGCATATATGTGGCGGAGAACAACCGGTAAAATAAGTTAATTGAATAGCGAAATAAATATTAGTAAGACAACTATGACGACAATAAACAACGAATTGAGGTAGATATTAGATTCTGCCCATGAAATTACTTGTTTGAGTTAATATAAAACTTAAGTATCTATGAAGTATTCTTTAACATGTAAGATGCATTTTTACTATTGCGATTCTTTGGTAACATTTCTTGCATTAATAACCTCTGCTGATCTTAGTCTGTTCTTCTCAATAATATTACACTGCCACCTCGGTGTATAATAATAAGTGTTACCGGGTAATTCACGAGGGAATACGGTAGATATAGCCGGAAATTGATAAAGTTCGTGAGAAGTTTACCAATGTTTCGGATCACCACATATCGGCGAGTATAAAAAATCTTCCGTTGCAGGACACCCTTGATGCCTGACAGGTCCCTCATTCCCTATCTCGTAGGCAATTTTTATCTACATCTCCGTCTAATTCTACGCATTACAGTTAAGCTCTGCAGGTTTTCCCTAATCGTGAGGCTTAATGGGTTTCAGTTGGTGGGTTAATTTAACCAGGTTCCGTAAGGGTTTTCCGATGGTAGTGGGTAGTGCGGGCTTGGTCCGCTGGTTTTAATGCGTGAGGGACGGATAGGAAATTAGGAGTAGCCTCCCCAGCCTTATTGGAGGAGTACGTTGCTCAGGGTGGAAAGGTAGGAAATGAGAATTCTAAGGAGGGTGTGTTCTTTCGGGGGAAACGTTGAAAAATTCAAACCTCCCACTCACGGCTTAATCCATTTTATCGGACAGGAGTATTTTTCGGATATTAATGACTTCATTGCGGTAGCCACCGCTATTCTGATGAGCGTTGGACAAGAAATATGATCGATTCTTCTCCTCATTATCTTTGACAGTAGCCAGGATTGTAATTATTATATGTCTGCCGTACCCCCGTGTATCACTTCATGGTTCTAATCAGAACCTAAGTTTTCAGGAAATTAGCGAGCGAGCGAGAATTGTCTTTACACGATATTATATTTCCTTATGTAAAAATCCGATTTTTATTTTTTATTTTAGGGATGACCATAAGAAATGATATTTCTAAAGATGTAACCACTCACAGTGTAGTTCGCATGTACGACCGCATGCCTTTCAGGAGACTATGTGGACAAGAGCAAACCTTTTAGTGGAAAATTTCCTATCCAACATTCTTTAAGATTCGATTTCTTTAAACGCAGAATTGTGGCCTGAGCAAAGTCGATACACGCATTTTTTGTCGGTTCCGCCCATCGTGTAACTTCGGAATATCGCAGTACCTCGATATCAATGTCGTAAGTGAATGTTGAAAAAGGAAACCTGAATTAACTCTAGTAACAATTTTTTCATCCAAGGAGTACTTCTAACACATGTTGCTGGAAAATATTAGAAATAAAATTATATAAAAGTTATTATATAACTCAAATGATTATTTAATTATCTTCCTGATTGTAAAATTACTATAACTTCCGCATTAGGTAGGTACGGGATTAATTGCTTTAATTTCAACGGGAAAATAGGAGGTTGCTTCCATAAAGACAGATAATTTGAATGACACGCAGTAGAAAATATTACTTAATCCATCGAGCAGAGATTTTACTGACAGTGAGTTTAAATATGTGAACAGAACCTTTCCCAGCACTGAAAAACTACGCTTGTATCATTATAAAGAAACCAAGTTAATCAAAGTATTCAGAATTAAATCAATCGAAGAAGCCTTAACCTTCCAAAGTATTCCACGTAGATTAAAAATGCCTTTAACCGTTGAATTGATAATAGGTTTATAACTACATGATTTAAATCATGTGACATCCTTATGCCTATGTAGAGGTCTAAGAAGAGTAAGCAGCAAGCACTCGTAATTTCGTTATTTTTTAAATAAATCCATACACGTTCCATTAAAGAATTTATTTCCTCTGCTGGAGTTTTTTACTATGATTACCGAGTTACACCATGCTTGATCATCATATTGAGAAATGATTCTGTCACAATGTGCGCTAACGACGCCGATGTAACAGAATATAGTTGGAGATTATTACATCGCGTCAGGCGGTTTCCCAAACTGGTTGTTTATTCTCAATTTTCCATGCCTGCCTTTCTTGTTCAGGGAGATTGATGCGTTTTCCTGAATTACTGCCGGTCATTTTAATAGGAGGGGATTTTTATTGGGGGCGAGGGCGAGCAGCCTCGTCGCGTGTCAATCGTCATTTTATCCGCAGCTCTTTTGTTTGTCCACCCATCCTCCGTCTCCTCTGGCGATTCACAGTTCCGTGGCATTGTAATCTTCAAAGATGTCATTGGAATGGTGATTAATTCTTTACAGCGTACATNGTACATACATTATAGTTATAGCGTAAGTACACTGGTAGTTATAGCGTAAAACACACGCATTCAATATATAATTTAAATATCATTTCAATACGTAATGCAAGTGTATTATTAATTCCGTAGAATAATTATGTTATTGAAATAAAAATTCAAGATAGGCGCGCCTTTTGATAATGAATTCTCAGAATTCTCATTGTTCACGTTACATTTTTCAAATGCAATAGTGGTTGCTTTGAGAGGATGAAATTTAGTAGTCCTATATATTGCTAGTTTCTTTTAATTTAAGACATCTGTATCTTATTCAAAAAATGGAATAAATCGACATTTTATTCCAAGAGCACAATAGTATAGTCGACATTAAGGAAAAATTACTAGCTTACGTATCATGTAAAATGCTGCATAAATTACATGCTTATGGTAAGATGATATTAAATATTTTTTTAAATTTTGATGGCGTTCTACTGTTCCATATCACTGATGACGAATACTTCCTTATACTAAAACTCCTGAGACCAGACGAATAATTATTTCTTGGAATAAACTTCTGCTGAGATGTTAAGTCCTGAATGTCGGAACAATCTCGACTCAGAAGCCTTTTAATATTCTAATCTCAAGTCTCCGCATTATTATCAACCTTTCCCGTATTTTCCTTCTAGAGATGAATCTTCCTTCTAAATAATAGACGACCGGAAGACCCTTGTTTTACGTCAAGGGAATTTCTGATAAAAAGGCAAGAAATTGATTTCTTTTTCTTCCTATGTCAAGAGAGTCCATACAAAAACTTTAAGCTGTATGCTTTCTCTACTGAACCTTTTCAGCGGAAGTTTCTTCGAAGATTTTCGATTTTTTGTTTTAATTATCAATTTCAAAATAAAATATCGATAGAAGAATTGTTATGAATTGTGAGAAGATAGTATTATCTTCTAAAGTTTCATTTTTGTCTAGTTTCTACAAAAAGATTCAATTCATCCGCCCAATTTTAGAACTTCTTAAAGACACTAATCTAGTAAGGTGTCACAGGAGAGATGAAATGGATTATCGAACTATTCTCTGAAACCTGGATTTATTCTTATTTAATTTAAACTTTAATGTTGAGGGTTGGTGTCTGAAGCGGTGCTACAATGTAAGATTAAGTCGGTGTGCAACATTGCTGTGAACGTAAGAGTAAATAGGTTGGCTAGCTTCGAAATGAAAAAGTATGTGTATTACGAGTGCGCATGAAACGAACATTAAGGTCTCAAAGCTATTTTTCTATGAAAAATAGACCGTGCATTCATTCGATTACTCTGAGATAATTAGTAATTTTTGGTGACGCTGACAATCAACTTGTAATGACATGGTAGCCGTTTAATTATCCCGATTGTTATAAAGTTAATTCCCTTCAATTTTAAATCTTATGGACATAATTCATTAGTAATTTTGCGTTAGAATGAGTATCCAGCGGCCAATAGGTCGTCATGATATCCCCCCTTTCAAACTGCAACGTAATTACGCAAAAGAAATACGTTCCGGAACCACAATTCGCCCCGCAAAAAAAGGCAAGAAGGACGCCCAACGATCGAAAATGACCCACGCAAGAAGACGGACGGGAGCATTTTCCATTCCATTTGAAACACGAAGCCATAACCATTTAATCAGCCTCCCCGATACTCCGATCCGCACGAGTGGAGAAAGTTCGATAAAACGAGAAAAAAAAGCGGACGACTGATAAAGAAGAGCCAGAGGAGAGAGGTCCATCTACAAGAATGTCTCTTCTAAAAAAGATACCCATCCCTTCTCGGACAAGGGTCAGCTCCCTTCTCCCCCTGAAGGAAAAAACCCTCCCCCAGGGACCCCATCACTTCCACCGAAAAACTTACCCCTCGTTCGAAAACAACCCACATCAACCCACTTTTTCCCTCCCATTTCTCTCCATGCCACCCTCTAAATGGGTATGCTTTCGATTCTTGTAGTGCGTGCCACTCCAGCCCTTATACACTAGGGGTGGTTCTTCCTCCTCGGGGGTTGGGTCGGGTGGCGGGATCGTGAACCAAACCGAATGGCCACGAGACGGTCAGTGAGGCCAATGAAGACGATGGGAGAGACGGGTCAGAACTCCCTTCCATAAAAGAAGTTACCATTCTCGTACACCGCAGGCTATGGAAGTTTTCCTTCAGTCACCGAAAAGAGACTGGTTTTTCATTTATTATTTGTGGAATTTTTCTCGGCTAAATGTTGGATGGCGTGAGGCCATCGCCCGGTGATGAAGTTAAGGGAGCCTCGAAATATGGTTATATATATTGCCGGCAGGTCGCATGACGGATAAAGCGCGCGTGGGTGTTTCATCCATGATTTATGGTCGAAATGGCCGTGCTTACGTCCGGGGGCAATTATTGCTTTGGATATTTTCGTTGGTCTATAGAGACGCTTAAAAAAGGGCATCCTTTCCGGGAATGTCGTAGAAATTGCTTCTCCGACGTAGTTTTTATTGAGGAAAATTGGGGAAGATCGCTAAAATGTCAGATGCTGACGTGATATTTTTATAGGAGCTAAGGCTAGTATTTGTTTTACACGTGCTTTACTCCTTCGTGATCAAATATCCTAAAGCCATTTATTATAAATAGCACCGTTGATGAGGAGGTGAGTATCTCAAATGCATTCCTGAAAGACTTAAATATGTATTCTGTGAGTTGATCAACCCTATTAAAACAATTCCTTAGAAGTACATTATTTAAACTATGGTCGGTTGACTTGGCATGAGTAGGTACAAACTGAATGTAGGGTAACATCGATGAGGTTTTCGTAAGTTATATAGTTTATTTACAAAAAAATATGTTAAAATGATTGTAGATATTTGATACTAGAGGAGGAGTCAATAGTCAAACATATTTGCAGCTGTAGATTTCATACTAGAAACCAATTATAAAATATAAAATCGCCCCCAAAAGTCACCTGCCAACTAAACTTTTATAACTTACCTAACTGATTTATAATCAAATCATGATGATAAAATTATCATTAATTTATTATTAAAAGAATTTATCATTATTTAACTTTATGATTATCTTTTTGGATCAATATAACCAATATCAAACTGTAATTTTTCAGGTTGTGAATTATTCTGTGTTCACATAAACTTGAGCTAATACATTTTCTTGTTATTAAGTAAATATAGACAAATATTAACAACTGATATGTTTAAAATCAATTTGAGCATTATTAAGCATACAATTTCTGTTAGTTATTACATTTCCTGTCTGAAATCATAAAATCAGATTTCAATGCACTCTCTGGTCGAATAACAAGATATTCATTGTTATTGAAAAATAGTCTTTGATTACGTTTTCTTTCCCTATATTTACTTGTATTTTTATAAGATGACATTGACCACTGATTGCAGAAACACAGATCTCATTGCTCTAGAAAATCTATATATTTAAAAAACAGAGATTGCCTGTACGAACACTAATTTGGATTTTAATAAAAAATGATATAGTGTGGTAGATTCCGTTAGTTTTTTTGTTTTCTATGTTCCCGCTCTTGGCTTACGTTCTGCGTGGCATTCACCCCTTTTTGTACCTCTCATGAAGCTCTCTTTGAGTGCGAAGTAAGTATTCATTTGAATCCACCGATTTTTTATGTTTGTGCTGTTTTTAATATGTCGAATCGTATTTGTTTGCAGTGAAATCAAACACATTATTCAATACCTGTATATAAAATTTAATTAAGTTTAAAATGTATTCTTTATTTGTAGGGATATCTATTGGTTTGATTATACGGAGAAATTTATTTACAAGACATTCCGGCAGTCCGAGAGCCTTCCGTGTCACGTTTTCATATTATTTCGCACTATAATTCTAATTCTATTTTCATTACTACTGATCATTTGATGTTTCGGGAAAGTTCCTCAAGGTCTCACTGAGACAGTGAAGCAACCGGCTAATTAATCAACGAGAAATAGATAATTGGATATAAGTCATTTGAATACCTCAAATTAAGAAACTGGAAATGATACATTCCAAGACCAATTGGCGGAACCAAGATGTATGCTGTGAAGAATTTGATACATCCCTCGGACCATGCATGAATGAAATTATGAATAATAATTGTGACAAATGAAGCGTTTTGTAGTGAAATTGATTGCATAGGCGTCGAAAGGGAATAATTTATCACAAAGTAAAAAAATGTGCTATTTGAAGCTATGATCACCGTCAAAAAAGTTAATAGACGATTTAAAAGTGAAATTCTCAACACTTCATTTCAATAAACAGTATCAGTTCAACTTTTTTACATTACTTTGAGGGGTCACTTACTTGAAGTATCATTTTGTCATGATTCAGTCATTCGAAATTAGTTTAAAAAAATGTATTGTCATTCAAACGCTAACCAATCAGTAACACGCCTTGCCTATTGAACTTTCCCTGGATTTCTTCACGAACTTCAGCTGGTTTAAACAGCACTATTTAGAGGCTCACTCGTTAAAAGCGCATCAGTCCTCTCAAAAATCTTCTTCCTCCCAGGCAGATCGCTCAAAGACGGTTCAGTAAGATGTTCCGTAATAAATATCGAACGTCCCGTGTCGATACTTTCCCCGAATTTTTACTACAATTTTTCATATTCCCCAAGAAATCGATTACATGTCGAAGCAGATGGCTGAGATATGACGCATAGTCTTTGGACCTTCTCAATTTTGCACCCATGGACGATAATTCCCCCGCGTGGAAGGGGACGTGGACTTATTGAATTTCTCGTGGATGTGACGTTCAGTTTAGTACGAGGGCGTCTGCTTCCTTCGAAATTAGATTACATAAAACTGTTTACCGCAATAGGGTCTTGGAAAGAAATTTTCTCACCTATCGAATGTTGAATTTCGTTAAACGAATATTTCGCATAAACAGAAGTTCAGGAGTCGTTATCTACCATGATATCTCAACGTCTACCACGTAATATACCAAACACCTATAAATTAATGGGAATTTTAATGCCAATGACTTAATCTTTCGCCAGTTTTGTATTTCTACGTCATTCGTGGGTTACATATGTCAATATATATAGTCAATAGAATTTTTTGAGAAAAAATTATCTAACAGAGCCTATTCTGCCCAGTAAACCGACTGGGCCGTGATATGATAGTATTTCATCTTGATAATAAATGTAACACTACTTCAAATGTGTGATACCTTCTAGATCAATTTGTAAATTATACATGTATGGTTACGTTACGAGTAGGTGCATGCTAAAATTTTCGCCCTCCGTGCTTATCTTTGGAGATGGATACGCTTGTAGAGGATAGTTCTAGTGGAAACTTTAGACATGTTAACTGAATACTCATCCCTAAACAATTATCTGAAATATAACCATAAAAAGTAAGGTATAAAAAGAATACGAATAAAAATATAAAATATATACTACTATTTTAACTATAAAAAAATGCTCTAAAAATAATGCGCAGATTATAAGTGCTTACATAGCGAAAATGCGTGTAAATCCTTACATAAATGTTATGCTAGAATATCAAAACTGAATTAGATAATAAGCGAATCTAATAATTCACATTCCGAGTGGAAGTGGCAGAGATTTCCCTAAAAAACCTATAGTATAGAATACTCCTAGAAATATGGAATAGGTGGGACATGGATGGAAGACCGCATACTATAGGTTCACAACACTCCACATAGCTTCATATATTCGATTCTGTCTTGAAATGCCTACCTTATACGTCACATTCTAACAGAAAACGTAAAGTAAAGCGTGGGAGGGGGCTACAGGGTGATGAAACTTCTCGCAACTTCCTTGTTTTCCCCATAAATCTTACTCTGGTTGAAACACGAAACACAAGCATCAAATCTTGCTCGAAGTTAGAAAAGTAATAAGGGATGGTTGGTATGGAAAGGACTACAGGTAAGGGGGGGGGGGCGCTGAGGAGGGTGTATTGCAGTCTTGATAAGCAGAAGCGGATTATATGAAATGTTAGATGTATGCTTTCATTCCGATGGTTTATGAAGGTAGAAAGGCAGCTTCAGAAGAAGGATTGTTAATACATGTTCTGATTTGAATTACTACTCGACGCCACTGTGTGTAAGGAAATAATTTTCAGAAAAAAAACACAGGTATTCCACGCTACCACCAAAACCCTCTGAATAGATTAATGGGTATTCAAATTGAACGACGTTTAATGCCAATGTGTATCATTTTATGATGGGAAAGGACTTTCAATCTTTCCTCGTGATTTTAATTGTGTCTTCGCTGAATTTTAATATTTATATTTAGAATGCTTTAAAGTGAGCCACGTTCCAATAAGTTGAGGAACTGAGCCTTGAAGGCTATCAGAATATTAAATAAATATACTAACGAAAAAGTAGTTTTCAATATCACAAGAATAACCCCATATCAGTGGATTTTAATGCAGAAAAACTGGAATATTCTATCACCATAATCTAATAATCTTTTACCACTGGCCGAACTTCGAGGAAATATTGAAGGAAGTGATACAAAACTTTAATTGCCATATTATTAAATTAACAACGACCGATTTCGGCCAAAAATTCATCATCAGTTACAACGATGCGTTTTAGCCGATAACCAGTCGTTGTCAATCAAATCTCGCTGGAATTGGAATTTCTTTTCTTCCTTCTATCAATATGAATGGATCGAAAACTTCTTGTATAAGGAGTTATCTTGTATAAACAGAGAGTCAGAATAGGCGATGTCTACTCTAACGAGATTGAAGTCACATCGGGTATTCCACAGGGTAGCGTTCTAGGGCCACTTCTTTTCTTAATATACATATACGATCTCCTTTACTATTAAAAAAGAATAATTTATGTATGAAATTCTCTTAATAAAGCACAAAAAGGCTAACATTTATTAAATTGCTGAATTGAATCAATCATAATTTCTGTTTGTTAAAGTGAATGTATAATGAAGTAAATACGTATGTAATCAAAAGGGTCTCACAATTTAATTTTTTGCTGTTCCTTTAAGAAAATAGTATAAGTATTTAAAAACAAAAATTAACATTAAAAATATGAAGATTTGACTACTTGGAAGCCATTTCCAATAAATTTGAGCTTAGTACCAATTATTTAGGTATTTTTCTACTATATATCAATGAATCATTTCTACTTCAATTAATCATATCTACAAAAACAATAAAAACATACAATATGTATGTATATATGAGTGTATATGTAAACATGTGTATGTATATTTACTAATATCTCTAAACGCTGTTTAGCGCGCAACAGATTGGTATTTACATCTCTCTCGATTGTAGAGAAAACGACCAGGATAAATGGTACTAAGCTAAAATTGTCGGAAATGGCTCCTACCTAGCCCAATTTTTTTTAGATTTAATTTTCGTGTTAGTTTACATTGCATTAATGTTATTGTTTCCTTAAAAAGGAATTAGTAATAATATTATAGCTTTGCATAAGAGACCCTGTTATTTACGCCTCATACATGTTGATGTACCTTATACATTTGTAAACTGTTACGTAAACCCTAAATATGAATTAATTTTTATTACCGGATTTCAGTTTATTAGAAAATTACAGTCGCAATAGATAAAGAAATGATTTCGCAAGTTATTCAAAACTTATTTAATTCCAAGTACCATCAGTGATCGAGCCTCGAGCAAATAAATAAAGGTATGAATCAAGAATTTCTTATTTTATGCCATTAAGTTTGCTATCCTTTCTCAATTTGGGTGTATAAAGAATTGAGTTATCGTTGAGAAAATCCATTGATTTTACCTGAGGATACGCAACCCTACGAACATCTTCGACGATAACAGTTAATTTAGTAAATATTTTGAAAAAAAAATAATAAGCAGATAAAAAGGATATTAGCCTCCGCGCATACCCCGCAGATAATTTCCACTAAAAATATGGAAGCCGCAAAATTACTAATGAACGCAGTCATTTTTCAAAACTTACAATTATTTCCTTGAGCTTTTCCTCCTGAGTTTCCATACTTCCCGTTTTACCTCCATTCTTCGAGTGTCCTGTAGAATACAACCCCTCCTCATATTTCCCGGCTCCACTCAATATTCTCTCTTTACTAACTCAATCCATCATCTGCTTTGCCTCCTCTCTTTGCCCTTCTTCTTACGCGTCATCACTCCAAACCTATTCGCTACTTATTTTCTATCCTTCAAGTCAATACACTCAACCCCACATCCCTTTTTTCCTTATATCTGCCTTATTCTTGTCCATATTTGCCGCCTCCTCTCTCTGAGGCCGTGCTTTCCCCATCTCGTAATCTTGCCTCCAAAGCTGTTTTCCCGAAACATATTTGCTTTATACCTATATTCTCGGAGACTCGCGCATACTCGTTTTTCCACTATAAATTTCCGCCATCCTCTTACGTAAAGAGGAGCTCTACGCTTCTGGATACATTTCTATATTCACCCATTCGATATTTTTCGGTGTTGATCTCCATGCCTTTCTCTGGATACTTTCTATTTCCCTCTCGATTCTATTTATGCCTCACTCCGACGTTTCTGCGCCGTTTGAAATTTCCTTTGAAATTTGTTTCCCGCGAAACGTTTATCCCTTTCCCGATGAAAATTTCTGCCGCGCTCGGCTCTTTTGTCTTGTCGGCTTTATTGCCGGCTGGAGTTTTCGTCACGTAAAATTCCGGGCTTTCGATATCCAGTCAAACTCGGTTACATTAAACAGTCGTCTTCTTTGGGATAGAGGCTTTGAAGCGTATCGCGATAGAATCTGTTTTCTTTCAAGAAGACGAGACTTACGCAGCCATTGGGAGAATATCGCGTGAAGACTTCACACAAAATCGAGTATATAAAGTCATGGAAGTTGGTATTTTCAAAGCTTTAACTCCGACTTTATATCATCGGGTGGTTATTCTCAACTATATTTGCTCTATCTTCTGATTAAAGTGGTTAATCGGTAAACGAATAGTTAGGTCAGCTGAAAATTCGGAAAATGCATGAATTTGCGAAAGATATTTCTGTTTCCATTATGATTTCTAAAAATCTGTATTTATGTTAGCTTAAAATCACACCTATATATCTATAATTTTGTCTGTGAAAAAGATCTGACAAGGATTTAATGGAAGATGGGAATCTCTTGACCCAATTTTGCCCAATGAAGACATTTGTAAGCGATGAAATGTAACATTCTAAAGGGGAGAATAAGGTGCTAACTTGATGCTCAATGAGGTGTGCACCTTGAAACCATAGGAAAAAGCAGATGTGAAAAATAGCGGCATTACTTGGACTGGAATCTAGTTCTCCCACTTTCCTGGCCGGTATTCTGAATATCTGGGAATATTACCTGCCTGAAAAATGGGTCATGAGTTCGAGTCCAAGTCATGTCGTCATTTTTCCTATCTGTTTATCCTTTCAGGCAGAGGCGAGTGGCTACTGGGACAGAGACAAGGCATCGGCTTTTAAGAAAAGAAGAGATATTAAATAAAAATCTTCCTTGAGAAGATATTTTTCTCGGAATACGGAAAGATTTACGGATAACGAGCCACTCGTTTAAGACACTTAAGTAAAATTACCAAAGGAAGCGACGCTGACTGTGACATGTGAAACTCTTTGTTTTGGCAAGTGCAATTTTTCTTCATATTTTAAGATAATATACTGTCTAGCATTTGCAAAAAAATAGACCGGTTGATATCGACGTGTACTATTTTAGCGTTCTCTCTTGAATCGGATTGAATCGTTGTTGAGGATTTGGCCGATCTGTTTTCTTCCTAACGCATCCATTTTACACCGATTCACCGTCTCCCTGCCCGTACTACATACCGTTATTCCTCAAACAATGAGGATAAAGACTTCTAAACTTTAAAAGCTCAAACCTCTAAGGCCTTCGAATTCTTCCCACTCAACTTACTCTATCCTTCCCCACTTCCAGCCACGTCATTCTTTCATTCATTCTTCCACCGAACCCCACTTTCAAATTTTCATCCCCGAAAACACTTCTCTAAACTTCTCTCTCAGTGGCGCGAGGGTCCCCAATCCACCGCCCCTTTCTCAGCTCATAATTATCCTTAATTCACTTCTACTCAGCCGATCTTCTGAACAGGAGAAAATAAGACATTCGCGAGCGGACGTCTTACACGAAAAAGGGTTGGGCGAAGGGGTTGAATTCATACGGCGTTGCCAAATTAGTCGTAAGAAGATTTCGCCATCTTAAGGTATGCTCCATGGAAGATTCGAAAATATTATCGCCCCAAATATTTAACATTCCGCGGTATTTCAACGTTTGAATATCTAAAACTCTTTCCGTGGCATTAACAATCAGAGTTATACTAAATAGATGGACAGACTTTTTAATTAGATAGCAAATTCTGTGAAGTTTTCAGTTGAATATTTCATAAAAGATGAGAGAGATTATATGTATGACGTATTTAAAATCAAAACGGAAACATTTTTAAAATATTCTTTTTGTTTTGGTGTTTCTAAATGCCTGAACGCATTACTTTAATTTCTTAATCAAAGATTAAACCACTTTCCCCTGCCACACGTTTATTTCTTTCATAGATAAATACGTAAGTTCCTTTTTCATTCAGATTTAGTGAATTTAGGTTGCACTGACTTATACCGCCAAATATCTTTGTAATGATTCCAAATGGATATTAATGAAGCCGCAAAGGATCTAATGTCCTACGTCAAAAAGCAAAAAGAATGCTTGATTACATAAAGAAGCCCAAAATAATCAATAATTTCAAATATACATTTATGTCTCACATCCCTGCATTGTGTCCTAAATACTGTATGGCTTTCATATTGAGAATATTGAAAAAGGGCATAGATTAAGTGCATAGAGAGAGCTTTCCCTTAAATAAAAATATAAAACGCAGTTTCCTTGGGAAACTAAAAACATTTTAAGTGAAGCATGACTTTCAAGCTTTTTATTTAGAAAATAATGTCTGTAAAAAGGAAAAATGCTCATTTGTGCAGTTAGTAAAGATAATTATATTTGAATTTAAAGCTGTTTGTTTATGGATGGCGATATTACAAATACAATCTTATCTCCAGAGTATCTACAAGCAACGTTTTTGTTGTTAAATGAAGCAAACGGAAGCTACACGTTTATAATATTGGTAGAAAGCATCAAAATTAGGAAACATCTCGATAAAATATTTCGGCTGCGTTATCTAGATTTATTCTCTTAAGAAAATAAAACAGCATCTTCACTCTAAAGAAACGTTGAGTTTTTTCGACTGTTAGATATTTAGTATGCATAGATCATAATTTTTTGTAGATTTTGGAGCGATGGTTACTATTAATTATTCATCGCCCTAAGGCTTCTTATGAAACAAAAATAATTTATAAAAGAATACACAAATTACCTTTCTAAGCGGCGGCCTCTTCAATCCCTCATCGAAAGAGCCGTATGCATGATGAATCTATCGTATTGAAGTTGATCTTGACGTAGAATCCTCTTATAAACACGCTATCTGCTTTCTGCTCTCTGAAAGTAAGAGTACATTAGTTCAATGTGGGCAATTCGTTATGCTTCGTGAAAAAATCTAATAAGAGTGTACTAACGCCGATGTTACTGATGTTGAGGGTTACACTGACTTCTGTTAATCGCGCTACTGCTACTGCTAAATTTCAAGTATGCTGCAAACCTTGCTCATTGGCTAATTTACTTCCCTATGTAGAACGTGATGTTGGACTCAGAATCATCCTATGCATTGTATTATATCTTTTATAATCAGTTTAACAACATATAAATAAGAATTGACATAGCTAATAAATTAACATTAATCATTTCCATGCTTGATGTTTCTCAACCCAACAATAAGGACTAAGTTTTTCGAGGTGATGATTACAATTGTCTAGACTAAAATAGCAGTGAAAACTTAAATTGAAGCTATCACGCGCAAAATGTACGTTCTTTAAAGACATTTTTAATCACCATACGTGGAAACACGTTTTATAGAATAATACTTACAGACAATTTTCCTATCCTTTATCCCACTGCAATGGAAGCTCTTCCATTCTATAAAACAATCTTTGGTGTTGCTTTGGGCTCAAAATAGGGATTCTTAATCAGGCCATACCCGAGTCTGGATAAAAATAATTAAATTCTTAATTAAATTCTTTAATACAAATGAATGAAATCGTGATTGCTACCAATATCCAATTGCATCGGCGAGGGTTTATCTAAATGTATCGAGGAGAGGTTTTCTTACCTTTTCAACATCCTTCAGTAATTTTTCAATTGATTTCGTCAAATTATCTCCCCTACCATATCACTGCACTGTTAGTCTGCATTCCTTAAGGATATAAATATCATTTAACTGCATTATTTTGTCGATATTCCTTATGGGAAAACATAATTACTTGCACTGTTTCACAACATCAACATCGGTACATCGTGGAGCACTATATTCATCACGAAAACATGCACTCCTTTTCCAGGCATAGATTTTCCTACATCAATGCTGTTAAAAATCTAAGATCCGAACTCACATTCCGCAACTGTCACTGTTTTCGATTACTTCCTGATCCTACCAATCTATGCACAATATATATACAGCAAAAAAATAAATCAAAAGTGCAATAGGTTACATTTTCAAAAGAGTTTAGCACCAAAACGCATGCTCAACTATAAGCTGTAAACTCGACGACGACAAATAACTTCCTTCTGGAAAACTTATGTTCATGGCTCCTGACTCGGGGTCTTATCCATGGTTTTATATTAATCACTTTAAGTTCACTTTCTTTTTGCTGAAGATCACGGGTTAGGGGAGAACGTCTGGGTCGGATTAAAGTTGTTAAGCTGTAAACTCGTTTTCACTGAGAAGCAGGCTCTGAGGTATTCACCCACCGCACGACAAAAACTGACGGCCGAGTCTCTCTCTCTCGTTTCTAGAACTATTCCTTTCCTTCGTTCTGTTTACGGTTAGCCTCATCTTTGCAAGTAAAACGTTATGAGCTGAAGTCTAATCGACCATAGTACTGTTCTACCTAGTCCAATGGAACACAGGAATCGTCTTAACGATGACTCGACATAGCGCACTCAAGCTCCAAGGAAGACCATGGGCGATGAGCTGGTCAAGTCCTTACGAAACATTCCTTAGCGAACATACAGCGGTCAGGGCACTCCATTCAACCTTTCTATTACTTATACAATTCGCATACGAATGAGTGAGGCCATTCCGAAAATGCCTTGAAGAGTAGCTCTGAGAAAAAAACTTGAGGAAAGAGTCGACAGAAAGTTCGATTCCCGAAATGGATTATATCAGTGTCCATGGTAAAGGTGCGTCTACGTGAATATTCTTTTGTGTCTAGATACTTCTTTCACTTCGAGGAAAAAGATGGTCTCATTGTGTGTTCAAATAGTTATTGGACTATTTAAGTATGAATTGAAATATTCTGTTCGAAGATAATCAGGACGGTATCATGTATACATCTCTTTCATTAACACTGTGTTATTTCCCTATTCATACCTTCGAAGAAGAAGAAATTACGTACCAGATTCGGGCCGACTGAAGAAAATTGGACTTCCATTCCTTTATAAAACTATACTGCTTATATACTATTAAACAAAAATTAATCGTAGCTAGTGTTTTAATGAGAGTAATAATTGTATTCCCTTTCAGTCTTTAATATAGCTAATTCTATCAAACTTTCGAAGAGCAAATAAAGTTCAGATGGAACAACTTAGACCTGCACTTTTCTAGCTTCACCTAGAAACCTAAACTCTGGATAGGTGTAGACGGGCGCGACACTACTAGCGGAAACAATTGCACGACGCACACTCTAGTCAATAAATTGCTATCCGTGTGGGCGGATTATTGATGCTACTCTCGGCCGAGTGTCGACACAAAAGTGCCTCCTTGTAGACGTAGAATAAGGAGACATTTAGAACAATTTCGGAACTTTTCCATGAGATTCTTTGGCAGGAGGATGTTCCTTATCGAGAAAGTTGGGGGAAAATGAGGAGATAATTTAGAGATAGAATGCTATAGACCTAAAACAGTTATTCACATAAAAGGTATTTGAAACTCTGAGGCATTTAACTATTTTATTTTGGAAGGAAATCTTGAAAATTGCTTTTGGCAACGTCGTTGTCGGAGTGGATATTGGAGATGTCCCATCTGTTAGGGCTTTCCCGAAATGCATATGGAGGGAGCTAGATCAGCGACTTTGGGGAACTTCTGAGAAGAGAGCAAAGTTGGTTAAGAAAGCAGTTGGAGGAGCCGTAAGAAAAAGAAGATTTAGAGGGAGGGGGAGGATTGGAATAAAATGAGTGGAGCGGAAGAAAGGGGGAATGGGAGTTAAAAGAGAGCTGGTGACACACTGGTATTACCAAAATAGATTTTATGGCTGCATTTGCAGTAGAGCTAGTAATATATAAATAAGAAAGATATAATAATAAAATGATAAAACTATTAGCAACCATCAAAAATCCTTGCATGAGAGAACAAAAGAAATAAATGTACTCACACTGGATTATTTCTCAAAGACCAAACTTCTGATACTGTCTATGGTAAGAATATCAAATATTATTTTTACT